>QEPC01009911.1:2756585-2768365 GCA_003113815.1 Sphenodon punctatus | reverse complement strand
GGGGACACAGGGTGGGGGTGCTTGGCTAATGGACAGGGTGGGGGCTGCTGTCTCCTCTGCCGATGACTTCTCCAGCTGCTGCCGTCTCCGTCCGGCTCCACCGAACAAAGCATGCCGCACCAGGGCTGGGAATAGACACTGTGTGGGTAATGGGCATGGGTAGTGGCATGGGGACACGGTGGCGACACACCCATTTGGGGGGAGATGACATACATTTTGGGGATATGTGTAAGGTAATATAAAGGGTTAACAGATTGTAAGCTCAGTTAGTGCAATTTACTGAAACCAGTTGCCAGAGTGGGGGGAGAGATTCCCTTTATTAGAATAAGTGGGCAGTTTATTGTCACCGCGGTTGGGGCCCTCACTACCTTTAGAGGCTGTCCCCCTTATGCCCACCAGCCCAGCTGCAACCCAGTTGCCTGTGCCAGCAATGGTTCCCACGTGATCAGAAAACCTTCACCGGAGCTTTCAGAGGTCTGAACCTCCCAGAAACACCTCCCCTTGATCTCCCAGCCCAGCCCTAATGCAGAGAGCGTTCTCTGGCCACCTGTAGCTTGGAAGACTTTGCAGTGGGGTTGTCTTGTATGAAAAAGGTTCATCTAGGCTCTCACCTAGCTAGAGTTCCCCTTAATGAACCCCCCAAGGCTGAATAAACATACAAGCACGCTAGGCTTGGTTATAAAATATATATTGAGTACATACAAGTACAAGGCTGTTGATCAGATAGTGCAAGTCAATAAATCAAACATAAAGTACACGCCTTCCAAGCTATACTGAGATTCCCTTCAGTTCAAGTTCATCAGCGTATCTCGTGGCTTTGATGTCCAAGCCGGGCCCGAGTCTTTTAGAGAATATACGAGTCTTTAGTTCATGTTTGTAGCAGCTCTTCTGCTGAGCTGTTCTCTCCAAGTCCAAGATGGAAGAGTCCTTTAAGTCTCTAGAGATCCTGTCTCTTCTTCTCCCCCTTGCAGGGGCTTCGGTAACTTCCTGTGTCCTGCTGCTATTGTCATTGTAACAAGGTGGTTGGGCGGACCTGGTTGGGCGGACCATTGCTTGGCAATAAACTGACCACTTGTTATAACAAAGGGAATCTCTCCCCCCCACTCTGGCAACTGGTTGCAGTAGATTGCTCCACCTGAGCTTACAATCTGTTAACCCTTTATATTACCTTACACGTATCCCCGAAATGTGTGTCATCTCCCCCCAAATGGGTGTGTCACCACCATGTCCCCATGACAGGTAGGGGACACGTTGGGGGGCAATGGGGATCATAACTAAGGGACTGTGGCTGCTGTCTCTGCTGCCCCCTCTGCCAACGACTTCTCCAGCTGCTGCCGTCTCTGCCGCCGCCTGCCCCCGGCGGCCTGATGCTTCCCTGAGCAGCATGGAAATCTCTCTTGGTCCCACAGGAGCAGGCTCTAAAGTGTGTGAGTGTGTTAATATACGGGACAGGGGGCTTCAACGCACCCGGAGCGGTGGGAGGGCGGTGGGAACACATGTCCCTGTGGCCGAACCTGGTCGGGGAAGGCAGGTGGGGAGCAATGTGCAGCCACCCAGCCACAACCCTGTGCTGCTGCCGTCACCCCACCCCCTTCCCTCCACCATGACGGGCAATCATGGCTGCCAATAACAGGCTACCATGGCAACCCCCCACGCCGGGCCAGGACAGGGCCGGGAACAGACATTCCTGCCTGTTTCCTCTAGGGCTGCCAAATATGCACATATTTAGAGGGCACTTGTGAGAAATACAGGTTACAGGGCTACATTGGCTTGAATGCCGCAACCTGTATTTCTCATAAGTGCCCTCTAACAATTTGCATCTATGGCAACCCTAGTTTCCACCCGCTCTGGCCCAGCTGGGAGGCCGCTGGGACTGGACTTGGGCCCTGCTTTGTTCTGGGCTCATTTGCGGCCCAGCCCCCACCCTGGGCGGGGTTTGAACTGGGCCCACATCTGTCGGGCCCAGAACAGAGAGACAGGCATGAGGCTGGGCCAAACCGGGCCAGCCTCACATTTATTAACACCCAGTCAGGGGGAGTAGGGTCCATGATCCAGACCCCACACTACCCACTTATGGGGATGACATTTTCTCCCAGTTATCATGATCTTGGCCTTGTCTGCATTTCTCTCCAGGCCATTCACAGTAGAGTGCTCTATTCAACCCTTAATGGCTGATCTAAACCCTTTTTCAGTTTGGGCAAAAAGAGCCAGATCGTCCGCACCCTGGAGTGCCTGCAGTTGAGAATCCTGAATTTTAGCCCGAACGATTACTCTGGCAAAGCGTCAACGATCCCGAGCTCCCATGATCCAGGTCCCAGGCTTGTGCCTCAAGAATTTCTCCATGGTACAAGTGCTGGATCCCGGGGCCAGAGGGGCCCAGTTATCTGTCCGTTCTGTCTTACCCAGAGCGAAGGCAGGCTTTCACCGCCCTTCCTTTACCATCAATGCCTACCGAGGGGTGAACTATGCCGAGAGTCTATGTGTATGTGGGGGAAAGGGGGGTGAGGGGGCGGCTTGGCCCATTATTTATTGCGCTCTTTATGCCCAACCGTGGGCAAGTTTGTTTAATGCAGCGAACCTGAATTATGGCGAGTCTAATTCTCGGTTGTGAGCATACTTGCTTGTAGACAAAGGAGACTTCGTGACTGTGGCAGTCGCTTCTTTTGCCGTCTCAGCGATGAAATTAAGAGCTCAGGCGGTTAAGAACATTGTAGATAGTGGTGGATTCTTTTATGTATGTATTTAGTGATGTAAAAAATGTTTTAATCAAATACCACCGTATAATTTTATGTTGCTGTTTTGACAAGTTTTATAAGCCAGATCAATAAACGTACGTACTAATGTCCCCTCCTGAAGTGTGGTGGGAGGACTCAGATTTTCTAGCTGAAAAAGTCACTGGTTGCCACAGTCACTGCTGGAAACAGCCAATTGGGGTTTGGGATTCCTGCCACTCAGCAAGATGCTGAATGTAGGGAAGGGGGTGGGGCTCCAAAGGGCTGTATGCAGATATTCCAGCCACAGTGCATTATGGGAGCAGGAGCCAGGCTTGACGCCCTGTGGGAATCACAGCATGGGGCTCGCCCTGAGAGTGGATCCTGCGTTGGAGCTGAGTCAGCTTGGGGGCTGCGAGGCCCACCTGGTCTGGGAGCAGTGGGGAGGGTAGTGGAAGAGGCACCGTGTGCTCCGAGTGTGTGGGGAGCAGTGTCAGGTGGGGTCTGTACTATATTAATTTGTATTTATCTGGCAGGGGCAGCGCTATGATCAAGAAGAAGCTGCTTCTCTATCCCCAGGCTGAGGAAGAGGATGCCTGTGAAAGAGGCAGATGCAGAAATGGAGATGACTTCAGACAGTGAGACAGTAGAAGAGGAGATAGAGGAGGATGTGAATCACCTTATCCACATAACTGAGAGGATTGAAGCTGGGGAGGTGTGGTCTGGGGGTGCTGAAATGGGGCTCTCTGCAGACACCTGGGCAGGAACCCATAACCCCAGAATCTGAACCTCAGAAGACGAGAATATGCCAAGCAACGAGGATGAGACCTCGGATCTAGAGAACCTACCAGATTCTGCTGTTTCCCCGTCAGCCCTTGCCGAACCCTCCATCCCTCTCCTGGTATCTTCAATACCCCAGCGAACTAGCAGGGTTTCAGCCTGGGAGGCACAGGAAGGGAAACAAGAAGAAGAGAGAGAGCAGCAGGGGAAAGAGGGAGGTTCCCTCTGAGTTAATGGTCTAGGGAAATGGGGCGTAACATTGGGTGTTAACTGTTACCCTCAGTCTTGACACATGTAAGATACATTTAACATATTGGCTACAGTCTGGACATACTGGCTTCAGTTTGGACATAAAGGCCTGGGCATATTTGGTCTTCTGATAGCTTTTCCCCTGCTCAACCTTTAACCTTGTTAGTTAAAGTTTAGGAAAAGATGAGGAAGTTCACATTTAGGGAAGTAGAGGCATACAGCCGAGGAAGCATCTCTGTTGCACAAATGGGTTGCAACATTTAGGTTTAAAACAGTTTATAAAAACAGGATATTCCATGGGCGGCGGTAATGACTTTAGTTCCCCAATATCTTAACCACAAACGTCGTCACACATTTATAATTGTATGCATGCATCAATCCTTTTTAACCATGCTATTTGCAGTTATTAATATATGAGTTACTTAGCTTGAGTGTGACGTTAGTTTTCTTATAAAAGTTTGTCACCAAGCAAATGTTACCTCAGATGCCGTGAACCCTCTCGTGGGGCTCTTTGGTCGCCATGGTGATCCTCTGGTCACATGATCTTCTTCGCTCTTCCTTGAGCTTGTATGCCTGGGTAACTAGGCTAGTTTTAAGTTTATTACTTTAACTTTTGTACTTTTAATACTTAGAACAATCTTAAGTTTTAACTTTAATTATACCTATATAACATGTACCTTTTGAAATACTTTTATAAACCACCTATTAAGGTTTTACTCTGTTTTGGGGTCTTGTCCCATAGAAAATGCTTTTACTATGTTTTCATAAATATATTCAATTATATTCTTATTACTATGTATTTATTTATTTATTTATTTTTATTTAAAATGTATATCCGGCCCCTCTTGCCCTCAGGGCAGCCCGGGGAGGCGAACAGCATTTAATAAAAACAATACACAAAAATTTAAACAATTTAAAAATACACTATGTGGGGAAACCCCTCCCCCTCGCCAAAAGCCTGACGGGACAGCCAGGTCTCACATACACGCCGAAACAGCAGGAGAGTGGGAGCCAACCAACTCTTTCTTCTTTTGACTCTTGATGTCTCTTTCTTCATTTATTTAGTCATTTTAATCTCTCTGGGTATTTCCATCATTTAGCTGTTTGTCCAGGTTTTGAACCTACGTAATTATCAATCATTTATCACTTAGGAAAAAGGATCCAATAAATCAATAATAAAATCAATATTAACCTAAACTTGGCAACATAACAAACATGCCAGTTTGACCTGGTTTGGCTTGACTGGCCCAGTGTCACCCCTGTCTGTCTGGTCCAGGCCCCCCAGATGTGGTCGCTAGATCAGGTAGGCTTAGTTGGCAGGAAATGCCGACTCTGTCCCCATCTTGCAAGAAGATGTAAAGAATTGGCGTTCTGATATTTATTACTCAATTTTATAAGAAGTAGCTGCTCTATTTTATAATGATTTGTAACGGACTATCTTTGAAGGCCCCTGTAGCGGAGTAAGAGCGAGACTCGCCCACTACAAGCGTCCCTAGTACAAGGGAAGGCAGTTCCCGAATGCACCGGCAGCAGGAGGGATAATTATGAGACGCTGCTAGCCTAGCGCAGGAAGAACAGCTGTAGAGCAGTGGGGCGGATTGCAACGCCAGCACCGGCCTCCGTGCCGACGTACAGGATATTTAAATATCCGAGAGCCGCCCGCATGTGGCGGGTAGGTTGGGGGAGCCGCTGAACGGCGTGGCTGAGATAGAGGCAAGGAAAGCCTCTGAGAAGGGTCTGTGGGGAGAGTAAGAAGGAGGGGCTCAGGCAGGTAGAACAGCCGAGGACAAGCCCTTAGGAAGCTTGGCTTAGAGCCAGAGAGAGAGTCGGCTCGGAGCAGCTGAGAGGAACCCACTGTGCAATTGACGAGGCAGCTTAGGCAGCACAGAGATTGCAGGAGGGATGAAATTGACCAGCCCTGTGAGGAGGCTTTAACCGGCTGAGAGTCGGGAGCGGCCCTCTGAGACAGAGGGGGTGAACGGGCCAGCGCGGGCTGGTTGGAGGGCTTGAGCTCCTTGTAGCTAAAGGGATCCGGCAGGCTCCAACAAAGGCTGGTGCGGGCCAGCTGGGAGAGCTTAAGGCTCCCCTAGGAAGGTGCCTGCTGAGACCAGAAAGGAGACGGAGGGCAGACGGGACTGCGAGAGAGACCCGGAGGAAACAGAGAAGGGACACCCCTTGGAACAACCCAGGAGGCCCCAAGACTAAAGGGAAGGGACTCTGGGAGACCTCGTGAGTTGATGGAGCGGCTTGAGTGTGGGAAGGACTGGGTCAAACGAGGAGGCTGGTGCCTCAGGATTTGGGGAACTGCGGGACATGAGGGGTGCGCAGCGGTGATGCTGTCACAGCACCTTTCTTATTTCTCGCACCACGGTATTGTCTTGTATTCTGTTCTATTTCATTGTATTGTAGCCGAACGAAACTTTTAAGTAAATGTGAATGATGGAATTCATTTAATGTCTCCTGGTATATTTTGTTTTGTGAAGGACCCCGGATCGATAAGTGGCTTCCGAGCAGAGTAAACAGAACTCTAGGGTTCAGATCCTGCTACTGAAGGGGTTGTTTCCCCAGCCGTTACAGAATCAGGGTCTTTCTCCTGAAGAGATGCCCCTGTGGTTGAGGGTGGACAAGGCAGGGATGAAAGAGAGTCCAAGGGAGAAGGTCGGATGGGAGTCGGGGGTCCCCAGTTTCGTGGAGTGGGGAAATGGGACCGCGCTGGTTCCCAGGAGTCAGTTCCAGGCCTGGTGAAGGGTGGGCAACAGATCCCCAGGGCAGGTTGGTAGGTTCCTGGAAGCAGAGACAGGCTGGCATGGAGGGTAAAGGAGAGCAGGAGCTGCCAGGGGACTTGGGTATGTGTGTGTTCCTGGAGAGGGACAGGGAAGGCAGTGGGTCGCAAGGGGTAGTATCCAGCCTGACTGGTGGCGATAGGGGGTGTCAAGGGCAGAGCTATAATAGGAGCTGATGGGGGGTCCCCAAGAACCTGGGGGCTCAGACCCACGTGGAACACGCACCTAGGCAAATGGGTGGTTAGCACCCACTAAGCGTCTCAAGAGGGGCCCATTCTGTCATTTGTAGCAGGGCCTACTCAGATTTAACTACACTCTTCTGCATGGGATCCTGGACTGGTAATGGGCCAGTGGCAGGGGGGAAAGAGATCAATGCATCCACGTAGGGGCTGATAATAGGCCAGGTGGGGATCCCAGGCTGGTGCCAGGCCAGTGTAGGGAAGGGGGCGGGAGGAAGCGGATCCTGAGTCCTGGGGTCAAACGTAGCCTGGACTAGTTTTGATGTGTCCCCTTCCCAGTTCTGCCAAGGGGCCAGCAGGGACTCATCCAGCGTTTGGCATCTCCCACAATGCCAGTGACGGTCTCGGCTGGAGTCTACTTTGTTGGGTACCCTGTGAAGATGCCCAGATGGGTGTAGGCATCTCTGTGGTCTACAGCATGGTCCTAAGGTGGTCGGTGTTCGTCACCACGAGGACCAGGTCATCGGCATAGGCCAGGATGGAAACCTTGCTCTGAAAGAGGTCAAAGCTGCCCGGACTCTGCGTGATAGCCCTGATCAGGGGCTCCATGGTGAGGTTGACTATGATGTGGCTGAACGTGCAGTCCCTGCTTGACTTCTGCATGGATGGGGATGGCCGGGGGCACAGATGGTGGTGGTGCAGCCATCATAGATCTCTCGTGTTGGCTCCAGGAACTGGTCAGGCATGCTGAGGTCCTGTAGGGTGGATAAGTTGTGGCCGTGGGGCATCGACCCGAAGGCGTTAGATATGTCGAGCTACGCAATTACACTCTGCAGGCGGGATCTTCTGGTGGCATCCAGGATCGTCTGGAGGACAAAGGTGTGTTTGTAGCACCCTTCTCCGCTCATGAAGCCCTTGTCGTGCGGGTTGACGATGCCTCCTTTGACTGCCCAACTTGTGATCCAGGCTGCTAGGCAGCCAGCATAGAGCTTGTATAGGGTGGAACATAGAGAGATGGGCCTCCACTTGATGTGGTCATCAGAGTCACCATAAGGACCATCATAGCCATCTTCCAGGTGCTCGGGGTGCGGCGGAAGAGTTGACAGCGGTCGAAGAGGGTGGCCAGCACCAGACATCCAGGGTCTCGCTTCTTTAGCAGATCATACCTGATCCCGTTTTTGCCCGACACGGTGTTCTTCGTCTTCCTCGGCTGGGTGTTCACCTCTGCTAGGGTAAAGACACTATCCAGGGCTTCGTCAGGGGCGATGGGCTGTAGGCGAGGAATGACCTCGGGCGGTCCATCGGCACCTCTCTGTCGAAGATTTTGCTGACATTCCGAAAGAGGTACTCCTAGATCTGACAGAACGTGGAGGGCCCCTCCAGAATCTCCCTCCTAGCCTTAGGCCTGCTGACTCGGTAGAGCTTCTGGATCCGCGAGGCTGCTACTGGATCATACTCCTGGCGGCCGGCACCTTGTCACACTGAGGTCGTGTTGGGTCTCAGTTGGCTCTGGGGGCGGCGGGGTGGTCTGTACAGCCATGACAACTGTAAGTGTTATTGCCCCTCTGCTTAGAAGCCGACTGCATGGCTGTACAGATCACAACAGAACTTACAATGATTTTTGGCACCAAACGGGGATTTTAGGTTCCAAACCCCATAATAATGAACATTGTGTAGCAGGATGAACTAGGTTTGGGGATATACGGGAGGGGGGGTCCTGTTTGAAAGAAATCCCAAGGGTAATTTACATGATGAGCCACTTGGGAATTGACTCTTAAATGTTGTTAACATTTTGCTACGTCGATCATTATTTTTTTCTGGTCTGTATTCCCCAGTTTCTGATGCAGCAGCCTAGTCCTCACTAACAATTCTGTGACTGTGGGATTTTCTTCCGACAGAACAGCCAGGAGGCTGCCTGAAAAACACAGGTTATTGCCATAGTTATTCAAATTTACTAGAAACAGTTTCTTCTTTTTTATCAACTGACCGTAGAAAATGGAGCTGATAACTCTACGAGCACCCCCCCTCCCTTGCTTCTTATAACGGTTGCAACTAAACACAGACCACCACAAAGATATATTTCAACATTGCTCTGAACCAGATTGACAATCTGGTTTAGAAATCTTCTGCAAACAGCTCATCTCTAGTTCTTTTTACTGAAAGAAAGGGGTTGTTTTACTCACCCCCTAAACGTAGCTGGACAAAGTCATCGGGGCCTATTCTGCTATTAAATTCATCAAGAAGTTCCTGTAAACACTGCCGCATAGCTACCTCCGCCAGCAGGGGACTGGTTATTAGCTCTAGGTCCACAAAACAAAAGGACTCTACGTATCAAACCCCATTAAAACGAGGTGCCTCCAGCTCCCACTGCCCCAGTCTACCCAGAGAGACCACGGGCAAGGCATCGTCTTTTTCAGAGTTTCTTGGGGCATCCTCTATAGCCCCTTCAGTGTCCTTTTCCATGTCACCTTCCTGAAGGGGGACCCATGGGTTGGTCCTTGCTTTGTTTTTTTTCAAAATCAGGTGAAGATCCATGCTCTGAGGGGCTTTTACTGATAGGGATGGGCGAACAGAACTGAGTTCAGAAATTCAGTTTGGATCGGAAATTCGGTTCGGTTCGAAAGTTCAGTTCGGTCGACCGAACTATTCGAGTTCGGTCCGAACTTCCGAACACAGTTCGGAAATTCAAACCCCATTGAACTAAATGGAATATTATCTTTTAGGGATGGGTGAACAGAGTCGATTTCAGAAATTCGGTTCGGTTTGAAAATCGAGTTCAGTTCGGAAGTTCGGTTCGGTCGATCGAACTGGTCGAGTTCGGTTCGAACGCCGAACTTCCGAACCGCATTCGTCCATCCCTAATTACTGATGCCTGGCACCTCGGGGGTCTCTGGGGAGTTTCTCTCACCTGAAGAGGAGTTGTCGATCACATCCTCAGCAGGAGAGGATGATTCAGGCATGGTGCGCCGCTTTCGGCGGTGAGGGCACTGCCCCCTCCCAACTGCCAGCTCCCCACCCTGAGTTGGGTTATTAACCTTTGCTTTGTTCACTAAGCGTGGCGGTGGGGCGGTGGCACAGCAGCGTGGTCAGCAGCGCCACTGTGCTTCTTGGTCCACTGAGGGGGACTGTGTATGTGCACAACGCGCTGGCATCAAAGAGGCCGGGGGTGGGACAACGCAAGCAAGCTGGGTTGGGCTAGCTGGGCAGTGAGTGAAGGCTTCATTAGGGGGTGGGATGGCTGGCTCCAACAGGAGGACCAGCCACCCCAATCCCTAAGGAAGCCTTCAGTGGACAAACGTTCTCCCGATATTGCAGTATGGGCATCTAGGAGCAGCATCCATGCTGCAACATTGGGAAACAGCAGTGCTTTATTTTGCCACTGGGGGCACTGTCCCATTGTGGTGAAAGGGAACCATTATAATCATTGCCTGGGTGGCACAAGTTGGTGCCCACATCAGGGACTTCTGCATGATGTATGTGCGGGGGGGGAGGGGAGGGGAGTGAGCATCAGTCATGAGGCAGAACTTCTGCCTCAAGCTGGCTCAGCATCACCGTCTCTCTCTGCAATCAACTTGAGGAGGGCTCGTGTGCTGCTGCTTCCAGAGTTCTCCTGTAGTTGTAAGTCTGAGGAGCCTTTAGGCTGAATGGGGGCTTGGGATGGGGTGAGAGGCATGGGGACAGGGAGGGGGTTTGGGGGCTCTGCGGGGAAGAGAGGCATGGGGACACGGGAGGGAGGGGTTTTGGGGGGGAGAGGTATGGGGCCAGGGAAGGGATTTGGGAGCGGGTTTGGGGGCTTGGGGGTTCTGTGGGGAGAGACATGGGGGACATGGAGGGACAGGTTTGGGGGTGAGGCATGGGTAGAGGGAGGGATAGGTTTGGTGTGAGGACCTGAGTGAGGAATAGGGATGGATGGGGGTCCCCTGAAGTCAAGGTGACTCAAGTGTTTGCCTCTTTTGCTGGCCTGATTCCCATGTTCTTGCTATAGATACACACATAAGATTACCTATATTGGATGTACCTGCACTGATAGCAAACTATCTGGCAAGTTATATGCTTCTTTGAGGAGGGTAAACTGAACATGTTGGAAGGAGACATTGTAATTAGCTTAACGTGCAAACACCAGAGGTTTTGGATTTGCCAAGTATTTTTAATATAAACATTTGTCATATTTTTTTTAACTTGTTAAAGCTTAATGGTAGCTTGTCTCTATGCAAATGTTACACACCAGGTATCACCTCTTACCATCCCCGGTCACTGATTAATATATATTTTCAGGCAGCAGTAGCTGGAAAAAACTTAAATGCACAACCACTTTACATTATAAACATGGCACTGCTGAAGCCCCGGTTTTGAGGAAACCACTTGAGATACATTTCTGAAAATGTATCCATGGCTGTAAGTTGTGAGGACCATCATATGCACAAAGTTTGAAGAAGATCCATCAGGAAACTAAAATGTTATGACTGTTTAAAAGTTAATCGCTTGTGGTCAAATTGCAGACGTTCTCACGATTTTGAATCATCAATATCTCCTCCCCCTGGATGAGTTGAGGCCCCAAACCACAGATGTGGAGCATGAGAACAATAACAACCGCTTCTGTAATAGGATAGTGCTTGGTGCAGCCAAAACCGAGTTATTAATGATTAAAAAATTGGTTCTGCAGCCTTTCACATGCGCAATGGAGGGCAAAAACCACCGCTCGGTTCGGCAGGCTCGCACATGCAGCACTCTGAGCTGGGGTGGGGAGGAAGCCCGGGTGTGTGTGGGGTGTGGGGTGTGAGAGCCTCCTGGGAGCCTAACAGCCCTTGCTGGGTGTCATTGTGTCCGCCCTGCTCCCACAACATCCTGCTTCTAGCTGTCCACCTGGGCTGCCAGCCTCACTAGCCAGGCAGGAACCGACTCATGGATGGAGGGACGGGAGCATCAAACCAGACAGGGATCACCTTGCAGAGTGCTCTCCATTGAGTAGGGAAGGGTCAGCTGCCGCAGCCGCTGCTGGGCGCGGCGGCCCCCCCAGCAACACGAGATCCCCACTCCCCTTACCCGCAGTGACAGCCCGACGCCGCCTCCATTGCCGC
>QEPC01009911.1:2654994-2701077 GCA_003113815.1 Sphenodon punctatus | reverse complement strand
CAAGGGAAGCCCCACGTAGAGTGCGTTGCAGTAGTCTAGCCTCGAGGTAATGAAGGCATGGATGAGGGTGGCTAGGTCAGGCCTGGAGATGTACGGCTGCAGCCTCCGCACCAGATACAACTGGCGGAAGGCGGCTTTAGCCACCGCCTCCACCTGTTGATCCAGACGGAGGTCTGAGTCCAATAACACTCCCAGCTCCGAACCTGCTGGGCTATAGGAGGGCGGACCCCCCCTACCAGGGGGGCCAACACCTCCCTCGCCCTACCCACCACCATTACCTCCGTCTTGTCGGGATTGAGCTTCAGTCTGCTCTGCCACATCCAATCCGCCACGGCCTTCAAACACTGGGAAAGTACTGAGATGGCAGGACCTGGGTCGGTTGAAAAGGAGAGGTACAGCTGTGTACCATCAGCATATTGGTGACATTGCACCCTGAACGCTCTCACGATCTCCCCCAAGGGCTGCATATACACATTAAACAATAGCGGAGACAGAATTGAACCCTGCGGAAAGCCACAGTTTAAGGCCCGGGGGCTAGATGTTTCAGCCCCCAACACCACCCGCTGGCTTCTCCCTGAGAGGAATGAATGGAACCATCCAAGGACAGTCCCGTCCAGACCCCCCAGAGCTTGCAGTCGTCTCAACAGCAGGCCATGGTATCAAAAGCAGCCGAGAGATCTAGCAGGATAAAAAATGTTGAACGTCCTGCGTCCATCTCCCGGTGGAGATCGTCCACCAAGGCCACCAACGCTGTCTCTGTACCATAGCCAGGGTGGAACCCAGACTGAAAAGGGTCGAGGAAACCGATGCTGTCCAGATGACCCTGGAGCTGCTGTGCCACCGCCTGTTCAATAATATTCCCTAAAAAGGGGAGATTAGAGACAGGTCGGTAGCTGGCGACTGCGTCCACATCCAAAAAGGACTTCTTCAGCAGGGGGCGCACCACAGCCTCCTTGAGACTGGGTGACAATGTCCCCTGCCGAAGGGACGTATTGACTACCCTCGCCAGCACCGTCCCCAAAGTCTCCCTGGAGGCTTTCACCAACCAGGACGGGCATGGATCAAATTCACAACTGGTGGCTCTGACCGACCCCAGGACACCCACCGCATCGGCTGGCGTCACTTCCTGAAACTCATTCCAAGAAGATGGACCAGACGGGGCCTCCATAACCTCACACTCTTCTCCCACTGTTCCTAATCTGGTGTCAAAGTCACTCTGGATCCAAGCGATCTTGTCTGCAAAGTAGGTAGTAAATTCCTCAAGGCAGGCCTGGGAGAAGTCCCCGTCCAGGTGGAGGGAGACTGGACTGACCAGCCCCCGCACCACCTGGATCAGCTCCGCTGGCCGCAACTTTGCAGATGCTATGAGGGCAGCAAAGGACTCTTTCTTTGCTGCCCTCACAGCCTCAACATAGGACCGCAAGTGGGTCCTATGGAGAAGTCGATCGGATTCAAAGTGAGTCCGACGCCAGCGTCGCTCTAGTCGCCTGCCTGTTTCATACACCGCAGCCCCTCGGTAAACCAAGGGGCCCTGCGGTGACAGGACGGAGGCAGGGGACGTCTCAGAGCCACCCTGTCGATGGCCTCCCCCATCAGAGTATTCCAATATTGGACCAGCTCATCGACAGAGTGACCATCAGGGTCTAAGGTTAACTCCCTCAGGGCCTCTTGGAACCCCTGTGGTTCCATCAGCCTCCGAGGGCGGACCAACCTAACTGGTCCATTCCCCTTCTGGAGGGGGTGCGCTGAGATACTGGCCTGTAGTCAGTATCTTGACTAACAGCCATTGATGGCCCCATGTCCAAGAACTTTCCCAAGCCTTTTAAAAGCCAGTTCTGCTACTGGTTTTACAACATCCCCTGGCAGCAAGTTCCACTGCTTAATTGTTCACTGCGTGAAAAATACTTTTTATTTGTTTTAAATCTGCTGCCAGTTAGTTTCATGGAGTGTNCCCCCCCCCCCCCATCCCCTGCTGCCTTTACCTGCCCAGTTACCTCTGCCCGCCCCATCCCCCATCCCCACTGGCCATGGCAGTTAGGAAGCCCAGCCCTCCCTGAGCCGGAGGGACGGGGGATAGCAGCACTGCCTGGGGAAGGGGCAGAGGAGGGGAGGCCTGAGAGAGCCATGACTGGGGAGATCCCGGCTCTGGGATACGGGGTCAGGACACAGAGACCCCAAGGGGCTCCACTCAGCCCTGGGGAAGTGAAACGTGTTTCCTGTTGCTGGGGAGGGGAAATCCTGTCACTGAGAAGATATGGCAGGGGGGGTGGGGGTATCCACAGTGGGGAGCTCAGTGCTGTCTTGGGCGGGAGCTGCTACCCCTGCTCTCACCTTTTGGCTGCAGACTCTCTCTCCCATACACCAGGAACGTCTGCAGCCTGGCGATGCAGAGCTCCTGCAGGTAGGTTTTGATAGTCTGGAGGTAGGGCTTGTCCGCATTCAATGCGCGTTGGCTGATCGCGGCCTGTGGGACGGACGCCACCCAGGTCTGGGTCTTCAGATCGTAGTAGAGGAAGTCTCTCCCGTCGTAACTGATCTGTTGGAACCCCCCGGTGCTGCCGTCCGCCCGCAGATCACACTGGATCAGAAACTGGAGAGTGTGAATCCCTGTAACAAACACACAGACTGGGCAGGGGCCTGACGGCAGCCAGGGAGCCAGAGCAAACTAAGGGGGGCAGCGGGGGACTCTCCTCCACACACAGGCTGGGACACTGGGCAACTTCCCAGCTCCAATCAGTCCATCTCCCCCCACAGCAGGGGCATCCCCCAGCTACCAGGGGCCGGGCCAGAGGCAACCAGGCCGTTTGAGTGACGTTTACAGGGGTGGCACGTTAGTTTTATCATGACATTGTGCCGTACGAAGTTCCATATTCATAGCACAGTGGAGGGAGCACAGGCTCAAAGTCCGCCCCAAGGAGTAATTGCATGGGAGTGTTGGGGGGTGGGTCATGGGGAGCGACTCCTCTGCTCTATCCCCAAGCAGCACAGCTGGAGTCTCCAGAGACCCTGCCTGCCCGTGCCCAGCCTTGTGCCCCTCAGCGCCCCTCTGCTCCTTCCCCAAGAGACCAGCGAGGGCAGCCCCGCCCCTCCCTCCCCTCGTTTTACTCTCCTCTCTCATTTTCCCTTGGCAGATCCCCCCTCTCAGACCAGCAGGGGGAGGGGGTCCCCTGAGCAGTAACTGCCCCCCCAGCACAGTAGACTGCACAGCAGCAATGGGGCCAGATCCCTGCCCCAGCCTCGACCCTCGCTCTAGACCGGGGCTCCCAAGACGTATATCAGGATCCCATGTGGGGTTGTACAAGGGGCCAGGAAGTGTTGGTCACTGTCTCTGCTGTTGTGGCCTGGGATAGGTAACTTGTGTAGACTGCCCCAGCAGGGCCCCATTCCCCCTAGCTCCGCCCTGTATATAGTGCAGACACACACTGGAGCGGAGTGCCCCAGCAGGGCCCATTCCCCCTAGCTCCGCCCTGTATATAGTGCAGACACACACTGGAGCGGAGTGCCCCAGCAGGGCCCATTCCCCCTAGCTCCGCCCTGTATATAGTGCAGACACACACTGGAGCGGAGTGCCCCAGCAGGGCCCATTCCCCCTAGCTCCGCCCTGTATATAGTGCAGACACACACTGGAGCGGAGTGCCCCAGCAGGGCCCATTCCCCCTAGCTCCGCCCTGTATATAGTGCAGACACACACTGGAGCGGAGTGCCCCAGCAGGGCCCATTCCCCCTAGCTCCGCCCTGTATATAGTGCAGACACACACTGGAGCGGAGTGCCCCAGCAGGGCCCATTCCCCCTAGCTCCGCCCTGTATATAGTGCAGACACACACTGGAGCGGAGTGCCCCAGCAGGGCCCATTCCCCCTAGCTCCGCCCTGTATATAGTGCAGACACACACTGGAGCGGAGTGCCCCAGCAGGGCCCATTCCCCCTAGCTCCGCCCTGTATATAGTGCAGACACACACTGGAGCGGAGTGCCCCAGCAGGGCCCATTCCCCCTAGCTCCGCCCTGTATATAGTGCAGACACACACTGGAGCGGAGTGCCCCAGCAGGGCCCATTCCCCCTAGCTCCGCCCTGTATATAGTGCAGACACACACTGGAGCGGAGTGCCCCAGCAGGGCCCATTCCCCCTAGCTCCGCCCTGTATATAGTGCAGACACACACTGGAGCGGAGTGCCCCAGCAGGGCCCATTCCCCCTAGCTCCGCCCTGTATATAGTGCAGACACACACTGGAGCGGAGTGCCCCAGCAGGGCCCATTCCCCCTAGCTCCGCCCTGTATATAGTGCAGACACACACTGGAGCGGAGTGCCCCAGCAGGGCCCATTCCCCCTAGCTCCGCCCTGTATATAGTGCAGACACACACTGGAGCGGAGTGCCCCAGCAGGGCCCATTCCCCCTAGCTCCGCCCTGTATATAGTGCAGACACACACTGGAGCGGAGTGCCCCAGCAGGGCCCATTCCCCCTAGCTCCGCCCTGTATATAGTGCAGACACACACTGGAGCGGAGTGCCCCAGCAGGGCCCATTCCCCCTAGCTCCGCCCTGTATATAGTGCAGACACACACTGGAGCGGAGTGCCCCAGCAGGGCCCATTCCCCCTAGCTCCGCCCTGTATATAGTGCAGACACACACTGGAGCGGAGTGCCCCAGCAGGGCCCATTCCCCCTAGCTCCGCCCTGTATATAGTGCAGACACACACTGGAGCGGAGTGCCCCAGCAGGGCCCATTCCCCCTAGCTCCGCCCTGTATATAGTGCAGACACACACTGGAGCGGAGTGCCCCAGCAGGGCCCATTCCCCCTAGCTCCGCCCTGTATATAGTGCAGACACACACTGGAGCGGAGTGCCCCAGCAGGGCCCATTCCCCCTAGCTCCGCCCTGTATATAGTGCAGACACACACTGGAGCGGAGTGCCCCAGCAGGGCCCATTCCCCCTAGCTCCGCCCTGTATATAGTGCAGACACACACTGGAGCGGAGTGCCCCAGCAGGGCCCATTCCCCCTAGCTCCGCCCTGTATATAGTGCAGACACACACTGGAGCGGAGTGCCCCAGCAGGGCCCATTCCCCCTAGCTCCGCCCTGTATATAGTGCAGACACACACTGGAGCGGAGTGCCCCAGCAGGGCCCATTCCCCCTAGCTCCGCCCTGTATATAGTGCAGACACACACTGGAGCGGAGTGCCCCAGCAGGGCCCATTCCCCCTAGCTCCGCCCTGTATATAGTGCAGACACACACTGGAGCGGAGTGCCCCAGCAGGGCCCATTCCCCCTAGCTCCGCCCTGTATATAGTGCAGACACACACTGGAGCGGAGTGCCCCAGCAGGGCCCATTCCCCCTAGCTCCGCCCTGTATATAGTGCAGACACACACTGGAGCGGAGTGCCCCAGCAGGGCCCATTCCCCCTAGCTCCGCCCTGTATATAGTGCAGACACACACTGGAGCGGAGTGCCCCAGCAGGGCCCATTCCCCCTAGCTCCGCCCTGTATATAGTGCAGACACACACTGGAGCGGAGTGCCCCAGCAGGGCCCATTCCCCCTAGCTCCGCCCTGTATATAGTGCAGACACACACTGGAGCGGAGTGCCCCAGCAGGGCCCATTCCCCCTAGCTCCGCCCTGTATATAGTGCAGACACACACTGGAGCGGAGTGCCCCAGCAGGGCCCATTCCCCCTAGCTCCGCCCTGTATATAGTGCAGACACACACTGGAGCGGAGTGCCCCAGCAGGGCCCATTCCCCCTAGCTCCGCCCTGTATATAGTGCAGACACACACTGGAGCGGAGTGCCCCAGCAGGGCCCATTCCCCCTAGCTCCGCCCTGTATATAGTGCAGACACACACTGGAGCGGAGTGCCCCAGCAGGGCCCATTCCCCCTAGCTCCGCCCTGTATATAGTGCAGACACACACTGGAGCGGAGTGCCCCAGCAGGGCCCATTCCCCCTAGCTCCGCCCTGTATATAGTGCAGACACACACTGGAGCGGAGTGCCCCAGCAGGGCCCATTCCCCCTAGCTCCGCCCTGTATATAGTGCAGACACACACTGGAGCGGAGTGCCCCAGCAGGGCCCATTCCCCCTAGCTCCGCCCTGTATATAGTGCAGACACACACTGGAGCGGAGTGCCCCAGCAGGGCCCATTCCCCCTAGCTCCGCCCTGTATATAGTGCAGACACACACTGGAGCGGAGTGCCCCAGCAGGGCCCATTCCCCCTAGCTCCGCCCTGTATATAGTGCAGACACACACTGGAGCGGAGTGCCCCAGCAGGGCCCATTCCCCCTAGCTCCGCCCTGTATATAGTGCAGACACACACTGGAGCGGAGTGCCCCAGCAGGGCCCATTCCCCCTAGCTCCGCCCTGTATATAGTGCAGACACACACTGGAGCGGAGTGCCCCAGCAGGGCCCATTCCCCCTAGCTCCGCCCTGTATATAGTGCAGACACACACTGGAGCGGAGTGCCCCAGCAGGGCCCATTCCCCCTAGCTCCGCCCTGTATATAGTGCAGACACACACTGGAGCGGAGTGCCCCAGCAGGGCCCATTCCCCCTAGCTCCGCCCTGTATATAGTGCAGACACACACTGGAGCGGAGTGCCCCAGCAGGGCCCATTCCCCCTAGCTCCGCCCTGTATATAGTGCAGACACACACTGGAGCGGAGTGCCCCAGCAGGGCCCATTCCCCCTAGCTCCGCCCTGTATATAGTGCAGACACACACTGGAGCGGAGTGCCCCAGCAGGGCCCATTCCCCCTAGCTCCGCCCTGTATATAGTGCAGACACACACTGGAGCGGAGTGCCCCAGCAGGGCCCATTCCCCCTAGCTCCGCCCTGTATATAGTGCAGACACACACTGGAGCGGAGTGCCCCAGCAGGGCCCATTCCCCCTAGCTCCGCCCTGTATATAGTGCAGACACACACTGGAGCGGAGTGCCCCAGCAGGGCCCATTCCCCCTAGCTCCGCCCTGTATATAGTGCAGACACACACTGGAGCGGAGTGCCCCAGCAGGGCCCATTCCCCCTAGCTCCGCCCTGTATATAGTGCAGACACACACTGGAGCGGAGTGCCCCAGCAGGGCCCATTCCCCCTAGCTCCGCCCTGTATATAGTGCAGACACACACTGGAGCGGAGTGCCCCAGCAGGGCCCATTCCCCCTAGCTCCGCCCTGTATATAGTGCAGACACACACTGGAGCGGAGTGCCCCAGCAGGGCCCATTCCCCCTAGCTCCGCCCTGTATATAGTGCAGACACACACTGGAGCGGAGTGCCCCAGCAGGGCCCATTCCCCCTAGCTCCGCCCTGTATATAGTGCAGACACACACTGGAGCGGAGTGCCCCAGCAGGGCCCATTCCCCCTAGCTCCGCCCTGTATATAGTGCAGACACACACTGGAGCGGAGTGCCCCAGCAGGGCCCATTCCCCCTAGCTCCGCCCTGTATATAGTGCAGACACACACTGGAGCGGAGTGCCCCAGCAGGGCCCATTCCCCCTAGCTCCGCCCTGTATATAGTGCAGACACACACTGGAGCGGAGTGCCCCAGCAGGGCCCATTCCCCCTAGCTCCGCCCTGTATATAGTGCAGACACACACTGGAGCGGAGTGCCCCAGCAGGGCCCATTCCCCCTAGCTCCGCCCTGTATATAGTGCAGACACACACTGGAGCGGAGTGCCCCAGCAGGGCCCATTCCCCCTAGCTCCGCCCTGTATATAGTGCAGACACACACTGGAGCGGAGTGCCCCAGCAGGGCCCATTCCCCCTAGCTCCGCCCTGTATATAGTGCAGACACACACTGGAGCGGAGTGCCCCAGCAGGGCCCATTCCCCCTAGCTCCGCCCTGTATATAGTGCAGACACACACTGGAGCGGAGTGCCCCAGCAGGGCCCATTCCCCCTAGCTCCGCCCTGTATATAGTGCAGACACACACTGGAGCGGAGTGCCCCAGCAGGGCCCATTCCCCCTAGCTCCGCCCTGTATATAGTGCAGACACACACTGGAGCGGAGTGCCCCAGCAGGGCCCATTCCCCCTAGCTCCGCCCTGTATATAGTGCAGACACACACTGGAGCGGAGTGCCCCAGCAGGGCCCATTCCCCCTAGCTCCGCCCTGTATATAGTGCAGACACACACTGGAGCGGAGTGCCCCAGCAGGGCCCATTCCCCCTAGCTCCGCCCTGTATATAGTGCAGACACACACTGGAGCGGAGTGCCCCAGCAGGGCCCATTCCCCCTAGCTCCGCCCTGTATATAGTGCAGACACACACTGGAGCGGAGTGCCCCAGCAGGGCCCATTCCCCCTAGCTCCGCCCTGTATATAGTGCAGACACACACTGGAGCGGAGTGCCCCAGCAGGGCCCATTCCCCCTAGCTCCGCCCTGTATATAGTGCAGACACACACTGGAGCGGAGTGCCCCAGCAGGGCCCATTCCCCCTAGCTCCGCCCTGTATATAGTGCAGACACACACTGGAGCGGAGTGCCCCAGCAGGGCCCATTCCCCCTAGCTCCGCCCTGTATATAGTGNTTCCACTGCTTAATTGTTCACTGCGTGAAAAATACTTTTTATTTGTTTTAAATCTGCTGCCAGTTAGTTTCATGGAGTGTCCCCTAGTTCTAGTAGTTAGAGAGGGTAAATAACTGCTCCCTATTACTCGTTCCACACCACTCATAGTTTTATAAACTTCTATCCTATTTCCTTTCAGTCATCTCTTCCCCAAGCTGAAGAACCCCGTCCCATCCAGCCTCTGCATGTACAGAAAAATTTTTGTGCCTTTGATTATTCTTTGCCTTTTGCTGTCGCACACTGCGCTGATATTTTCAATTAACTCTCCATAGTGACTCCAAGATCCTTCCTGTCCCCTCCCCACCCCCAGCGGGAACTCCTAATTTAGGACCCAACACGGACGTGGATAATTAGGGTTATTTTTCCTACGTGCATCACTTTGCATTTGTCAACAGTGAATTTCAGCTGCTAGTTTACTGCCCAGCCCCCCTGGCGCGCGGGATCCTTTGTAGCTCTTCCCACCCGGCTTGGGACTGAACTAGCTTGAATCGTTGTCTCAGCTGCACATTCGGCTTGACCCCTCCCCCCCAATTCCTGGGGCAGCCGAGTTCACTTCTCTCCCTTCTGCAAACTGACCCTTCATTCCCCACGGCCCCTGCCTGCCCCCCCAGCCAACCTCCTCATCTGTGCATCCTTGTAAACCCGGCCTCCCCCAGCACCGGGCTGCCCCCTCGCCTCCCTACACAGACACTTCCCCCACCGCCCAGATGCCCCGTCTTGTCGCTCTGTACACACCCCACATCCATCAGCGTTGTACCCCCCACAGCCCACCCCCATACTCAGCTGTCTGTTCTCCACACCCCAATGAAAGCATCCTCCCCCCGCCCCCCTCCTGAGTCCTCTCCCCAGCTTAAGAACATAAAGGAGTGCCATACTGAGTCAGAGCAATGGTCCATCAACCCCAGCATCCTGTCTCCGACAGTGGCCAATCTCGACTGCATGGGAGAAGAACCAGCAGTCACAATGGGCAATCCGTTCCCCGTTGCTCACGCCCAGCTCCCGACAGTAAGAAGTTCATCCCGTAAACTACTTGGTTAATAGCCATTAATGGACCTACTCTCTTAAGAATACTTATCCAGTCTTTTCTAAAACCCAGCTATACTACTGGCCTTGACAACGTCCTATGGTTCAAGCTTCAGTGTTATCCTCAAACTGCAGAGGAAGAGGTGGAAACCCCCCAGACACCAGCCTGACTGCCCCCTGCACTCACCAGCCTCAGCCCCCTGGATGTTGGCCAGCGCCCCCAGCAGCAGCAGAAAGGGGCCGGGCAGGAGCATCATCATTTCCTGGTTTCTCTCCCCCCCCCACTTCTTGGTTCTTGCTGCCCTAGCTCAGCTGCCCCAGCTGATTGGTCAAAAGGGGAATCTCGGCCCAATGGCCATCAAGCCCCACGCTGTGTCAGCGGTTGCTGGGCAGGTTAGGGAGAGACATATACTCTCCCTAGCTGCTCCCGCTCCCCGTTCACAGCGGTTAAACCACATGTACGTGACACCTGTGTGTGCACCACTCCTTCCTACAGAGAGGGGAAATCGAGAGAGCGTGCGGTTGCCGTGTTGGTCCTCTCCCAAATGTAAGAGATGGAGACAAAGTCATTCAAATGAGCTCTTCTGTGTTGGATCAACGTCTGCTGGTGAGAACGTGCAGGCGTATGGGTCGCGCAGGGCATGGGGTCGCCGGTCAGAAATACGTACGCTCAGCAAAGGCAGGACAAGTCCCTATAGGAAGCAATGTGACATGGGTGGGGGAGCGGGTAAGACAAGGGGGGCTTAGACAGGGAGAAAAGAGAAACCCTTAACACCAGAGCTGTCCAAAGTGTGTCGTTGGGGAGGAGACAATAGTAGTGGTAAAGTGAACAAGTGGGAGACAGCTTCCAAGGTAGAGGGGCTATAGCTATGAACGAGCTGGGTACAGCAGTCAACCGAGGTAATAGACTGAAGCCAACTGAGAGACAGGAGTTAATAGATGTGAAGGGCGGCACCGGGTGGGAAGGTCTGTTTGTCACGGCGGGGAATTGTCAGTGTTCACTTCTTATAGTCAACCAACTTCAACTTTAATAACAGTTAAGTCCAATCCATGTATGTTACAGAGTTCATCTCTTAGACAGCTAGCGCTGCCCCGCTTCCAGCGGTCTGTTCCTACATTCTATTTAAAGCGTGTGTGTGCGTGCCTGCGTGTGCGTGTTTGTGTGCTTGCGTTTAAAGAAAAACTCTAGGATTCTTCTTTTTTTTAAATGACCTGCGCCAGCATTTCACATGGAGATCCAATAGCATCGCCACCCCTCTGAGTGTGTGTGCAAAGCTCCCTGCACTGCAGGTCTGCATGTTTTATGTCTAATTTATTCGTGTGTTGGGGGTTCCCTTCTGAAATATTACTGTTAAGCATTTATATAGCGCCATCAGTGTAACTGACACTTTACAATTGTTATTAATGGGGACAGACCCCTGGCTGTGCCTAGATGGACAGGGGGCCCAGGTAGAGACAGACACAAACATATTCTCATTTTACAGGCGGGGAACTGAAGCTGAGACTGGCCCAAGGCCACCCGGTGAGTTTATGGCTACGGTAGGATTCGAACCCTGGCTTCCAGGTTCAAGTCCAGCACCTTATCCACTACAGAACACTGGCTCTCAGTGCCATGGATTGAATTGCCATAGGGCTGAAACGAGAATGCTTTTGCCTTCTCTCGAAAACGCGTGAGATTCTCGCAGCCCTGGTGAGATCTCATGCCTTCTTGCCAAGGTTCTCGAGAATCTCACAAGATTTTTGAAAACCTAAAAAAAATATATGCTGGGCGCATGCGCAAATGGCCGCCGTGTCCATGCTGTGAAAGCACGGCCACCCAGCAGCCATTTTCAAGACTCTCGCATGAACGGTGGCAAGAACCCTGATTCTCGCGAGATCCTCGACCTTAAAAATCTCATTGAGAAGCTGATTCTTGATGAGATTTTCAAGAAGGGCAAAATCTCATTTCAGCCCTACCATGGACCCTCCATAGGCTGGGGGGGGGGGGATGACTCCCTACATTTGTGGGGAACCCTGGCTGACTGAGAAATCTGGGCTTCATCCAGCGACTCTGGATCCCAACCAGGAGAGATGACAACCCTATGTGAGTCCCAGCCTGGGTTCTCTGTGTTTGAAGTTCTGGGGTTCTGTATTGTACCCCCGTGCGTCCCACCCTTGTGATGTCATTTCAAGTTTAGTCCTGGACGTGGACCCCCATCGGTTGGGCAGGGGGCTGGGAAGTTCTGCTGGATCCAGAAGATTCAAAGAATTTTCAAAGAATTCAAAGAGTCAAAGATTCAAACTAGGGTTCAGGCGAGCCTCCAAGGGAAGGGAGTTCCAAAGCTGCGGGGCAGCCACCGAGAAGGCCTCTTGGTGGGTCCGCATCATACGAAACTGGGCTCAAGGTGGAACCCGCAAGAGGGCCCCCTCAGCAGATCTTAAGGGCCATGAAGGAGCATAAGGAGAAAGTTGTTGTGGGGTGTCATGGGGACATGGGGGCAACACACCCATTTGGGGGAGATAACGGGCCCATTTGGGGGGATATGTGTAATGTGATATAAAGAGTTAACAGATTGTAAGCTCAGTTGGAGCAGAATGATGAAACCAGTTGCCAGAGTGGGGGAAGAGATTCCCTTTGTTATGGCAAGTGGGCAGTTGGTTGCCAAGCAATTTCCAGGTCACCCTGCCACCTTGATAACAATGACAATGGCCAGGAGACGCAGGAAGTGACCTGAGGCCTCCAGCGAGGAAGAAGAAGGAAGTTCTTCTTCAAGAATTAGCTCTCTTCCATTTTGGACTTGAACAAGTTAACAGCTCAGGAGAGGAGCTCCTGCAAGATTGCAAACTATGGACTAAAGACTTGGCTATGAACTAAGATTTGAACCCGGTCTTCAACTTCCAGACCGAGACAGCATCTGATGGACCTGTATTGTACCTCTTAGGGTAAGAGACAGTCAGGGAATATCAGTGGATTTAGAATGCGTGGACTTTATGTTTGATTTATTGACTTGCACTATCTGATCAACAGCCTTGTACTTGTATGTACTCAATATATGTTTTATAATCAAGCCTAGCGTGCTTGTGTCTTTATTTGGCCTTGGGGAATTCACTTGGGGGTACTCCTATCTAGGTGAGAGCCTAGACTAACCTTTTTCATATAAGACAACCCCACTGCAAAGTCTTCCAAGCTACAGGTGGCCAGAGAACGTTCTCTGCGTTACGGCTGGGCTGAAAGGATAAGGGGGAAGCTTGGTTAGGGGTGCGGACCTCTGAAAGCTCCCTGATTGCAGTGAAGGTTTTCTGATCACGTGGGGACCCATGTGGGCACAGGCAACTGGGTTGTGGCTGACCTGGTGGGGCAAATGAGGAGCAGCCTCTAAACGAAGAGAGGGACCCAAACACCAACCCCAGTGACATGGGGATGAGCACATGTGAGAATGCATGAATCTCCTTTTAACCTGCAAGAACACGCATCCTTGTAAGAGCTACGTTTGGGGACCCAGTAATGCACGGGTGTTCTTGTGGGTTAAAGGGGGATGAGCGCATTCTCCTCTGTGCTAATCCCCGCAGTAACAGAGCTGCAAGTGCAATTGCCCCAGTTTTCCTGCCACCTCTGGGCCCTGTTCTGTTGTGGATGCTGTAGTTGTGAATTTCTTGCATCGAGCAGCGGGTTGGACTAGATGACCTCTGAGGTCACTTCTGACTCTGTGATTCTGTGTTCTGCTCAGCCCTGCATGGGGTCACTCTCTGAAGGGCAAGCAGCTCCTTCATTTCCCAGCTGCCCGAATCTCCTAGGGGCTGTGGGGTAAGGAGTTTGCACCCTGCATCCCCTCCAGCCAGAGGGTGCCAGTCTGGACCCGAGGTGAGTTTGTAACCTCTGGAGAGAGACAGCAGGGGGCCATGATCAGTTCTCTCCTCCCCGCTGCCCTGCCCCAGTGTGTGTGTGGGGAGGGGGGCAATGTGTGCCCTCTTGAAGGGGTGGGACTGCCTCCGTCACAGTGCCTACTTGGAATCTCCATGGTTTCCATTCCCAAGCACTAACCTCTGATTCCTTTCTGCAGAGGGTGAAGCCGGGAGGAGGGCTAAGGAGCAGCCCCAGGTGGAAGGTGCTAAGAACTTGCAGCCGCACACAGCGTCCCCATGGAGAGCAGGAAAGAGAGCTGTTCCCAGCCCCAAGAAGAGAGGGAGACCTGCCAAAAGGGGGCATTTGCATCCACCCCCTTTGTCTGAGCAAGGCGGCAAGGCAAAAGAAGGCCCAGAAAAAACCCAGAGCACTGTCCCCCTGGGGCAGGAACCACATCCATGTGACGGTAATAGGAAAAGCTTCAGGGGGACAGAAGCACCATACAGCCTGTCAGAGAGTCCACACAGTAGAGAAGCCCCATTGTGGCTGAAAACATGGGGAAGGATGTGATCCTGTCACTGTCCTTGCTACTCACCAGAAATGCATAGCAGGGGTGTCCCACTGCTGTGAAGTGTGTGGGAAACACTTCAGCCAAAAAGGGGATCTGTTCTGCCATCAGAGAATCCACACAGGAGAGAAGCCTTATCACTGCAGAGACTGTGGGAAATGCTTTATCCAGATAAAATTTCTTACCAGGCACCAGAGAGTCCACACAGGAGACAAGTCCTATCACTGCCTGGAGTGTGGGAAATTTTTTCGCTGTCAGCAGCAACTTACCAGGCATGAGAGAGTCCACACAGGAGAAAAGCCCTATCCCTGCCAGGAATGCGGAAAAAACTTTAGTCAGTTCAGTAATCTCACTGCACATCAGATTCCACCAAGGGGAGCAGCCCTATCCTTGCAGCGTGTGTGATCAAAGGTTCACACTAAAGCACCACCTCACTTAACGCCAGAGGACCCACACAGGGGAGAAGCCCTACACCTGCAAGGAGTGTGGGAAGTGCTCTTACCAAAAAAACGGATCTTACCAGACATCAAAGACTCCACATGGGAGAGAAGCCTTATCACTGCCCAGAGTGTGGGAGAAACTTCACTTGGTGTTCACAGCTTACCAGGCATGGGAGAGTCCATGCGGGAGGAAGCCCTGGCATGGCCAAAAATGTGGGGAAAGTCTAACCAGTTCCATGATCTCGCAGCACGCCAGAGAGGGGCAGCACAATCCCTGCATTGCCTTTGATAAAAGCTTCTCACTAAAGTACCTTCTAGCCCACCCCCCCCCCCCCACACCTGCAGAGTATGCAGGAAATTCCTTAGAAAAGATAATCTTAGCAACCATCAGAGAATCCACATGGGAGGGTAACCCTATCCCTGCAGTACCTGCAAGAAAGGTTGTCACTCTTTCTCTCACTGGTCTACACACCAGAGAATCCACTGAGTAAGTGCAGCCTTGGCCCTGTTGCACCAATAAGGTTCACTCAAAAGTACCTGTTTTACATCACACCAGAAAAGTCCTAACCCTGCCTAGATTGGTGGGGGAGGGGATATTCAGCAAGCTGGCAACTCTGTCTGCTGTGGACTTAGATTTTTGCAGGTAGATCTGCTTCCCTCCAAAGAGTTGATGGGCGACTATTCTGTGGGAATAAAGGTTTCCCCCTAGGGAAATTTAACTAGGGCTTTTCCCCACTAGAAAGAGTTAGCGTGGTACTGAGGGCAGAATTGGTTAGAAACACTGACAGTTGGGATAGACAAGAGAATGGCATGCGATGCCAGTTAAAGGAGAATTGATGAACTCCATCCTATGCTATGGGGGGGGGGGGGGGAAATGCCAGCATCGCCAACAACAAGCTGTTATTATTTATATAGCACCAGCAATGCACCTGGCACTGAGCAGTCATTAATCTGAAATGGGTCCCTGGCCTGTCGGTCTTACGCTGTAGGTGAGAGAAGGGAGAGGGGATCAGAGAGAGAGCAGGTGCGTTGAGGAGCCGCTGCTGGTTTCCCCTTAAAGTGTCTTCTTCTACCGTGTCCACTTTTAAATTGTTTTCAATGGATTTGTATTTTGAATGGATTTTATATTGTTCATATTTTTTGTTGTGAAGCACTCTGAGCGCCATTTAGCGGGGGGTAGGCAGGTGCTAGAGAAATAAAATGATGATTTGCAAAGTTGAAAAGTTGCAGCTATGTTGGCCTATGAGACTAAGTATCCTTGACCGTGTTTGTCATGGTGATGGTAGGGGAAGGGGGAATAAATAGGCAGGTGAAATAACTGTGTCTGGTTTCTCTCCATTTTGGGGATCGCTTCTGCAGATGTCTTCCCCACCCCATCCCCCGTCTCTCTTTCTCCAGTATTACATTCTGGGTAAGTCGTTGGTTTCAGCCTGGCCGGCTAATTATAAAGCAACCCTGTCTTACAAAGTTTTAAGTTCCATCTGGTGTAATCAATATTTCCTTTACGCGTCTGCTCCATAAGATCCTCGGATAGCTCCACTCATTCTTTGTACTGATTCAATGACTTTTATTGTGTCATATGGCTAAAATGCTGCATGCATTCAACGGTCGCGGTTTTTATTTTTGAGTACTTACTTGAAAGGGTGATAAGATTTATATATCTTAAGCCTGGCTTGGTGAGTCCTGGAGTGGAAGGAAAGAATCTGTACCTAGAAACTGACTACAGGAAGGAATTCCTGGCCTGTCGACACAGCACACCAGAGAGTCTACACAGAAGACAAGCCCTATACAGAGTCCTGTGCTTGAATGACTGAGCACCAGCGTGTGATTGCTTTCAGCAGCAGTGATTAGTTAGTCATGGTGAAACTCTGCAAATGCGAGCACTTTTAAATTCTCTTGAAGGTCTCCCCGCTGCCCCCTCCTTACTATTGCCGCGTGCTGCTTTGCTCCCTGTTTGGCGATAGCAGGGGCGATGGCTTTTTCCTCCCTCTTCTCCTGGCTGTGGGACATCGCTGCACTGGAGCATCACCCTGCCCCTGTTTTTGCAATTTGCACTGCTTGGATAGGGGGAGGGTAGGAAAGGGGCTGTGCGTGTGTGTTCGGAGGCTGCGTCTGTATGTGTAATAGGGGTGGGTGCTGGGGTATGTATGGGGAAGAGGTCGCGTGTGTGTGTAAAGGGAGGGGGGTGGGCCTTGAGGTTCTTTTTAAGCCATCCTACAAATCTGTAGTAACTGGCAGTCTCCATCAACTGTAGACTCAACCTTTGTTCCTATATGACGGGGGTGGGCAAAGCTCCCAAGAGCCTCATACCAATATTTTCCTATCTTCAAGAGCCACAAGATACTTGTCATGACCATCAGCTTCCTCCAATCTCAGAGATGGGGCAGTGTAGCTCCCCACCCCACCCCACCCCCGGGCAGTTTGGCAGGTTTGGGCAGCAGTGGTAGCAGCTTCGCACACTGCCCCTGCTCCCATGTCCCCTAGAAGCCTCCAGCAGTAGCCACCGTGAGCCGCATGTGGCTTCCGAGCTGCCATTTGCCCCCCTTTGCTATATGAATTCTCTTTACCCGATAAACTGCTTCTTAGTATACCCTGCCTGTGTTTGCTTTTGCCTTCTCCTCTCTCTCTATTCACTGTCGCCTATTGTTTCTTTTTCTCCAACACCCAATTATTATTATTATTTTTACAGTTTTGTTTTTAAATACCGGGCATCTTTCTTTTCTCCCCACAGTTTTCTCCCTCTAGTTACTTTGTCCCATCCACTCCCACCTAAGCCCTATATGAGGAGGGCCTCCCATTTCTGTCCTGCATTTGCTCAGTGTGTGTGTGTATATTTTTCTGACGTGCTATGCTACCTGCGTGAAGAAGAGCGAGCATGACATTATGGGACCTGTAGCAGTGGCCGCAGCAACTTTTGAAGTTGAGGGGAGAGAACATGGGAATGTTTTAAAAGTGCTATTGCAATCTCACGTAAGAAATCGAAGGGGTGGGAGAAAAGGCTTGTGGGAACAGAACCCTGATGGAAAATCTTTTCCTTTCCAGGGAGCTGCTTTGAAAATTAGTACAAGCTTCAAGGGCTGCGTAGATGTTGGGGGGGTGAGGATGTTTGCAGGGTGTGCTCAGGAGGGGAGGGGCTAGATCATTGATCTGTCCCCTATCATAAGAACATAAGTCAAGTCAAGTTAGTTTATTGTTTGGCCAAAGGCCGTAACAAAATACATGTATATCACAAGATTTACCATGGACAACATGATACATAAAATAATAATAACATTTAATTCCTTAACATTAAGAAAAGGAGTGAGAAAAAGAATTAAGGAGGCTTATACTTAGGCCCCAATTAAAAATCACATGGAACACAAAAAACAAACAAAATGAATGGACAAGAACAAGGGGCTATATACTAGCCAAGATGCAATATTCTAAAACCAATTTTAAAAATTCTAAATTTTGCAAAGATTAATATAATAATTGAACTAAATAAAAAAACTAAGCACTCCTATTTGACCAGGGAATTGTGTAAGGGAAGGGAGAGACTCAGCCTGAGCCCAGAGGAACCACTGCCTAGCTCAGACTGTCGAGCCTGATTTGCATGGCAGCCTCACGGAAGTCAGCTACGCTCCTCGCGATCCCAGAATTGATCGGACCGAGAAGCTTTACAAGCAGCAACTCAGGAGAATTTGTATGAACATCTAAAACAAAATTCAAAAATTTCCTTCTGGGAACATCATACGCAGAACGCATGAAAATAACGTGTGTGACAGACTCCAAGATCGGAAAAGAACAGAGAGGGCCGCAGAACCTCTCCTCTCTTGGGACGTTCATGTGCCGCCCCTCCAGGAGGGCTGAAGCAAATACGTTAAGACGAAATTTGGTAAAAGCGCATCTACGGTGAAAATTTGACCAAATATCGTAGTAACACTCGCCTCTGCTAGAAGGGCTGATTCCAATATAATGGGGGGCAACCTTTTGAGCCGACAACAAGCAGGATTCGAGTTGGAGCTCTTGGTCCGAAATTCTCCTTTTAATCAGGGACACAGCACCATTCAAGCCAAGTGGGAATAAAACTTCTCTGGAGAACCCCAACTTGGCTACTTCCAGGACCACCTGCGAATCCTGCTGCAGGAGTAACCCCTGATCATAAGAAGTGCCCTACTGGGTCAGGCCAATGGTCTGTCTTTCGAGCCCAGCATCCTGGCTTTGACTGTGGCCATTCTTGGTCGCTTGGGAGAAGTTCCCAACAGGTTGTAACGGAGTGATCTGTTCCCTGCTGTTCACTCCCAACACTCACAGGTTACGTTCCCCAAACCGACTTGGCTAATAACGGTTCGGGCGCTGCAGCTGGTGCGTAGCGGGCCGTCTCCTTTCAAGGCCGGGTCGCCGAGAACACATGACTCCAGTGCTCCGTTCGCTGCACCGGCTGCCTAGAGTCTTCTGGGCCTCATTCAAGGTGTTGGTGCTGACCTACAAAGCCCTACACGGTCTCAGCCCTACCTACCTGCGGGACCGCCTCACTCCCCGCGCACTCCCTGCCGTCTGCTGGGAGCGCCCTTCTCGAAGTCCCCCGAGTTGCTCAGGGGCCAACTAGGGAGAGGACGCCGATGTTCTCGGTGTGGAACTCCCTTCTGGCAGAAGCCCGGGTGGCCCCGGACCTCTCCTCCTTCCGACGAATGTGTAGGAGTTGGCTGTTCCCCCAGGCCTTTGGTGAGGGAGATGGGTAAAGGGTGGGGGTGCAGTTAGGGTGGTACTTACCTATAAAGCCCTACGTGGTCTTGGCCCTACCTACCTGTGGGGAGGTGGGCTTAGGAGGTGTGTGGGGGGGGGTTGTTTTTGCTTTGTTTTTATTTCCCCTGTTATTTATTGTATTTATTCTTTAGCTGATTCTCTATATGGTTGTTCATCCAAACCCTTTTAAAACCCGGCTACGCAGCACTGCTGGCCTTGACCAGCACCTCGGGCAACAAATTCCACACGCTAACTGGGCGTCGTTGAGTGAAAACATACCTATTATTCTTTTATTATAAGCATGTATATAGCGCCAGCGATGGACCTGGCGCTTTACAAACAACAAGATAGACACGGTCCCTGCCCGAGAGCTCATCCGCTGCCAGTTAGTTTCATAGAGTGCCCCCCTCGTCCGTATCCGGATATCCTTGGGTGCATATCTCCTCTCTGCGCCCGTCACACGGCGCTGTCTTTCATTGCTTGGGGGCAGGAACTGGATCCAGGGGCCAGAGCCGGGAACAGGAAAGGGGCCACATAAAACCAGCTGCATTTGAACCCAGGGCTTGATGTTCCCAATCCTTGCCCTGTGCTTTCTGCCTGTTTCCCTCTTCTGTGCTTCCCTCACCCCCTTGCAGAGTGAAAAGGAGGCCTGTGTCTTTAAAGTCAGAAGCTCCTGTTGCAGGGCTCTTTGCAGGCACTTCCCCCCCCCCCCCCAGGTTTGGGGCTGGCTGGTTTGCAGCGAATGGGTTTAGCTGCAGGAGGCTGTATCCTATTATGAATAACTCTCTCACACACAGGATTGGGCAGTGTGGGCATGGGGAAACAGCCAGGATTGGTTGGGAGCTGCCTGACTCCCATTGGTGCAAACAGACATCAGTGGGGAAGGGACAGGGCTGATTGGGGCTAGGAGGACTCGGTGCCATTGGCCAGAGGGGATGTCACTTTGAAACAGAACAACAGGACTGGTTCAGCCTCATTGCAGAGACTCAGGTCAATGGGCTCAGAGGGGGCGGGACTGACAGGGGAGCAGGAACAGGCCTTTGTTTTCCTGAAATAGCAGCAAGGAGCCAGCCAGGCCACCCCACCCCTGAGCTGAGACCAGTCCAGAGCTGGAGATCAGAGCCCGGCTTGGGGCTGCCTGGTTCGCAGGTGAGAGACCCCCTGGAATGGGTTGGAGCTTGTGTCTGCAGGAGAGAAATCCCAGCCCCTGCTGGCTAGAGAGAGAGAGCTCCCCTCTGGGCTGGGGAGTGGAGTTTGCAGACTCCTATTTCTGGCTGCTCAGGGGGGAGAGCCCAGCTGTGCTGCCTCTGCCCTGGGGCACAAAACCCTCCCAGGCTCAGCTCTGGGCAAGGGGGGGGACCAGCCCTGCCAATGACTTGGGGACAAAAGCTGGGGGAGCCCCATTTGGGAGCTGTGGGGAGGCAGGCTTGCTGGGGTGGGAGACTCAGTTGCATGGAGCAGATTCTCCCTCTGCAAACTAGAGAGGCCTCTGGGAAATGTTGGCAACTCCCGATGGTCTCTCGGTTCCCGGTGTCCCTACACGAAGGGTAGAGATGGTATCCTGGAATCCATAGAGGTGAAGGTCATCTAGCCCAGCCCCCTGCTTGGATGCAGGCTGACGACAGCTCCATCCCAAGAGGTGTCTGTCCAGCCTCTGTTTGAAAGAGTGTAGATTCTCCGGCATGGAGAATCTACACTCTTCCTAGGATGTTCCACATCCCCTCTAATTATTACAGGTTAACAGTGACGTGGGGCATCCCATTCCTGGTGGCGTGCATGGGGTGGTCTGGGGTTTTATTATTCTCCCCCCATCAGACAGTGCTGCCAGATCCTAAATTTCACATTTCTCTGCTTGGAAGCAAAGGATTTTCCTTTTGGGACCAAAATTTTCCTCTGCAAGCCTATAAGAAAAAGGATTGAAATGATGCAGAAGTCCAATAAGTGAACCTTGGGCATTATTATAATTATTATTTTATTATTAGCATTTGTATAACGCCAGCTGTGTACCTGACGCTTTACAGAACAATGAGATAGATGCGGTCCCTGCCTACGACTTACAGTTTAATAGACTCGGAGGGGGGAGACAAGGAGAGGGGACACAGGGAGAGACCAGGGATAAATAACATTCAAGCGGATGCGAAGTCTCAGGTGCACGTGCTTGGCTTGGTTGCAGTTATGCAGGAGTCTGCGGGGAGGTCAGACAGTAAATATGGAGAGGAAAGTTCTAACAGGTGTTGGGAAAGGCAGCGAGGAAGAGGTGGGTTTTGTGGAGGCATTTGAAGGTGCAGAGGGAGGGGGCAAGACGGATGTGGGCAGGGAGGGAGTTCCAGGCATGGGGGGCAGCATGGGAGGAGGGACGAAGGCATTTAGGGGAGACGAGGGAGAGCGAGGGAGGGGACAGAGGAGGAGCGGAGAGTGCGTGCAGGAGCGTGTAAGGAGATAAGGGCTGAGAGGTAAGGGGGAGCCAGATTATGATGTGTTTTGTAAGTAAATACCAGGAGTTTGTGAAGGATGCGTGCGGGAAGGGGGAGCCAGTGAAGCAAGGAGAGGAGAGGCTGCACGTGGTCGAAGCGACGAGCAGAGTGGGTGACCCTAGCAGCGGAGTTTTGGATGGAGAGAAGGGGGGACAGGTGAGAGCAAGGGAGGCCAGTAAGGAGGAGGTTGCAGTAGTCAAGGGTTTTGACTAGGGAGAAAGGGGTGAATCCGTGCAATGTTATGGAGGACAAAACGACAGGACTTGGCAACAGAGTTGATGTAAGGTTTAAAGGAAAGGTGAGAATCGAAGCTACAGGCTTGGGGGACAGGATGGATGGTGACCCCATCAATAAGGATGGAGAGGGAAGAGGGGGAGGAAGGGTAGGGGGGAAAGATAGCGTCCACAAAGTCGCGTCCGGCTGAGCTTTTCCAGGTGGTGAGGGGGCTGGTCAATCCGGGCTCCCTTTGCCTGGAACTGGAATTTTCCAGTGCTCGCTGTGACATGTTTGCCAACTTTTTTGTGGATAAAATCACCCGGATTCACCACAGTTTCCACGCCGTGCTTATGGCAGTAGAAGAACCAGAGGTAATGGAAGCCCCACCTTGTCCTGTTTTGTTGGATTAGTTTCAGTGGGTGTCGCCCGCTGAGGAGGAGGACGTCCTTGGGGCTGTTAGGGCCGCTTGTTGTGAACTTGACCCATGCCCGTCCTGGCTGGTCAAGGCCAGCTGCGAGTTGTTGGGGCCATTGTTGGCTGGGGTAGTCAATGCCTCCTTTCAGGAGGGCAGAGTGCCGGGCTGCCTCAAGGAGGCGGTGCAGCCTTTGCTCAAGAAACCATCTTTAGACATTGACTCCCTGGCCAGCTATCGGCCAGTCTCTAACCTTCCCTTTTTAGGGAAGGTTATTGAATGGGTGGTGGCCTGGCAGGGGCATCTGAACCGTGTCAGTTTTCCGGATCCCTTGCAGTCCGGCTTTCAGATGGATTTTGGCACTGAGACTGTACTTGTGGCCTCAGTCACCGACCTCTACCACGAGTTGGACCAGGGTCAGCCGAGCCTGTTGATCCTGTCAGATCTCTCGACTGCATTTGACGCCGTTGATCATGAGATGTTGGTGGCCTGCTTGCAGGACCACGTCGGGGTGGGTGGGACTGTTCTCAAATGGTTCCATTCCTTCCTCACCTGGAGAACTCCACGTGTAGTACTGGGTGAGTGTTCATCATCTCCCCGGGACCTCACGTGGGGAGCCCCACACAGTTCTGTTCTGTCCCCTCTCCTCTTCAACGTGTCTATGCAGCCTCTGGGCGAGGTCGTCAGAGGGTTCGCTGTGCGGTGTCATCAGTACGCTGATGACACCCAACTTTACCTCTCTTTTTTCAGCTGACCCAGACCTGGCAGTCTTGGTGCTTACCCGGTGTCTGGCGGCTGTGGGGGATTGGATGAGGGCGAGCCGTCTGAAGCTGAATCCTGACAAGATGGAGGTGATGCTGGTGGGAGGGGCCGAGGAAGTGATGGCACCCGTCATTGGTGGGGTCCACCCTCCATTGGTCCCTCAGGTCCATAGTCTGGGGGTGCTCCTTGACTCTCAGCTCCGCTTGGATGCCCAGGTGGCGGCTGCGGCGAAGGGAGCATTTTGCCAATGACATCTGGTACGACGGCTTCGGCCGTATGTCTCGGACTCCAACCTAGCCACCATCATCCGTGCTTTCATCACCTCCAGACTGGACTACTGCAACGCGCTCTACGTGGGGCTATCCTTGGTGACGGCTCAGAAACTGCAGCTGGTGCAGAATATGGCGGCCCGTCTCCTTTCAGGGATGGGTCATCGCGAGCATGTTACATGGAATGCTCTGGTCTCTGCACTGGCTGCCTATGGTTTTCCAGGCCCAATTCAAGGTGTTGGTTTTGACCTATAAAGCCCTATATGGCTTGGGCCCTGCGTATCTGAGGGACCGCCTCACCTCCGGGGTCCTGGATCAGCCTCTGCGGTTGTCCAGGGGCACTCTCCTCAGGGTCCCTCAAGTATCTCGGGTGAGGACGATGAGGAGGGCGTTCTTGGTGGCCGCACCGAGGCTGTGGAACTCCCTCCCAATGGAGGTCTGCTTGACCCCAGACCTTCCCTCTCTCCATAGACCGTGTAAGAGCTGGCTGTTCCGCCGGGCTTTCGGCAAGAATGATGGGGAGGGGCAGGGGGGGTTCTTGTGTTCTTAACTCTGTCAGTATGTGTGGTGGTGTAATTTTATACAGTTATTTATATGTATATTTATTCATATTTTATTTTATTGTTTATATTTTGATGTTTTAGTGTGTTCTAAGCTGCCCCGAGCTACAGAAGCAGGAGAGGGTGTCCTAGAAATCTAATTAATTAATTGATTAAATAAATAAATACATCCTCTTGTCTCTGGCACCTTTCCCCTTGCTGTGCGACCCCCTGACCATCAGCGGCCGTGCTCGTGCTCTGCTTCGGAGCAGATTATAACTAGTCCGTCTGCAGCCGCTGTTCCTGTGTGCAAGTTGCTCTGGAGAAGGGGCCGTTTCTTTTGAGGGACAGCACATTCCCATGAGCCGGCCGCAGCGTGAGGGGAAATTGCTCCAGCAGGCAAAACGCTTTGACCTGTAGCAAGTTGCATTAAAGGTCCCCGTGGGCCAGCTTGTGGGGTGCGCCCCCACTCCCCGAATCAGCCCCTGGGAGTGTCTGGCTGAGGCTCTGCTTGTCATAGTCACCAGGCTGGACAGGGACGCTTGGGGGCGGCTGGTTCCCATCTGCTTCCGGAGCCATATTGCTGCCCCTGTGTTTACTAGCCGGGAGGCCCCTGTCTCACCCGCCTTAGGCATTTTCCCAGCTCCCTGCAGCTGTCTCCCTTACGCAGCGAGTGGGGCTGGTTCACACCGGAGGGAAGAGCTGGGAGGTTCTTCCCTTCAAACCCCGCCCACAACATGGAGCCAACAGCAGGACAGGGGTGTTTGCAGCACTGAATGCAGGGGGGTGGAATGTGTGATTCATCCTGACTCTCCCCCATGAACCCCTCAAGTCAACCTCCTCTCCCCTCAATTCCTTTTGCTCGCAGAGCCCCCATGAGCCTCACTTGCTAGACCGAGGGAGGGAGCAGGCCCTTGGCCGGAGGGAGCTGGGCGCTCACCTGCCTGCTTTACAAGACAGAGCTAAAAGGCGATGGCAGAATTTCAGGTGAGACGCTTGCAGGGGGTTTATTGCCTGGGTCGCTGCAGGGGCTAGTGTTTCCTCCGTGGGGCAGGATGGGGGTTAGTTTGCGCTGCAGCTGCTGTTAATGCGATTTGGAGATGGGTCATGGAGGTGCTGGGGGACCAGGCCCTGAATCAGGCCCGCTGCCTGGGCAATGGGGCCGGGAGCATTCAGTGACTGGAGTAACGTGGCTGGGACCCCGCGGGCACTGGCAGCGTGGGGTAGTGGAGAAGGGGCTGGACTTGGTCCCGGGGAAGCCAGGGTTTGAATCCTGCCCTAGCCACGAACTCACTGGGTGGCCGTGGGCAAGTCTCAGCCTCGTTGCCCCATCTGTAAAATGGGAGTATGCGGGTCTGTCTCTTCCTGTGTTCTCCTCACCCTTGTCTACCTTAGATTGTAAACCCGCTGGGCAGGGACCCGTCTCCAGAAATCCGTGACTATAAAGTGCTACGTATGCCTAGTAGCCCAATAGAAATGATGAACTCGTTTGTATAGGCCATAAACCCATGAGTAGGGAACTGGCAGGTTCCTAGCAAACCCCATTCCCTCAGGAAGGGGAATTCCCACGGGGATGAGTCTGGGGGGGCGGGGATTTTCTGAGATCCCTCTGCCCACGTTGTAACTCCTGCTGGGATGTGATCAGCTTGGGGCAGGGCTCTGGGGAAAAGTCCCACCGCCCCTGGCTGCCTGCCCATCCCAGCTGGGAGGAAGGTGAGTTTCCTACCCTGGTGCTCTCAGTGGCAGTGTGAAGCAATGGGTAGAGGAAGGCCTGGCAGGCAGAGAATCTGGGCCCTGCTCCTACCTGTGGCACACGGGGCAACCTTAGACCAATCACTGACCCACCCCGTGCCTCAGTTTTCCCAGCTGGACAGTGGGGATGGTAATTAGCTGCCCCTGTGCCCAGATGAAAGGTGCCATGTGGGAATTATCCTAGCTGTCCCTGCTGGGTGCTGCCAGCTCATGCCTGGATATGGGGAAGGGCTTCCCCTGCATGCCCCAACCGTACCCCCTGCAATGCCTTGAGACTCCCAGCTGCTGGTGCCGGGGATGGTGGCTGCAAGGGATGGCGCTGAGTGAGCAACCTTTGTGACTGCAGGATCCGATGACCTTCGAGGACGTGGCCGTCTCTTTCTCCCTGGAGGAGTGGGTGATGCTGTCAGGCTGGCAGAGGGCGCTCTACCGGGAGGTGATGCTGGAGAATTATGGGATGCTGGTTTCTCTGGGTAAGTCGTGTCCATTTTCATTCCCTGCATGAGACAAGGTGGACCCCGAAACGCCCAAGCTGCCTTTTCCTTGGGTTCTCCGTTACAAGCTGAAATTCCTCCCTCTGGTTCCCTCTGCAGGGGAGCTGCCCGGAAATCTGACCGGGGAGGGGGATAGGGGCAGGTGGTCCCCATTGTGACCTGCTGGGTTCTTCTCCAAAGCGACTAAGATTGGCCGCTGTCGGAGACAGGATGCTGGGCTGGATGGACCATTGGTCTGGCCCAGTGTGGCACTTCTTATCTTCTTCTGTCTCCCCATGCAGTCCCCAGCAAACCCACTCCTCGTACGGCGATGTCCCGGGGCGAGCTCTCTGCCGACGCTCTGTAGCAAAGACACTGGGGAGAGTAACAAAATCATCACCCCTTGATCTCTCCCTGTGAACAGACTGTGCTGGAAGCAAACCTGGCATCATAGTGCAGCTGGAGCGAGGAGACGAGCCGTGGGTCAGCATCCAGTGGGGCCCTGTGGGGTGGGAGAGTCCGGAGACCCCCTGTCCAGGTGAGTCCTGCTCATCCCGGCTGCTCAGACTCCAGAGTGCAGGGCTGGGCCCAGTGACCCCCATCTTTCCCTGGAGACGCTTCCTTCCTGTGGCTCTGTCGTGGCTTGGTCCACTTGCCCATCCTCCCCCTCGCCGTGTATTCCTGGCACAACCATGCGCTCTCTGCACCAAGTCAATTCCTTTGCCTCTCGGCATGATCACACATGCTTGCAGGTCTTCCCACCCCCTGCCCTGGGACAGCAGTGCCATTTTCTAAGGGCCCGTCCCGCTGCCTGGCGACTTTGTGGTGGGACCCTAGACACCTCTCCCTGCTCAGCTCCGCTTTCAAGAACTCTTCCCATATTTGCACGGGAGAGAGACTAGGCCTTTCCCTTGCCCCCTCCCACCAGCCCATTGTCAGTATGTGTAGCCCCAAGGGAGTGTGGTGTTAAGCTGTGTAGAGCCGTTGTGCAGAGCCTGGTTCAGACCCACTTAGGGGCAGTTCCTGAAAGGCTCCTTCATTTCCCAGATGCCCAAGTCCCTGGGGAGCTGTGGGATGAGAAGGCTGCATCCCGCAGCCTGTATCCCCTTGGCCCTGGGGGCAGCAGTATAAAACCTGAGTATGGAGCTTCTGGAGAAAGACAGTAGGTAGGGGACAATCATCAAATTTCTTCCTTGCAAGCCCAGCCCCTATTGGGTTCTCTGAGACCTGTGCCCCCTTCAGAGGCTAGGCTGACTCCCTCACAGCCCCTGCTGGGAATCTCTCCATGGTTTCTATTCCCCAGGCACTAACCTCTGGTTCCTTCCTGCAGAGAGTGGGGCCGGGAGCAGGTCTGGGGAGCAGCCCCTGGGGGAAGAGGCTGAGAACCTGCAGTTGTACACAGCGAGAGCCGAGGAGAGGGGTGTTCACAGCCCTGAAGAGCAAGGGAGAGCTGCCACATGGGAGAACCTGTGTCCGTGCCCTGTGTGTGAGCAGAGATGCAAGGAGCAGAGAAACCTGAAAAGTCCTCAGAGCAGTGTCCCTCTGGAGCAGAATCCACACACTTCTGCAGAGCACGGGGAGAGCTTCAGGGGGCAAAGCCACCCTACAGCGCATCAGAGAGTCCACATGGGTGAGACACCCCATTATGACACAACATATGGGGAAGGGAGTGATCCTATTGCTGACCTTATTCCTCCCCAGAAAGTTTACACAGTGAGGCAGACCCATTTCTGTGAAGTTTGTGGGAAACACTTTAGCCAGAGAGGCGACCTTACCAATCACCAGAGAATCCACACAGGNGTCTACCTTAGATTGTAAACCCGCTGGGCAGGGACCCGTCTCCAGAAATCCGTGACTATAAAGTGCTACGTATGCCTAGTAGCCCAATAGAAATGATGAACTCGTTTGTATAGGCCATAAACCCATGAGTAGGGAACTGGCAGGTTCCTAGCAAACCCCATTCCCTCAGGAAGGGGAATTCCCACGGGGATGAGTCTGGGGGGGCGGGGATTTTCTGAGATCCCTCTGCCCACGTTGTAACTCCTGCTGGGATGTGATCAGCTTGGTGCAGGGCTCTGGGGAAAAGTCCCACCGCCCCTGGCTGCCTGCCCATCCCAGCTGGGAGGAAGGTGAGTTTCCTACCCTGGTGCTCTCAGTGGCAGTGTGAAGCAATGGGTAGAGGAAGGCCTGGCAGGCAGGGAATCTGGGCCCTGCTCCTACTTGTGGCACACGGGGCAACCTTAGACCAATCACTGACCCACCCCGTGCCTCAGTTTTCTCAGCTGGACACTGGGGATGGTAATTAGCTGCCCCTGTGTCCAGATGAAAGGTGCCATGTGGGAATTATCCTAGCTGTCCCTGCTGGGTGCTGCCAGCTCATGCCTGGCTGTGGGGAAGGGCTTCCCCTGCATGCCCCAGCCGTACCCCCCTGTAATGCCTTGAGACTCCCAGCTGCTGGTGCCGGGGATGGTGGCTGCACGGGATCGCGCTGAGTGAGCAACCTTTGTGACTGCAGGATCCGATGACCTTCGAGGACGTGGCCGTCTCTTTCTCCCTGGAGGAGTGGGTGATGCTGTCAGGCTGTCAGAGGGCGCTCTACCGGGAGGTGATGCTGGAGAATTATGGGATGCTGGTTTCTCTGGGTAAGTCGTGTCCATTTTCATTCCCTGCATGAGACAAGGTGGACCCCGAAACGCCCAAGCTGCCTTTTCCTTGGGTTCTCCGTTACAAGCTGAAATTCCTCCCTCTGGTTCCCTCTGCAGGGGAGCTGCCCGGAAATCTGACCGGGGAGGGGGATAGGGGCAGGTGGTCCCCATTGTGACCTGCTGGGTTCTTCTCCAAAGCGACTAAGATTGGCCGCTGTCGGAGACAGGATGCTGGGCTGGATGGACCATTGGTCTGGCCCAGTGTGGCACTTCTTATCTTCTTCTGTCTCCCCATGCAGTCCCCAGCAAACCCACTCCTCGTACGGCGATGTCCCGGGGCGAGCTCTCTGCCGACGCTCTGTAGCAAAGACACTGGGGAGAGTAACAAAATCATCACCCCTTGATCTCTCCCTGTGAACAGACTGTGCTGGAAGCAAACCTGGCATCATAGTGCAGCTGGAGCGAGGAGACGAGCCGTGGGTCAGCATCCAGTGGGGCCCTGTGGGGCGGGAGAGTCCGGAGACCCCCTGTCCAGGTGAGTCCTGTTCATCCCGGCTGCTCAGACTCCAGAGTGCAGGGCTGGGCCCAGTGACCCCCATCTTTCCCTGGAGACGCTTCCTTCCTGTGGCTCTGTCATGGCTTGGTCCACTTGGCCATCCTCCCCCTCGCCGTGTATTCCTGGCACAACCATGCGCTCTCTGCACCAAGTCAATTCCTTTGCCTCTCGGCATGATCACACATGCTTGCAGATCTTCCCACCCCCTGCCCTGGGACAGGAGTACCATTTTCTAAGGGCCCGTCCCTCTGCCTGGCGACTTTGTGGTGGGTCCCTAGACACCTCTCCCTGCTCAGCTCCGCTTTCAAGAACTCTTCCCATATCTGCACGGGAGAGAGACTAGGCCTTTCCCTGGCCCCCTCCCACCAGCCCATTGTCAGTATGTGTAGCCCCAAGGGAGTGTGGTGTTAAGCTGTGTAGAGCCGTTGTGCAGAGCCTGGTTCAGACCCGCTTAGGGGCAGTTCCTGAAAGGCTCCTTCATTTCCCAGATGCCCAAGTCCCTGGGGAGCTGTGGGATGAGAAGGCTGCATCCCGCAGCCTGTATCCCCTTGGCCCTGGGGGCGGCAGTATAAAACCTGAGTATGGAGCTTCTGGAGAAAGACAGTAGGTAGGGGACAATCATCAAATGTCTTCCTTGCAAGCCCAGCCCCTATTGGGTTCTCTGAGACCTGTCCCCCCTTCAGAGGCTAGGCTGACAACCTCACAGCCCCTGTTGGGAATCTCTCCATGGTTTCTGTTCCCCAGGCACTAACCTCTGGTTCCTTCCTGCAGAGAGTGGGGCCGGGAGCAGGTCTGGGGAGCACCCCCTGGGGGAAGAGGCTGAGAACCTGCAGTTGTACACAGCGAGAGCCGAGGAGAGGGATGTTCACAGCCCTGAAGAGCAAGGGAGAGCTGCCACATGGGAGAACCTGTGTCCGTGCCCTGTGTGTGAGCAGAGATGCAAGGAGCAGAGAAACCTGAAAAGTCCTCAGAGCAGTGTCCCTCTGGAGCAGAATCCACACACTTCTGCAGAGCACGGGGAGAGCTTCAGGGGGCAAAGCCACCCTACAGCCCATCAGAGAGTCCACGTGGGTGAGACACCCCATTATGACACAACATATGGGGAAGGGAGTGATCCTATTGCTGACCTTATTCCTCCCCAGAAAGTTTACACAGTGAGGCAGACCCATTTCTGTGAAGTTTGTGGGAAACACTTTAGCCAGAGAGGCGACCTTACCAATCACCAGAGAATCCACACAGGTGAGAAGCCGTACCACTGCCAGGTGTGTGGGAAAAGATTTACTTGGCCACAGGCGCTTACCAGACACCTGAGAATCCACACGGGCGAAAAGCCCCACACCTGTGGAGAGTGCGGGCAAAGTTTTCGGCAGCAGCACCATCTTAACAGACACCAGAGAACCCATACAGGAGAGCGGCCCTATCTCTGCCAAGAGTGCGGGAAGAGCTTTAGCCAGTTCCGTGATCTCGCAGCGCACCAGACCCACCACCAAGGAGATCAGCCTTATTCCTGCAGCATCTGTGATAAAAAATTCTTGTTAAAGCAACATCTCGATTTGCACCAAAAAACCCACATGGGTGAGAAGTCCTACATCTGTCAGGAGTGTGGGAAAAGCTTTAGTCTGCGCCACAATCTTGCCAGACACCAGAGCGTTCACACGGGGGAGAAGCCCCATCAATGCCAAGAGTGTGGAAAAAGCTATTGCCAGCTGCGTGATCTAATTGCACACCAGGGCCTCCACCGGGGAGAGCGGCCCTATCCTTGCAGTGCCTGCGATAAAAGGTTCACGCTAAAGGAACACCTTGTTTCACATCAGAGAACCCACACAGGAGAAAAGCCCTACTCCTGCAGGGAATGCGGGAAATGCTTTAGCAGGAAAAGCAGTCTGAAAGACCACCAGAGAATCCACACAGGCGAGAAGCCCTATCATTGCCCTGAATGTGGGAAAAGCTTTTGCCGGTTGTGCCATCTCGCCGCACACCAGAAGCTCCATGGAGGTGAGCGGCCCTATCCCTGCAACTTCTGCAATAAAAGCTTCAAGCTAAAGCAACACCTCAATTCTCACCTGAGAACCCACACGGGATAGAAGCCCTACACTTGCACCGACTGTGGAAAATGCTTTGGCAGAAGAGGTAGCCTGAGAGACCATCAGAGAACCCACACGGGAGAAAAGCCTTATCCCTGTAACGTCTGTGGGAAGAGGTTTCGCCATCTCTCGCCCCGGGCGGTGCACCAGAGAATCCACCTGGGAGAGAACCCTCACCCCTGAATAGAGTGTGAGGGGGGGGGGAGTTTGCTTAGTTGGCAACTCTGGAAACACACCAGAGAACCCACATGAAAGAGCAACCTTATTCCCCCAGCTGCCACCCCTTAGCATGCATTGGAGAGTCCTCATAAGACAGAAGCCCTGTCCCTTCAGACTCCAGGGGGAAAATAGGCTTCTCTGAGAGCCGTCCTCTCCACTTCTAGGCTTCATAAACACCTTGTCTTCCCACAGCCCCTTTCCTCATTCCCACCCCCACTTTCTCTGCTCCAGGGACTCGCATATGGGGATTTCCTGTAGGGGGTGAGTAGGTACAAGCAGGCATGGAAAGGCCTTACCTGGTTCATTCTGGGAGATTGCGCTTGCTCTGAAACAGCTGAGTGGGGCCAAGAGTCTGGTTCTGAATTTGACCCATGAGCCGGAAGGGGGAGTTTCCCCACTGAGTCCTCTGGGGTGGGGTCTGGGGCCCTTGTCACAGTCTCAGAATCCCAGAGCTGGAGGATACACTCAAGGGCCATCTAGTCCAGCCCCCCTGCACCACTGCAGGGCCCGCCACGCCCCAGCCATTCGCACAGAGAAATCCCACCAATAGCTACAGGTAGAGAGATTGGGACTAACCAGAGCGCACGGATGCCTGAAATAACAGGAACTAATTTTAGAAAAAGAAAGCTCCAGATGTCCCAAACAGGTGAGCTGCACCCACGCTGCAGGGGAAGGCAAAAAAACTCCTACCACCTCAAAGCCAACTGCCAATCTGCCCAGAGGGAAAATTCCTTCCCGACCCCAAATATGGCGATTGGTTAGACCCCGAGCCTGTGTGTGGGCCCCACCAGCCGGGCACCCGATATCCAATATAGTGGATGCCCCGACAGTCCCACCTCCAGCCGCAGACTACTTTGATGCTACAGGAAGAAAGGAAAACAAAAAATGCATTCTTGGGGAGGGATATTTCCCCCCTTCCTGTAGCATCAAATAGAAAACATTTCACAGGTTACTTGTCACAAATTTATCTAAGTGCATTTTTAAAGCTATTCTGATTCTTTGCTCCCACATCTTCCCCTGGAAGCTTATTCCAGTAGTTCATTGCTCTGATTACAAAAAATCTTCTAATTTCCAGCCTCAATTTATTGATAACCAGCTTGTGTCCATTAGTTGTTGTCCCCGCACGCACCTTTAGCTTGAATAACCCTTTCCCTTCTATTGTGTTAACTTGCCTGATATATTTATACAGTGTAATCGTAGGTATTTTCAAACGTGACACCACTGCCCGTGGCCACGTTTACTGCTTCCGCCTGCCAGATGTTTACCATGGGCGGGAGCAGAGTAAACCCTGGCAGGGCTAACCCGGGGGTATGCGCTGGGCTCCTGACCAGCGCACATCCCAGGTTAAGACCTGTCGTGGTACGGGGAAGCCTGCCCCGGATGTTGGCAGAGTGGGCCGTCATGTCGGATGCCTGCTCCACCTAACCCCAGCCAGTGGCCGGAGCAGTTCCAGGCAGACGCAGCAGCCTCATAGGCTGCCGCACCTGCCTGTCAGGGAGGAGGCGGGGCCGCGCTAAAGAATGCGGAGGCTGGGGCTGTGTGGACCCATGTCCACGTGTCCCCCGCCCCCTCCCCAGCCAGCAGCACATTTTCTCAGTGACTGGGCTCTGGGCTCTCACCCTGGGCGTGACCGCTTTAAAGCGGTCACGTGTAAAAAATACCCCATATCTCTCCTCAGCCTTCTATTTGGTAGGCTGAATAAGCCAAGCTCTTCTAGCTTCATCTCATAAGGTAAGTCGTCCATCCCTCTGATCATTCTGGTATCTCCTTGTTGCACTTCTTCCACTTTAAATTCATCTTTTTTGAACACTGGTGACCAGACCTGAACGTAGTATTCTAGATGCAATCGTACCAAAGCCTTATACGGAGGCAAAGATACCTCCCTGTCCCTGCTGGAAATACCACACCCAATACCTCCCAGGATAGCACTTGCCTTTTTTACAGCTGCATCACATTTAAGGCTCCTAGTCCTTTTGTGGTCACTTACAACCTCCAAGTCCCTCTCTTCCTCTGTTATTTCCAACGGATGAGTTCCTAGCTGGTAACTAAAATGCTCGTCGTTAAACCCCAAATGCATAACCTTGCTCTCGCTGCTATTAAACGTCATCCCATTCCTAACACTCCAATCCGTGAGGTCATCCGGTTCATCCTCTGATTTTTTCCGATCCTCTGCATTGGCCGTTCCTCCCAACGTGAGGCGCAGCCACATGAGCTGCGAGGGCCCGATTCCCCACGCAGCTCCAGGGCAGGCAAGCGCAGTCACTACACTGCGGGGCCAGTGCAGGGAGCTGGGCAGACGAGTGGGTCCCCTGCTGGGCTGCTGCCAGAGATCCTGCCACAGCCGGGCAAAGGCGCTGGCTGCATGAGCAGGTGCCCGGGCCTGGGCCGAGTGAGATCCCATTCCTGGCCATGACAGGTGACAGGGCCCGCTGCTCAAAGCCCCGCCGTGGGTCTTGCTGTGTGATGAGGCAGGCGCGGCCTGGCCACTTGGGCAGTCTTACGCCATTTGGGGGAAGGCTGCTAGTCAACGCGTCCTCAGACTCTTTCGAAGGCTGCATCGCGTAGCAGCCAGCTGCTCCCCACCCTGGGGTGGGGGGAACATCTGNGAGACTGTACTTGTGGCCTCAGTCACCGACCTCTACCACGAGTTGGACCAGGGTCAGCCGAGCCTGTTGATCCTGTCAGATCTCTCGACTGCATTTGACGCCGTTGATCATGAGATGTTGGTGGCCTGCTTGCAGGACCACGTCGGGGTGGGTGGGACTGTTCTCAAATGGTTCCATTCCTTCCTCACCTGGAGAACTCCACGTGTAGTACTGGGTGAGTGTTCATCATCTCCCCGGGACCTCACGTGGGGAGCCCCACACAGTTCTGTTCTGTCCCCTCTCCTCTTCAACGTGTCTATGCAGCCTCTGGGCGAGGTCGTCAGAGGGTTCGCTGTGCGGTGTCATCAGTACGCTGATGACACCCAACTTTACCTCTCTTTTTTCAGCTGACCCAGACCTGGCAGTCTTGGTGCTTACCCGGTGTCTGGCGGCTGTGGGGGATTGGATGAGGGCGAGCCGTCTGAAGCTGAATCCTGACAAGATGGAGGTGATGCTGGTGGGAGGGGCCGAGGAAGTGATGGCACCCGTCATTGGTGGGGTCCACCCTCCATTGGTCCCTCAGGTCCATAGTCTGGGGGTGCTCCTTGACTCTCAGCTCCGCTTGGATGCCCAGGTGGCGGCTGCGGCGAAGGGAGCATTTTGCCAATGACATCTGGTACGACGGCTTCGGCCGTATGTCTCGGACTCCAACCTAGCCACCATCATCCGTGCTTTCATCACCTCCAGACTGGACTACTGCAACGCGCTCTACGTGGGGCTATCCTTGGTGACGGCTCAGAAACTGCAGCTGGTGCAGAATATGGCGGCCCGTCTCCTTTCAGGGATGGGTCATCGCGAGCATGTTACATGGAATGCTCTGGTCTCTGCACTGGCTGCCTATGGTTTTCCAGGCCCAATTCAAGGTGTTTGTTTTGACCTATAAAGCCCTATATGGCTTGGGCCCTGCGTATCTGAGGGACCGCCTCACCTCCGGGGTCCTGGATCAGCCTCTGCGGTTGTCCAGGGGCACTCTCCTCAGGGTCCCTCAAGTATCTCGGGTGAGGACGATGAGGAGGGCGTTCTTGGTGGCCGCACTGAGGCTGTGGAACTCCCTCCCAATGGAGGTCTGCTTGACCCCAGACCTTCCCTCTCTCCATAGACCGTGTAAGAGCTGGCTGTTCCGCCGGGCTTTCGGCAAGAATGATGGGGAGGGGCAGGGGGGGTTCTTGTGTTCTTAACTCTGTCAGTATGTGTGGTGGTGTAATTTTATACAGTTATTTATATGTATATTTATTCATATTTTATTTTATTGTTTATATTTTGATGTTTTAGTGTGTTCTAAGCTGCCCTGAGCTGCAGAAGCAGGAGGGGGTGTCCTAGAAATCTAATCAATTAATTAATTGATTAAATAAATAAATACATCCTCTTGTCTCTGGCACCTTTCCCCTTGCTGTGCGACCCCCTGATCATCAGCGGCCGTGCTCGTGCTCTGCTTCGGAGCAGATTATAACTAGTCTGTCTGCAGCCGCTGTTCTTGTGTGTAAGTTGCTCTGGAGAAGTGGCCGTTTCTTTTTAGGGACAGCTCTTTCCCATGAGCCGGCCGCAGCGTGAGGGGAAATTGCTCCAGCAGGCAAAACGCTTTGACCTGTAGCAAGTTGCATTAAAGGTCCCCGTGGGCCAGCTTGTGGGGTGCGCCCCCACTCCCCGAATCAGCCCCTGGGAGTGTCTGGCTGAGGCTCTGCTTGTCATAGTCACCAGGCTGGACAGGGACGCTTGGGGGCGGCTGGTTCCCATCTGCTTCCGGAGCCATATTGCTGCCCCTGTGTTTACTAGCCGGGAGGCCCCTGTCTCACCCGCCTTAGGCATTTTCCCAGCTCCCTGCAGCTGTCTCCCTTACGCAGCGAGTGGGGCTGGTTCACACCGGAGGGAAGAGCTGGGAGGTTCTTCCCTTCAAACCCCGCCCACAACATGGAGCCAACAGCAGGACAGGGGTGTTTGCAGCACTGAATGCAGGGGGGTGGAATGTGTGATTCATCCTGACTCTCCCCCATGAACCCCTCAAGTCAACCTCCTCTCCCCTCAATTCCTTTTGCTCGCAGAGCCCCCATGAGCCTCACTTGCTAGACCGAGGGAGGGAGCAGGCCCTTGGCCGGAGGGAGCTGGGCGCTCACCTGCCTGCTTTACAAGACAGAGCTAAAAGGCGATGGCAGAATTTCAGGTGAGACGCTTGCAGGGGGTTTATTGCCTGGGTCGCTGCAGGGGCTAGTGTTTCCTCCGTGGGGCAGGATGGGGGTTAGTTTGCGCTGCAGCTGCTGTTAATGCGATTTGGAGATGGGTCATGGAGGTGCTGGGGGACCAGGCCCTGAATCAGGCCCGCTGCCTGGGCAATGGGGCCGGGAGCATTCAGTGACTGGAGTAACGTGGCTGGGACCCCGCGGGCACTGGCAGCGTGGGGTAGTGGAGAAGGGGCTGGACTTGGTCCCGGGGAAGCCAGGGTTTGAATCCTGCCCTAGCCACGAACTCACTGGGTGGCCGTGGGCAAGTCTCAGCCTCGTTGCCCCATCTGTAAAATGGGAGTATGCGGGTCTGTCTCTTCCTGTGTTCTCCTCACCCTTGTCTACCTTAGATTGTAAACCCGCTGGGCAGGGACCCGTCTCCAGAAATCCGTGACTATAAAGTGCTACGTATGCCTAGTAGCCCAATAGAAATGATGAACTCGTTTGTATAGGCCATAAACCCATGAGTAGGGAACTGGCAGGTTCCTAGCAAACCCCATTCCCTCAGGAAGGGGAATTCCCACGGGGATGAGTCTGGGGGGGCGGGGATTTTCTGAGATCCCTCTGCCCACGTTGTAACTCCTGCTGGGATGTGATCAGCTTGGTGCAGGGCTCTGGGGAAAAGTCCCACCGCCCCTGGCTGCCTGCCCATCCCAGCTGGGAGGAAGGTGAGTTTCCTACCCTGGTGCTCTCAGTGGCAGTGTGAAGCAATGGGTAGAGGAAGGCCTGGCAGGCAGGGAATCTGGGCCCTGCTCCTACTTGTGGCACACGGGGCAACCTTAGACCAATCACTGACCCACCCCGTGCCTCAGTTTTCTCAGCTGGACACTGGGGATGGTAATTAGCTGCCCCTGTGTCCAGATGAAAGGTGCCATGTGGGAATTATCCTAGCTGTCCCTGCTGGGTGCTGCCAGCTCATGCCTGGCTGTGGGGAAGGGCTTCCCCTGCATGCCCCAGCCGTACCCCCCTGTAATGCCTTGAGACTCCCAGCTGCTGGTGCCGGGGATGGTGGCTGCACGGGATCGCGCTGAGTGAGCAACCTTTGTGACTGCAGGATCCGATGACCTTCGAGGACGTGGCCGTCTCTTTCTCCCTGGAGGAGTGGGTGATGCTGTCAGGCTGTCAGAGGGCGCTCTACCGGGAGGTGATGCTGGAGAATTATGGGATGCTGGTTTCTCTGGGTAAGTCGTGTCCATTTTCATTCCCTGCATGAGACAAGGTGGACCCCGAAACGCCCAAGCTGCCTTTTCCTTGGGTTCTCCGTTACAAGCTGAAATTCCTCCCTCTGGTTCCCTCTGCAGGGGAGCTGCCCGGAAATCTGACCGGGGAGGGGGATAGGGGCAGGTGGTCCCCATTGTGACCTGCTGGGTTCTTCTCCAAAGCGACTAAGATTGGCCGCTGTCGGAGACAGGATGCTGGGCTGGATGGACCATTGGTCTGGCCCAGTGTGGCACTTCTTATCTTCTTCTGTCTCCCCATGCAGTCCCCAGCAAACCCACTCCTCGTACGGCGATGTCCCGGGGCGAGCTCTCTGCCGACGCTCTGTAGCAAAGACACTGGGGAGAGTAACAAAATCATCACCCCTTGATCTCTCCCTGTGAACAGACTGTGCTGGAAGCAAACCTGGCATCATAGTGCAGCTGGAGCGAGGAGACGAGCCGTGGGTCAGCATCCAGTGGGGCCCTGTGGGGCGGGAGAGTCCGGAGACCCCCTGTCCAGGTGAGTCCTGTTCATCCCGGCTGCTCAGACTCCAGAGTGCAGGGCTGGGCCCAGTGACCCCCATCTTTCCCTGGAGACGCTTCCTTCCTGTGGCTCTGTCATGGCTTGGTCCACTTGGCCATCCTCCCCCTCGCCGTGTATTCCTGGCACAACCATGCGCTCTCTGCACCAAGTCAATTCCTTTGCCTCTCGGCATGATCACACATGCTTGCAGATCTTCCCACCCCCTGCCCTGGGACAGGAGTACCATTTTCTAAGGGCCCGTCCCTCTGCCTGGCGACTTTGTGGTGGGTCCCTAGACACCTCTCCCTGCTCAGCTCCGCTTTCAAGAACTCTTCCCATATCTGCACGGGAGAGAGACTAGGCCTTTCCCTGGCCCCCTCCCACCAGCCCATTGTCAGTATGTGTAGCCCCAAGGGAGTGTGGTGTTAAGCTGTGTAGAGCCGTTGTGCAGAGCCTGGTTCAGACCCGCTTAGGGGCAGTTCCTGAAAGGCTCCTTCATTTCCCAGATGCCCAAGTCCCTGGGGAGCTGTGGGATGAGAAGGCTGCATCCCGCAGCCTGTATCCCCTTGGCCCTGGGGGCGGCAGTATAAAACCTGAGTATGGAGCTTCTGGAGAAAGACAGTAGGTAGGGGACAATCATCAAATGTCTTCCTTGCAAGCCCAGCCCCTATTGGGTTCTCTGAGACCTGTCCCCCCTTCAGAGGCTAGGCTGACAACCTCACAGCCCCTGTTGGGAATCTCTCCATGGTTTCTGTTCCCCAGGCACTAACCTCTGGTTCCTTCCTGCAGAGAGTGGGGCCGGGAGCAGGTCTGGGGAGCACCCCCTGGGGGAAGAGGCTGAGAACCTGCAGTTGTACACAGCGAGAGCCGAGGAGAGGGATGTTCACAGCCCTGAAGAGCAAGGGAGAGCTGCCACATGGGAGAACCTGTGTCCGTGCCCTGTGTGTGAGCAGAGATGCAAGGAGCAGAGAAACCTGAAAAGTCCTCAGAGCAGTGTCCCTCTGGAGCAGAATCCACACACTTCTGCAGAGCACGGGGAGAGCTTCAGGGGGCAAAGCCACCCTACAGCCCATCAGAGAGTCCACGTGGGTGAGACACCCCATTATGACACAACATATGGGGAAGGGAGTGATCCTATTGCTGACCTTATTCCTCCCCAGAAAGTTTACACAGTGAGGCAGACCCATTTCTGTGAAGTTTGTGGGAAACACTTTAGCCAGAGAGGCGACCTTACCAATCACCAGAGAATCCACACAGGTGAGAAGCCGTACCACTGCCAGGTGTGTGGGAAAAGATTTACTTGGCCACAGGCGCTTACCAGACACCTGAGAATCCACACGGGCGAAAAGCCCCACACCTGTGGAGAGTGCGGGCAAAGTTTTCGGCAGCAGCACCATCTTAACAGACACCAGAGAACCCATACAGGAGAGCGGCCCTATCTCTGCCAAGAGTGCGGGAAGAGCTTTAGCCAGTTCCGTGATCTCGCAGCGCACCAGACCCACCACCAAGGAGATCAGCCTTATTCCTGCAGCATCTGTGATAAAAAATTCTTGTTAAAGCAACATCTCGATTTGCACCAAAAAACCCACATGGGTGAGAAGTCCTACATCTGTCAGGAGTGTGGGAAAAGCTTTAGTCTGCGCCACAATCTTGCCAGACACCAGAGCGTTCACACGGGGGAGAAGCCCCATCAATGCCAAGAGTGTGGAAAAAGCTATTGCCAGCTGCGTGATCTAATTGCACACCAGGGCCTCCACCGGGGAGAGCGGCCCTATCCTTGCAGTGCCTGCGACAAAAGGTTCACGCTAAAGGAACACCTTGTTTCACATCAGAGAACCCACACAGGAGAAAAGCCCTACTCCTGCAGGGAATGCGGGAAATGCTTTAGCAGGAAAAGCAGTCTGAAAGACCACCAGAGAATCCACACAGGCGAGAAGCCCTATCATTGCCCTGAATGTGGGAAAAGCTTTTGCCGGTTGTGCCATCTCGCCGCACACCAGAAGCTCCATGGAGGTGAGCGGCCCTATCCCTGCAACTTCTGCAATAAAAGCTTCAAGCTAAAGCAACACCTCAATTCACACCTGAGAACCCACACGGGAGAGAAGCCCTACACTTGCACCGACTGTGGGAAATGCTTTGGCAGAAGAGGTAGCCTGAGAGACCATCAGAGAACCCACACGGGAGAAAAGCCTTATCCCTGTAATGTCTGTGGGAAGAGGTTTCGCCATCTCTCGCCCCGGGCGGTGCACCAGAGAATCCACCTGGGAGAGAACCCTCACCCCTGAATAGAGTGTGAGGGGGGGGGGAGTTTGCTTAGTTGGCAACTCTGGAAACACACCAGAGAACCCACATGAAAGAGCAACCTTATTCCCCCAGCTGCCACCCCTTAGCATGCATTGGAGAGTCCTCATAAGACAGAAGCCCTGTCCCTTCAGACTCCAGGGGGAAAATAGGCTTCTCTGAGAGCCGTCGTCTCCACTTCTAGGCTTCATAAACACCTTGTCTTCCCACAGCCCCTTTCCTCATTCCCACCCCCACTCTCTCTGCTCCAGGGACTCGCATATGGGGATTTCCTGTAGGGGGTGAGTAGGTACAAGCAGGCATGGAAAGGCCTTACCTGGTTCATTCTGGGAGATTGCGCTTGCTCTGAAACAGCTGAGTGGGGCCAAGAGTCTGGTTCTGAATTTGACCCATGAGCCGGAAGGGGGAGTTTCCCCACTGAGTCCTCTGGGGTGGGGTCTGGGGCCCTTGTCACAGTCTCAGAATCCCAGAGCTGGAGGACACACTCAAGGGCCATCTAGTCCATCCTCCTGCACCACTGCCGGACCCGCCACGCCCCAGCCATCCGCACAGAGAAATCCCACCAATAGCTACAGGTAGAGAGATTGGGACTAACCAGAGCGCACGGATGCCTGAAATAACAGGAACTAATTTTAGAAAAAGAAAGCTCCAGATGTCCCAAACAGGTGAGCTGCACCCACGCTGCAGGGGAAGGCAAAAAAACTCCAACCACCTCAAAGCCAACTGCCAATCTGCCCAGAGGGAAAATTCCTTCCCGACCCCAAATATGGCGATTGGTTAGACCCCGAGCCTGTGTGTGGGCCCCACCAGCCGGGCACCCGATATCCAATATAGTGGCTGCCCCGACAGTCCCACCTCCAGCCGCAGACTACGTTGATGCTACAGGAAGAAAGGAAAACAAAGAATGCATTCTTGGGGAGGGATATTTCCCCCCTTCCTGTAGCATCAAATAGAAAACATTTCACAGGTTACGTGTCACAAATTTATCTAAGTGCATTTTTAAAGCTATTCAGATTCTTTGCTCCCACATCTTCCCCTGGAAGCTTATTCCAGTAGTTCATTGCTCTGATTACAAAAAATCTTCTAATTTCCAGCCTCAATTTATTGATAACCAGCTTGTGTCCATTAGTTGTTGTCCCCGCACGCACCTTTAGCTTGAATAACCCTTTCCCTTCTATTGTGTTAACTTGCCTGATATATTTATACAGTGTAATCGTAGGTATTTTCAAACGTGACACCACTGCCCGTGGCCACGTTTACTGCTTCCGCCTGCCAGATGTTTACCATGGGCGGGAGCAGAGTAAACCCTGGCAGGGCTAACCCGGGGGTATGCGCTGGGCTCCTGACCAGCGCACATCCCAGGTTAAGACCTGCCGTGGTACGGGGAAGCCTGCCCCGGATGTTGGCAGAGTGGGCCGTCATGTCGGATGCCTGCTCCACCTAACCCCAGCCAGTGGCCGGAGCAGTTCCAGGCAGACGCAGCAGCCTCATAGGCTGCCGCACCTGCCTGTCAGGGAGGAGGCGGGGCCGCGCTAAAGAATGCGGAGGCTGGGGCTGTGTGGACCCATGTCCACGTGTCCCCCGCCCCCTCCCCAGCCAGCAGCACATTTGCTCAGTGACCGGGGTCTGGGCGCTCACCCTGGGCGTGACCGCTTTAAAGCGGTCACGTGTAAAAAATACCCCATATCTCTCCTCAGCCTTCTATTTGGTAGGCTGAATAAGCCAAGCTCTTCTAGCTTCATCTCATAAGGTAAGTCGTCCATCCCTCTGATCATCCTGGTAGCTCCTCGTTGCACTTCTTCCACTTTAAATTCATCTTTTTTGAACACTGGTGACCAGACCTGAACGTAGTATTCTAGATGCAATCGTACCAAAGCCTTATACGGAGGCAAAGATACCTCCCTGTCCCTGCTGGAAAGACCACACCCAATACCTCCCAGGATAGCACTTGCCTTTTTTACAGCTGCATCACATTTAAGGCTCCTAGTCCTTTTGTGGTCACTTACAACCTCCAAGTCCCTCTCTTCCTCTGTTATTTCCAACGGATGAGTTCCTAGCTGGTAACTAAAATGCTCGTCGTTAAACCCCAAATGCATAACCTTGCTCTCGCTGCTATTAAACGTCATCCCATTCCTAACACTCCAATCCGTGAGGTCATCCGGTTCATCCTCTGATTTTTTCCGATCCTCTGCATTGGCCGTTCCTCCCAACGTGAGGCGCAGCCACATGAGCTGCGAGGGCCCGATTCCCCACGCAGCTCCAGGGCAGGCAAGCGCAGTCACTACACTGCGGGGCCAGTGCAGGGAGCTGGGCAGACGAGTGGGTCCCCTGCTGGGCTGCTGCCAGAGATCCTGCCACAGCCGGGCAAAGGCGCTGGCTGCATGAGCAGGTGCCCGGGCCTGGGCCGAGTGAGATCCTATTCCTGGCCATGACAGGTGACAGGGCCCGCTGCTCAAAGCCCCGCCGTGGGTCTTGCTGTGTGATGAGGCAGGCGCGGCCTGGCCACTTGGGCAGTCTTACGCCATTTGGGGGAAGGCTGCTAGTCAATGCGTCCTCAGACTCTTTCGAAGGCTGCATCGCGTAGCAGCCAGCTGCTCCCCACCCTGGGGTGGGGGGAACATCTGGCGACCACTGGCCACATGGTGCGCTGCCCAGAGTGGGTTAAGGCTACCCAAGGCGCGGTAGCCGCCTGCCCACCGAGTCCTGTGTGGCTGCACCGTTGGTATCATCAGCAAACTTCCCTCCCCAAGGTCAGTTCTGAATATATGAAATAAGACCGGTCCCAAGACAGAGCCTTGAGGCGCTCCACTAGCAGTGTCTCTCCAGCTAGAAAGTCCACCTCTCAACGCAACCCTTTGTTTGCTTCCAGTTAACCAACGTCATACCCGGCTAACTATCTTTTTGTTAAGTCACATCTTCTCCAGTTTGAGCCGTGATTTACCATGTAGCATAGTGTCCTCCCTCATCCTTGTCCATCCTAGATTGTAAGCCCCACTGGGCAGGGACCTGTCTCTGAAACTCTGTGACCATAAAGCACCGCGTACGCCTAGTAGCGCTATAGAAATCAGTCGTAGCAGTAGTATCAAATGCCTGACTAAAATCCCAATACACGGTCTACTGCATTCCCTCTATCCAAAAACCCGGTTACTTTTTCAGAAAAAGAATATCAGATTGGTCTGGCATGTTCTACCCTTGGTGAACCCATGTCTTCACTTTGCTACCATGTCATTAATTATTCTCTCTCTTAGGGTGATCTTAGACGTGCCGCGGCAGCTTCTTGCCACAGCACGGAATCGCCTATTAACCCCCTTCCGGAATCCGGCCGGCCGGTCAACAGACGTGCCGGCCGGATTCCGGAGGGGGATTAGGTAGGGGGCGGGGCTATGTGGCGCAACATGTGGCTGCACAGCCCCGGCCCCCTGCTCCCCCGGCCACCCTCCCTCCTGGAGATGGGCAGACGCAGCGGCCAATGCGGTCGTTGCACCCACCCGCCTCCCGGGGTCTGGACCATGGCCAGGAATCGGCGTTGGTAACACGTTAATTTCCGTCAATTCCCAGCCGTGGTCCAGCTAACCACGTTTCCTGACCTCCGGGTGGTTGGAGAGCAGGAAGCGTGGTCAAAGAGATTCGCGCCAGCGATTCACTGGGGTGAACATCTGGCTGGAATCTCTTTCGGGGCCCACAGACGTTACGGCACCGCGGCCACCACGGGTGGTTCACCGTGGTATCGTAACGTCTGAAAATACCCTTAGTATCTGCTGTACCATCTTACATGCCACCAAGGTTAGGCTAACAGGACTGTAGTTACCTAGGTTATTTCTACTCCCTTTCTTAAAGACAGGTACATTTGCTATTCTCCAATCACTAGGTACCACCTCTAAATTAATGGATTTATTAATATCCTCCTAGCTCCTGGACCTGAAATTTCATGCGCGAGCTCCTTCGATATCCTTGGATGCAGATTATCCGGTCCTTCTGGTTTTAATACATTAAATACTTTGTTTTGCATCCACTTTTGCTGCAGTAATTTCCATTACCCTAAACTCATCATCAAGTATCCTGTCTTCATAACGACGGTCCCTATCATCATCCTTATTAAAAACTGATACAAAGTGTTCATTTAGAATTTGGGCCATGCCTACCTTATCGTTGGCCTCTACCCCACCCTTAATATACGGTGGCCCCACTTGTTCCTTTCTCATTTTTGTGTTATTTTTATAAGCTCTTTCTGTGTAGCTTACTTTTCTGGGCAAGGTCAGTTTGACTTTTGGCAAGTCTCACTTTATTCCTACATTTTCTGACCCCTTGGAGATAGTTTTCTTTACTAATCAACCAATTTCCCCCTTCCCAATAAGCTCTCTGCTTATTCTTAATGCCTTGTTTGATATGATTATTCAACCAATTGGGTCTAGAACACCTTCCTACAAGATATTTCCCCTTTCTAATGATGCAGATTTCAGAGATCCTCTGAACCTTGGACTTGAAGGAATTCCAGCCATTCTCCACATTATGGCCTTTTCCACAGACATACTAACTGATAACATGGGGGCTACATTTTATTATACATGTTGCAGGGCACCCATAGAGCACACTTGCAGCCCTGCAACATGTATAATAAAATGTAACACCTATTTTATCAGTTAGAGTGTCTGTGTGAAAAGGGCATATGGCTCAGAATTTCCTGAGTCCAGTTAGCCTCCCTAATTAGTTTTCTTAATTTCCCCAAATCTGTCTTCTTAAAATAAAAAACCTTAGTTATTGTTTTGTTATTAAGTATCTTTCCCAATTAAATTAAACTGAATTAATTCATGATCCCTAGATGCAAGATTAGCCTCGGTAATTAAGAGCTCAATGATATCTCCACTATCTAAAATAGCATCCTCTCTGGTTGGCTGAGTGACAATTTGATGAAGAATTTTGCCATTTATCACATCCAGGAGTGATTTAACTCTCCTATTATTAGCAACATTAATTCTCCAATCGATATCTGGGAAAACGAACATCTCCCATAACTGCACAGTTCCCAGTAGAATTTTTCTTTAATAATATTAAATAAGTCTATTATTGATCATTTTAAAATCGGAACCTGGAGGTCTCTAGCAAACCCCTAATACTGCACAAAAAGATCCCCTGTTACAGAGGGTATGGGTTGTTGTTCGAGGCACAGTACTGATGTGGCTAAGGGTGGGGGGAAGGGTCAGTTTGTTGTGGCAGCGCCCCCTCTAGGGCTCTGGGGGAGGTGCCCTTGCAAACTCCCCAGGGGGATCTGTTGCTCTCTCTTGTACCTTGAGTTTGTTGTGTGGGGCTTTAGGGCTGTTCTCAGCCCATTTTATAAGCTAGCTGCTTAATATTGTGTGTATTTCTTTTGGGTGGGGGTGGGGGCGCAGACTCCCATGGCCAGACCGAGTTGTGGGTGAGCTGGGAACAGGCCAGAGCCCCCACGCTCTTTAGCAGAATTACAATAAAGTTGTTGCCAAGATAAACGGTTTGTTTCCCTGAATACACTGGGACTCCGCTGGGTCATTCTGTCTCTGCCTGCTCTGGGCCCATGCTGTCATTTAGCATTTATAACCCTGCCTGGTCTCTCCTGGGGGCAGGGAGGGGGGCTCAGAGCAAACAGCGACTGGACAAATCAAACCTTTGGTCTGGGAAGACCCCAGTTCCCCCTTCTCCGG
>QEPC01009911.1:2576340-2629936 GCA_003113815.1 Sphenodon punctatus | reverse complement strand
GATCACCACGTGCAGAGCCTCTACACCCACAATCTCCGGCACTGGATACCTCCTAACAGGCCAGTCTTCCCTAAAAACAATAGCTACGCCTCCTCCCCGGCCGCCCATGCGGGGCTGATGCTGCACGGCATACCCAGCTGGAACCAGATCCGCCAAAGATTGGGGGAACAGAGCCGGCTTTACCACAGGGTGACCTGGGGTGCCTGTCCCGGGCCCCACTCTTTCTGAGGGCCCCACAGTGGCCTCTGTTTTCACCAGGACAGGTTGTGGGGGCACCACTCCCTCTCCGTGAGGCCCCAAACATCACCCCCGCAGAAGTTGCCCCCAAGGGGGAGGGGCCACCAAAGGCCCCACATTTTATCTTTGTCCTGGGTCCCGTAAATCCTAAGGATGGTCCCAAGGGGGGAAAATGAGTGAGACCGTCTTGATGCAATTTAGACCTACCCTTGAGCTATTCACTTCAATAGATTAACACCTACTTCAGCTCAAGGGTAGGTCTAAATTGCATCAAGACGGTCTCACCCAGAAGGAAATGGCGTCGATATCGGATAGCAGGAGATTGGACCGTTTATGTTAAGAAAAGAAGAGAGTACTAGTACCAACTACTCAGGATTAAGAGGAAGGGAAAGGTCACGCAAATCTGGGCAGATATCCAGGTAGCTGCTAGACTGCACGATTCCTCCAAATTCTGGAGACTAATTACCTGTTGGCCGACCCGCCGAGGGATTAATAAAGAGGCGCAAATCACGGAAGATCAGCGGGTTGCTTATTTTACTGCAACCCTTGGAAACACGGATGCCCAAGTTATGTGGGAAGGGCATGCCATGGTAGCCAAAAGAATATGTTAGAGAGAATGAAATCTCTCCCATTAATACGGTGTCGGAAGACGCTGTAGTTGAGGCAATTACCAAACTTAAGCTGGGAAAGGTGTCTGGTGCAGATGGGACCCCCCCCCCCAAGGTATTTAAGAACTTTGTTGCATGGTGGGCCCCTTTACTCGCCAAGCTTTTCTCGTTAATAAATTTAACGCATCCCCTCCCTGAAAGCTGGTCTATGGCAATAGTAATTCCAATATTTAAAAAAGGGGATGTAAGAGATCAAGCCTCTCATTCCTGGCTCCTTCTCCTGCACAAGCATCTAGCCCCCTGCACCCCCCAGAGACAAACTGCCCCCACCCCCTAAGCTCTCCCCACAAAAGCAGCCCCCTCCCACTGCCCCAAGCTTTACTCCCCAAACGCTTCCCCCTAGACAGCCTCCTCTCACTGCCACCCTGTACTGCTTCCCCAGATCTGCCCCATAATAATTCCCCTTAGGCATCCCCCTTCCACTGCATCCCAGCCCCACTTCTCACAGGCAGATCTCCCACTGCTCCTCCCACTGCCCCCATGAGGGCAACCCCACAAAGTGTAAAGCACTTTGAATACTGAAGGTGCTATAGTACTTGTGGACATATGTATACAAATCCTCTGGGGATAGGTCTCTCTCTCTCTCTCTGCTGCCTCCGTCACTATTCTTTGGACTAGGAATGAAACGCAGCCCAGCCTGCTGCCTACGCTTATATGATCCAAGCACAGCTTTCATTTTTCCTCAGGCCTCATCATCCTCACACTGAGCACGCCGGGGTCGCGTCCTATTAGCGTGAGAGGCATTGCGTTAGCCCTAGCGGGCAGAGAAGAGGTGGGTGGTATAAAAAACCCATTGCTCACCCTTGCGTTCTTCAGGGAAGAATAAGGCCTTGGGGGGTGGAATTTTGCCAGGACCCAAAGGCTAGCTGGATTCTTTCCCTTTCAACATTCCTCTTTGCAGCCTGGTCTAAGCGGCTGCCTAGGAGGTTTTAATCATCATCTTTATCTAGTGCCCCCCTGCCATAGCACGCGGAGTGCTTTACACATAACAATTTAACACATTTTTAATCCTCCAAGCCTGTGTGGTAGGTCAAGCTGAGAGAAGATTGTGACTGGTCCACAGTCACCCAGTAAGTTCCTGGCTAAGGCGAGACTAGAGCTGGGGTCCCCTCCCCCATCTCCTGGTCCAGCTACCGCACAGTTAGCCATTACACCACACTGCCTCCCCAGAGATGGTTGCATCCAGCACACTTCGATTCCTGTATATTGCTTAGCAGTTATTATTGGTCATTCTATAGTGCTGTCAGAGTCCAAAGTGTTTTGTAATCCTTATCTGGTTCCTCCTTATGACAGCACTGGAAGGTAGATCATTCTTAGTTCCATTGTACAGATGGAGGAACTGAGTCTCAGAGCGTGTGGCTTGCCCAAGGCAAATTTATGAGCTCATGGCAAAGAGGGGATTTGAATCCTGGTCTCCCATGTCCCAGTAACAGATATTAGGCAAATCTGTGCACAACTCATACAGATGTGGCTGGGTGTTACACATACAGCAGCAGAGGTGGTGGATGCAGCGGTTCCTGAGGAGTGTCGTCAGAGGCCAGAACAGCAAGCATGGATTTCCAGCAACTGTGTGCGCGCGTCGGATCCTGGGCTAGTCAGCGGCTTTGCCAGTGTGAACAGCGGCTACGTGGAAGGGGCACCTTTGGTTTGTGGACTAGGATTCTGTCCAGAGGCACAAATGGTGTTTGTGTGACCAGGCAAAACAGGCAAATAAATGTGTTGTTGATGGTCCAATGGGTGGTTAGCATTATGTCTAGTGATACCTCCCATGATGTACTTGGTGGCGGTTTTTAAACGAGCAAGGCTGGCGGGTGGGTGGGGTCCGTTCCGCTGAGTCTCAGCTGGAGTCCGTGGGGAAGGATTCTCACGGGCGGCTTCCAGTGTGGCTTCCGTGGCAGCCTCCTCGCGCTCTCCCGGCCACGGACCATGGGGGAGGGGGAAGCACGCCAGGCTGGCCTTTGAAAGACACGTCCCGGCTGTGAGTGCTGGGGAACCAGGCTCCCCAGGACTCCCAGCCAGTTCCTGTGACTTGCAAAGGCCACGGCCCCCGCCCAGACCGCTCCGCCGGTGTGGGGGGCTGCTCCAGTTCATCCGGGCAGGGGATGCGGGGGCTCCCGTTGCCATGCACCTCCGGATCTTTCGGCAGCGCCACGAGCGGCTCACGGGAGCGTGCATCCCACTGCTCCATCTTCAGGAGCTTGGCCGGATGAGCGGCTCCTGGGTGGCCACGCTGTGTAGCATGGCCCACTCTGAAAATGAATACACGCTCTGGGGGGCCAGATAGGAGTGGGGAGTGTTTTAAGGGGTATCCTCAAGCGAGAAGGAAGCGGAGAGGTGGGAGATCATGGATCTATGCCTTGGACTCACCCTCCGTGCTGAGCAGCCCCACAAAGAAAGAGCCTCCTTACCCACTTGCAAGTACCACCCCCTTCTTCTCACACGAATCCCTCTGGTTACAGGAACGTTTGCTCTTCTCCTTGCAGGCCCAGGCCCCCTCAATACAATTTGGAGCAGGGGCAAACGTATCCTCCGGAAGTGGATTTGGCTTATTGACAAGTGAAGGGTACCATACCATCGACAGCCCGCTTGGTGTACTGGCGAAGATACTCAACGTGGGAGACCAGGGTTCGAATCTCACCCTAGTCAATTAACTCACTGGGTGGCCTTGGGGAAGCCACAACCTCTCGGCCTCAGTTCCCCATCTATAAAATGGGAACGTGTGTATTGTCTGTCTATGTGTGTTCCCCGCCTCCTTATCCATCTTCAATCGTAAATCCACTGGGCAAGGCCCAGTCTGTGAAAATCCATGATTGTAAAGCGCTGTGCTCGCCCAGTAGCGCTAGTGACTACTCTTAAGTTTCAGTTTAGGCGGTGCAAGCTCCCCTCATCAATCCAGCAAGTCATTTCCCTGGGGACTTTGAGTGCACCAGGCACATCTTAGAAGCATGCCCTGCAGTGTGGCGTGATTTGCATCGCAGGCTGTCGGATTAACTGCTCCCACCTGCCACAAAGTACACCGCGGCCGCCCCAGTTCAGAGACCGCCCTGCAAACGCCAGCCCTTTCCAAAGCAGCTAGCGGCAATAACAGGTTTCCTGTGGCACACTGGCCCCCTCTAGTGCTGCATTCCCTGTACAGCAGCCAGTCCTTTCTGGAGTGTCATCACAACTAGGGGATGGGACTTTCCGTTGTGGAAAGAACCCACAGTCCCTGATAATGGAGACATCGGATTAATCTGATAGTTTGGTTCTTTCTCGGTATCGGATCTTTTGAATTGTTTTATCATTGGATTTTTAACACTGTGGTTTTCCCCAAACCAAGAGAACAGAGAACTGAAAGAACCGATACGAGAACTGAAACCGATATAAAACCGAAACCTACATTTTGCCCCGAGTCCCACCCCTAACTACTATTATCAATCTTCTTTATACAGTGTCAGCAACGAGCCTGGCACTGAACAGGTTTGTGATAAGAGACAGCCAGAGCGGAGAAAGAGATCGGGTTCATTCACAAGGGTTATTTTTAGGGTGGGCAGATACGCAAATTTTAAAGGGCACTTTTTTTTTTTTTCATTTCAACTTTTATTTGTACCCCGCTCTCTCTCGCCTACGGCGACTCGAGGAAGCTTATGAGAAATACAGGTTGCAGGGCTGCATTGAAGCCATGCAACCTGTATTTCTCATACGTACCCTGTAAAATTTGTATATCTGGCCACCCTACTTACAGTTTTGGGTAAGCCTTTGGCTACTACCAGAAAGGCATCTGCAACGAAATCGGGTACCTCCATCAGGTACCTCTCTCCATCTGTCCAAGCTCATCTCACCAGCTGTCTCTCTGATATCTCTACCTGGATGTCTCAACGTCAACTCACTCAACATGGCTAAAACTTTATTCCTTATCTTCCCCTCCAGCCTTCCTCTCCCTCTTCCCTGTTGATCCTCATTGACGGGCTCATCATCCTTACTGTCCCCCAAGCCTGTAGCTTAGGCTTCATCTTTGACTCGCCCCTTTCTTTTAAACCCTACATTGACTCTGTCGCTTCTCCCTCCATAACATTGCTAAGATTCGCCCTTTTCTCTCTGTCTCCTCTGCCAAAACCCTTGTTCATGGCCTGGTCATCTCTCGCCTCGATTACTGTAACCTCCTTCTCACTGGCCTCCCCCGCTCTCCCCTTTCTCCCCTTATCTCCGTCCAAAACTCTGCTGCCAGGGTCATCCACCTCGCCCGTCGCTCACGAGCAGCTCCTCTTCTCCTCTCTTCACCGGCTCCCCCTTCCTGAACGAATCCTGCACAAGTTCCTAGTCTTCACCTATAAACCTCTTCACAAGCTCGCTCCCCAGTACCTCTCTCCACTTATCGCTCTCCGTACTCCAGTCCGTGAACTCCACTCCTCCTCTGTCTCCTCTCTCGCCCTCCCACGCCTCCCCTGCTCCCCTAACCGCCTTCATCCCTTCTCCCTAGCTTCCCCCCATGCCTGGAACTCCCTCCCTGCCCACATCCGCTTCGCCCCCTCCCTTCAAATCCCTCAAGACCCACCCCTTCCGCTCTGCCCTCCCCGACTCCTCGCTCTCCTCCCCTAACTTCTGCTGATACCCTCCATCCAGTACAATCTGTTACCTGAAGTCTGTGCACTCGTAGTGTCACCACACGGACCAGCCAGCCATCATTCTCGATGTCACCAAGCCAAGCGCGCGCACCTGAGACCTCGTATTTTCATGAATGTTACACTCCTTGTCTCTCCCTCTGTTCCCCTTCTTTCGTCTCCCTCCACTTCTCTGTCTCTCAGATTGTTAGTCCTAGGGCAGGGACCATGTCTATTCCTTTTCTCTGTAAAGCACCAGGTACATTGCTTGTACTATATAAATGCTTGCTAATAATAATAAATAATGATGGATTTTGGGGTGGGGGGATTCCTGGTTCTTTCCTCCCCCCCCATCCCTATTTTGAGGGGTTTTTTTGGTTTGGGTATTTTGTAGAGGTATGCAGAAGGCACCACTACCGTTTTCATTTACAAAAATAATAATAATAATCCTTTCCAGGGGTTTTCATAAACCACTCCCATTTTGTCTCCCCCCCCCCGTTTTTAAAATTAAAAATAAAACCAACAAAAAATATCCATGCGCAAGTTGGCCACTACGCCTGCCCAGCCCTTTTCCAAAATGGCACCGGCAGCGTTAGCGCCGTTGTGGAAAAGGGTGCGCGTGCACAGAACGGCATTTTGCACATGTTCGGCAATTAAAAAAAGAAAATTAAAACTTTTTTTTTTTTTTTTTTTAAATCACAGCACATGGTGCAAACCGGCCACTGTGCACGCGCGCACCCTGTTTCAAAGTGGCACTGGCACCAGTTTGGAAAAGGACAGCTGGTCTGCCCAGGCGAATTTTGGAAAAGGGGGCGTAACGGCCTCAGCAGCTATTTTATCTAGCTGCAGTGGGGTTGTTTTTTTAAAAAAATAAATAAATTATTTTTTAAAATGAAAACAGATGATATCGAAGAACAATCGTTTGCTTGTTCGCAGATGGAATTTTGCAACAATAAGGAAACTCCAAAATGAGGATCTGAATTTTATTAATTATTATTATTTTTAAATTGCACATGAGATTCAACTCTAACCAGCCCCCAATGGAGAGGTGATGAGGATCCAGATAGATTGGGGGGGTCAGAAAGAAGTCATGGGATTTTATTTTTCAGCAGGAGAAATGAGAGGAGTAAGTTACCAAGATTAGCCCCTTCCTCACCATTCCCTGCACATTTTTCTGATCCCTCTTCAACTACTCCACTTGTCTCCATCTGGCTAGATGCCACTGTAAAGCCCCCCCCCCCCCCCGACTTCCCTAGCAGACCCTTCAAGCTGTAGATTCATCCCAGCACAAAATGCATTAAGATAGCCTCACCCTTAATTATTTCCCCCTGTAGAAAGACGTGGAATTCAGGACACCCCTTAATTGTTTCCCCCAGCCGATGAGCAACCGATAGAGGGAGCAGGGAAGGAGTTGTACAAGCTACATGGACTACAGGGCACCCCGATATGATCAACGTATCTAAAGTTGGGGCAATTCAGATGACATCTAGAATCATTCTTGCAGTCAGGGAGCAGAACTGCTTTTCAGACTACCTCAAATACCCATGCAAACCTAGAAGCTGCTGGATACCAGCGTGGTGTAGCGGGTAAGGTGCTGGGATTGAATCTGGGAATCCAGGGTTCGAATTCCGCCCTAGCCATAAACTCAGTGGGTGGCCTTGGGCAAGTCTCAACCCCTCAGCTCTCCATCTGTAAAATGGGTGTATGGGTGTGTGTGTGTCTTTCCCTGTGTTCTTAGATTGTAAGCCCACTGGGCAGGGACCTGTCTCCAAAGCTCTGTGACTATACAGCGCTGCGTACGCCTTGTAGCGCGACCGAAATTAGTAGTATACCGTGGCATGCGGACGGAACCTCCGACCAATAGAAACACAAGTTTGGGTTGGCGTGGTTTCTTCTTTAATATAAAGTGTCCTATTGCAATTCCAAAGGGGGTGGGGGCTAAAGGGAATGTCTCTCTCCTGGAATAAAAAGTCGTGAAACACGTAAGGAATGGTGGGTGAGATTCAACGGTCCAAGGGAATTCAGCTCAGGACTTCTTGGATCCTTTGACCTTCTGGATTTCCTGCGGGAAGAGCACGGTGCCTTTATCACCACCAGGAACCATCCATCCCCTGGATCCCACCAGCTCTCCCTACGTTCCCCTCCCCTTCTCCTCCCTTCCTGCAGCGTGAACCCCACAAGACCGCTTCGTCCCTCACGCCTCTGACATCAGTCAGGAACACGCTCTTGCGTGCACCGCCTGCCCGTGCCCCGCAGAGGCGTGTTCTCAGCAGCTGCCACGCAGCCTTGGAATTCCCTTCCCCTGGAGGTTTGCCAAAGCCCGAGCGCATGCCTCTTCCAGACGCCGGAAGGCCATTCTGCCTGGCCAGGTGTCAGGGTTTGAGATAGTGTGGGAGAGGATTTTACCTGGCTTTACTTGCTTTTACCTGCGTCTTTCTGAATCTATATTTTATGGTTTGTAACCCACCCTGAGCCGTAAGGGAAGGGCAGGATGAAAATGGGAATAAAATAAGTTTTAATACAAATTTTTAATAAATTTAACTGACAATTTTAATAAATTGAAATAAAGTAAAATAAAAATGTGGAAAAAATAAATAATATTCTAAACTGTAAGCCCCTTGGGGGCAGGGACCTCTCCGCAGACACGACTGTTTAACACCAGGTCCGCTAAATAACTAACAACGGTGCGACACTTTGACAGCAGCTATTATTAAGAGTTGCATTTATTTAATTTATTTATTTATATTTCTCCTACCACGCCAGAACCCCCTTCCCACTGGCTCCCAGCTCTAGGGCACCTCAGCAACTGGTCTCAGAAAGAGGGGCGGGGGGGTTAAACGCACCTCTCAGAGAGGAGAGAGCCATCCCTGCTGAGCCGCAGGAGTTCTCCTAGCCTGTCCCCTCCCTGGAGTCACTCCCCCGAGCGACAGTCCTAGGCCTGAAGCTGAAATTTCACCCAGTTTCCATTTTCAATGGAACCGGGCAGTCCGATCTGAATTCCGATCAAAAAATCTTTCGGTGATTTGGGCCCGGGAAAAACAGCGTCCGCCAGGCTCATGCAAACTGATTGGCATGCCGACAGAAATACCGACAGCCGTTCCAATTATCGCGGATTCGTGGAACTCTTCCACGAAACCGGAACGGCTGTTTCGAACCAGCTCGAGGCCAGTCCCGCTCTCTTCCCTAGAGGCAACCTCAAGAGAGGCTGGTCCCCGCTCCCCACCTGAAGTCTATTGAAGTCTATCTCATCATCTGCCAGTGAATCACGATCTGCCATCCCAGGGTCGACAGAGCGTGATGGGCAGAAGAAAGAGGACTTACCTCAGCAAGAGCCTCCTTCAGCTGAGAGTAGGCGTCTTCTAAATCGCTGTTAACAATGACCAAGTCGAAAAGCCCAGGTTCGTTACCTAGCAAACAGGAACAAAAAAACAGAGCTGAGAACGCAAGAGACCAATGTCCTCCCCTTGGCTTTGCCCCCTGTGGAATTTTGAACTGTAAGTTTATCTCTGTCACGCTGGACACCGTACAGCCGTTTTATGGAAGAGTGTACTACGTTCTAAGTTAGATCAAGCCTCTTCTTGAGGTGGCAGCACAATTTTGCTTCTGTGCATACAATTTAAGGCATGAGGTAGGTCATTATCATTGACCTGTGTTCACTGCGTTTTCTCCATGCCCAGGGAAAAATGCAGTGAGCACAGGTTCTTTGTCATTATTATTCCCATTTCACAGATGGGGAACCGAGGCTGAGATATAGGGATTTGCCCAAAGCCGTAAGTTCATGGCTAAAACAAGATTTGAACCCTGATCTCCCAGGATGAAGAGCCAACCTGAGCGATTCCCCCTACCCGTATTCTCTGACCTACCTGCCTCCCCCGCAAACTCGCAGAGAAGGGAAAGGGAGAGGCTGCCTCCCTGCAGGCAAGTAGTGCCTCCTCCAAGCCTAACATGGTGCTGCGAGCCTCCGTATTTCGCAAACCCCTTAGACATAGTCTGCAGACCACCACCCTCCAGGGGCCTGAAAACCACTGTTCTACCTGATCCCTATATGGAGGCTGGTAAGGCAATTTACAGATAGGGAACTCTGACTTGCCACAGGCCACCTGGTAAGTTCATGGCTAAGACAGGATTTGAACCTTTCAAGTCCAGCATCTTATCCACTAGGCTACGCTGGCTCACAGTTAGCTCTCCAAGCTTGCGAGCTACCAATGAAGCAGCATCTTCCCAAAAGTTTTGCCTGCGTGAGTCCATTCTAACACGTACGTAAAATTCCATGAGCCCAGAAAGAAGACATGCAAAGTCTATCAGCTATCAAGACCTCATTTGCAGTGCATAGCAACAGAATACATATAATTCCATCCATCTAGATATAGCTCCATCTAACTGTAAGAGATTAAATAAAATCCATAAAAATATAAAATTCCCATTCCTACTTGGCGGTGCGGTCTCACATCCAATCCTTTTTCTGAATCCAGTTATGTTACTGTCATGTATTTTCTATATTTTGGCCGTGTTCCAATGTATTGATTTTGTGTTTCAATATATTAACCTAATGTTCCAATGTATTGATCTTGTGTCCAATATATTGATAATTAGCCTTTGTGTGGTGAAGTGGTGAATTTCTAATGAAATCCTTTTTAGTTAGTTCAGACTAGACTCTTATCAGTTCGCTGTCTCAGTGAACTTTTGACCATATGCTAGGAGAGAGATTTAATTGCTAGCTAGTGGAAGAACTGGACCTCTTGATTTATGGCGCCTGGTACAGCCATCTTCAAAGTTGAAAGTTTCAGCTTTGGAATTTCATCTTTTTTCTTAGCATGAAGCTGCTTAGCCTAATTGGCTAGCAATTAATTTTGAAAAAACCTTGAATCTCTGTGATCAGTTTTCTCTGTAGCCTGACAATTAATTTTGAAGGCAACCATTTGGAGTTCTGTGTGTTTCCATAGTAACTGACGTCATCAGCGTCATCTAATTCAAGCTGACAGTTTGCAGTAAGAGCCAGACAGAGACTTTTCAGATTGAGATCCTGAACTGACGTTGGGGTTTCTTTCTCTCCATGATGGCAGTATGGGACAGAACTGGGTGAATATGAAAGTATATTCTTTTGATACATTTGAGCCAATGAATTAAGCATATGTTAGCCTTTAGAACAGACTCCTTAAAAACAGAAATGTTATTTAGATCATGCATCTTTGACTGACTACTGATACTCTTCTCTGTAACCTACTGATACTTTTTATTTGAGTTTAAGTAAACTATGCTTTATTTTTATAATATTCTTGGTCTTATGCCTCATTTATAAATAATATATTGTCTTTATGATACTCTGCTGAGCGAGCTTGGCTTCTAAGCATAGTGTAAATTCAGTTTCTACAATTTGGAAAAGAGTTGCCCTTTATCTAGTTGAGATTATGTCTGGCTAGACCACTCAGAACCTTTTCCTTTTGAGAAAACTGAGGCACAACGCGACATTACTGGCCTTCACAATATCCGCTGGCGAGGAGTTCCACAGGTTAATTGTATGTTACTACTCTCAGAAGGTTCTGAAATGCCCTGACCAGTCAGAAAACGTTGACAGTCCCTGAACGGCCGATGGCTGCCAGTGTCTGGGAAATGAACTTTGACCTCCTCTGTGGAAGGGAAGAATCCAAGCCCTGAGCCACCGATACACAATTGGCCTCTCTGGTTGTTCGGTTATGGAGAGAGTCCATTCCCCCAGGCCGGGCCTTTCAACCCCTCTCCCCCACGCCTCAGAGAGGAAAAGGGGCTGGGAGTTCTGAGAGGCCCCTGCCTGGATGCCATTCCCACTCTTTGCACTCACTAAGCTCCATGTCAGTGTGAGCTGCGGCCAGTCGCTTCTGTAAACTCTCCTCCGTTTCCGTCTGTCGGTCTCGCAGCCTTTTTTCCTGACGCCCCAAGAGAAAACATGTGAATACGCATGCCCAGTGTAGGAAGCAGCCCACGTTCTCTCCCAAAATTCCAGTCCTCCCACTTCCAAAGGCTTTCGGTCATTGCCGATACTGCCCCCCCCCCCCAAGGGGTTTCTGTAAATATCAGTATTCTGTTTAATGGCGAGTGGTAAATGAAGAACAAGGCCAGCTTTGGATAAGTCGAGGCCTGGGGCAGGGCCCGGAGTGGGGTCTCCGAGGATGAGCTGGAGTGAGTGGGGCTACCATGACGGGGCAGGGCCTCTGGGGTAGAACCAGTGCGGTGGCTATGGCAGGCCTACAGCCTCTCCACTGAGGTAAAGATGACAGGGCCTCAAGGAAGCATCTGACCCATGGGCTGAGAGCCGCTCTCTCGGGTGTTACAGTGGCATCCCTTCCCCGCAATGGCAGTCTCCAATGACTGTGATGCCAGTTCCGTGTCTCCCTCTCCCCCACTGTTGGCCTGAGGTGTCTCTGAGCAGCAGGGCTAGGCCCCGGCGGAAGCCTTACAGCAGCAGCGCGGTGGCCAGTCTCTGGCGTTCGGGGTGGGAGGGAGCCACTGCTGCTCCTGAGGGCAGTTTCCATCCCTCGGAGCCGGCACTTCCCGAGGTGGTTCCCCCGCCTGCCCCACCCTCAGACCAGGGCCCAATAAAAGCACCGCAGAGGAGTCAGAACTGGTCAACGGAGCCTGACAGGGACCCCCGTGAGGAAAAGGAGGAGGAGGTGGTATGACACAGGTGCGGGACCCAGCAAGATGGGGTACGCAGCGTCCTGCCCTGCACAGCCCATTTCTGAGCATTGTAGTGTCATGAAAAGGGGTGCGGTCATGTCAAAAGAGGCAGGGCAAAGTGGCTCTCCTGCCCACTGCCGTCCCCAAACGAAATTCTGCCGGCTCTCTTGTTGGGGAACCTGCCTTGTCTCATTGAATGTACTCGTTTTCTTCTCCCAAGCACCCGGGACAACCTCCCCAGCAAAGCCGTGCCAAAGGGGGCCGGGGGGTGTGTGTGTGCTCGCTCACCAAGATGTCCATGGACGGCGGCTGGACGGAGATATAGATGGGCTTCAGGTCAGTTTTCTTGATGTTCTTCACGCCCTGCATGTCCACATCCAGGATGCAGATCTGGTTCTGCCCCTGAACAGCCTGCACAGCAGATTTACTGGGAGAAGGGAGGAGAAGAGGGTGGTTAATCTAAAAGACTGTCTACTCCTCTCCACTCCATCACGCAGTCCCTCAGGTCATCTGGGAAAGGGGGGGGGGGGCGCCCTCTTGCAAGTTCCATCACTGCACCTGTACTGGCAGAGAGACATTCTCGATGGCTGCTCCATACCTCTGGAACTCCCTTCCCCTGGACGTTCTGCCAAAGCCTGGGCATCTTCTGGAGATGATGCAAGACCTATTTATTCGGACAGGCTTCTAGCAGGCAGGGGATAGGATTTCGGGGAGTGGTTTGAATGAGCATTTTATACAGCTTCTGGGTTGGTTTTTTTACAGGGTTTTGTATATTTTTAAGACGTCTTTGCTGTTGTTAACCGCTTGGGAGTCTTTGGGGGAAGAGCGTTAAAAATCCAGATAAATAAAATTTAACCAATGCAGGATGAGGGAGCCGCCCCAGGACAGCTGTGCACCTAGAAATCCCCAAATGATGAGTCATGACCCTCAGTAAGGTTGTACCATCTGCAGAAATGGAGGGGTGGAGGGTCTCGGTTCCAACTGCCGTGGGACAGAGTTTGCATGTCTTTGCTACCATCTTAGTTTAGAAGATATTAGTCTGAAAATGAGCTACCACAAGCAGGTGGTTTGGGAACCACTCAGAATGAGGATTAACAGTGAGCTAATCGTTTAACCACTTGGGTCCCCCCAATCTATGCAGGCAGCTTGCTCAAAGCCTCAGCGGGTGCACTCAGTGGGCACAGGGTTGTCAATCCGGCTAAATCCCTCCTGCATTTCCCTGCCCTGCCTGGAGGGATTAATCTGCGTTATCACTGATAACTTAACAGTCAGCCTTAATTGCTGTGCCAAGGAGGAGTCGATTTCTGCCTCAGGAGACGAATCCCCACTGATTGCTTGGAGAGGACAACGTATGGCTGGTTGGCTGCGTGGCTGATCACCTCTTATTAATCCGGGCACTAAATTTAGAAGTGGGAAGAAACTTCTGAATTGCTTTCCTACTCTCCCCTCCCCCTAGGAAAAGAAGGAGGAGGTGAACAATTAAAATGCAGGCATGATAATTCTCACAACAGAGACTACACCTGGAAGACGAGTCTCCTGTGAATGTGCCCAGCGTGTTCATGGCTAAGACAGGATTTGAAACCTGGTCTCCCAGGTCCAAGTCCAACACCTCATCCACGAGGCTATGCAGGCTGACTGCACTGCTAATGCTCTGGACTCCAAGAGGCACCTTCTACACAAGGTAGAAAGTGCAATTTCGTACCTGTTAGTGACAGCGGGTGACCGCTCTGTGTGTGTGTGTGTGTGTGTGTCTGTGTGTCTGTGTGGCATGTGCGGGAGCATCATGGTTGCGAGGCACTTCACTTGAGCGTCCCCAAGCATGGCCACCCCATCCACGCAACGCCCCCCCTGTCCATGCACGGGGCACTCCGGATTTTCCCGAGTGCTCCACATATGGACAGCGCATGGGTCACAGGAGTGTCCCCCATGCACTGAATTTACACGAATGCTTCCCTGCGTGAACAGCGGGTGTCCATGCGTGGGGGCGTCTCTCGTAAAAACACCTAGAGTGTGGCCTGCAGTTTAAAATGTTATACAAAATGACCACATGATGGCAGCAGAGAAGACGAGAAACAGCTGGTCTCCCAATGGGTAGAGAAGTTGCCTGGTTACATGACAGATTGTCAGGTCAGTGATATTATTAATCACTTATAAAGCGCAAGCAGTGTGCCTGCCACTGAACAGTCATTAATCAGAGGCAGATCCCTGCCCCAAGGAGCTTACAATGTAGGGGAGACGAGAGAGTGGGGGCGCATATGGAGAGACCGGGAGACATCCACACAGCTAAGAAGCTGCAGGTGCCCGTGCTTAGCTCAGTGTCGGGCGAAGGGAACCTACAATGAAACAGAAGTGGGAGGAGACCAGTGAACAGCCCGTGGGACCAAGGAGTTAGGGAAAACCTGGCGGAGGAAGCAAGTTTTTTTTTAGGAGGGACCAGAAGAGCAGGAGCAGAGCGAATGTGTTGAGGGAGGGAGCTATAAGCAGAGGGAGAAAGGAGCAAAGACAGTTCAGGGAGGAGGAGACTCCGGGGCACGCGAGAATAGCGCCAGAGGAGGGGGGAGGGGGGGGAAGTTTCATTTTCATTTCATTTTCAATTTTAATTTATACCCCGTCTCTTTCGCCGAGGCGGTTCACACAGTAAATATTCCTGGATGGGAACAAAGCAGGGAATAAGGACAGGGAGGAGCAAGGCCAGGAAGAGCCTTGCAGGTGACGACAAGGAATTTGTGCCGGAGGCGAAGGAGGAGAGTGAGCCAGGGGAGTTACAGCAGAGCAAGACAGAAACAAGATTCAAGTAGCTCCAAGCTGCAAAACAACAAAGCCCAGTTTCCTAAAGGGCGAGGTGGAGGGAAGGGGCACAATGAAAGATGAAACAAAGAGTGATTTTTATGTTCACGAGGACTGTCCACATTTTTGGAGAGCACTCCCAATAGCTAAATGTCCCGGATCCAAATCTCTCAACGTGTCTCCAAGGTCGGCCGAAAACGCCCTCTTGCAGGTAGCATCGGTTCTAGTACCGTTAGAGATGGTAAATACCCACTCCCTATTTACCGGTTTCATGCCACTCATGCTTTTATAAACTTCTAGCATCTCTCCTCTCAGTCGTCTCTTCTCCAGACTGAAGAGCCCCAACCTATCAAGCCCCTCTTCATACGGGAGTTGTCCCATACCTTGGATCATTTTTGTTGCCCTTCTCTGTAAATTTTCTAGTTCTACTATGTCTTTTTAGAGATGGGGCGACCAGAACGGCACACTACCCTACGTGTGGTCATACCGTATATTTATATAGAGGCATTATGATATTTTCAGTTTTATTCGCTATCCCAATCATGCTAGAATGATTCCTAGCATTGTTTGCTTTTCTGACGGCTTCCGCAGACCGAGCTGAGGATTTCAACGTATTGTCCACAATGACTCAAAGATCCTTTTCCCAAGTGGTAACTCCTAACTTAGAACCCAGCACTGTATACATATAGTTTGGGTTATTTTTCCCTACGTGCATCACTTTGCACTTGTCCACGTTAAATCTAATCTGTTTAAGCCCAAACCTGTTCACCTTCTGGAACCGATGCAAGACTTTTTGTTTGGCCAAGCATTTGGCAGGCAGGAATAGGGTTGGGTGGAGGGATTTAGGGGATTGGGTTGGGATTCTTATATGTTTTAATATGCCGTAAGCTGACTTGAGCCTTAGGGGGAAGTGCAGGGTATAAATTTGAATAAATGCATAAATAAACAAATAAATCTACATCAATATCCTTTGCAAAATCGATACACGAATCTATCGGTTTGGGGATTAAAAGCTAAAAAACTCTGTGTATGCGCATGCGTGCATGTTATATGAATGTCCCTCATAGTTTATGTAAGATGAGAGAAAGATGCCATGAGGAACAGAATCCAGGACATTTGGGGCAGTGGCATCACAGAGATACACTGGCAGTGCCCACTAAGGGTCTGATAAACTGCTATTGATCTTAGTAGGCAAGGTGCAAAACTCTTCTCTGTGACTGACCTAACAGCAGTTGTTCATGTAGCTCAGGTGGTAGAACTTTGAAAAAGAAATTGAAAGGTCAAGGGTTCAAGAACCTGAAAGCTCAGCCCTTAGGAGACACCAGAGAATCTACCAAGCAGGAAAGAAGCAGAAAATGTGGCCGATATTGCAAGAAGCAGTAGCTCTGGCTGCTGCTTTTAATCCAGCCACCAGAAAGAGGACTGGCACACTGCCCAATAAACTAGATAGTGGTTTGTAAGACTGCTGCTTTGGCAGCATCAGTATGGCTGGGTAGCTCAGCTTTGTAGCTGTTATGCCAGGGATCCTGGGTTCTAATCTGTCCTGTCTCACTGTGCCTCTGCTCTGTCAGGTTCATTAAACAGATAAATCAATTTCAACAGTGAGCTTAGAAATTATTATATAGATCATTATTAACAATTTATTCAACATCAGCATTGGGTCTGGCGCTGAACCATTATCTTTGTCCAGGACATATTCTCCCCTCCAGGTGCACTTATTGCTATGACGTGTTCGCTCTCTCTTTAACTTTGGGCTTTCTACCCATGTGCCAAAATGTGGCTGAAGTTGGCCCATGGGATCAAAAATTAAAAAGACTCACACACACACACTGACTGCATAAGGTCTTCATAAACCTCCTTTCCATAGGAAACCAGACTAGCAACCCTCTTTAAGCCACAGGCACAGCTTTTTGATTCTGTCTCTTTCTTGCATCCCTTGGCCAGGATGCCTGCCTACCAAAGGTGTCTGCCTACCAGAGGCGTAGCTAGTCCTCAATGGGTGCTAATCACCCAATGGCCTATGCACACATTCCACATACGTGTGGGCTTCCCAGAAAACTGAATCTGCATGGCCTGAACCTATTCTAGCTAGGCCTTGGCTCCTTACCTCGTTCCGTACATATTCCCAGAGAATTCTGCATGCTCGATGAATTCTCCAGCGTTGATTTCTTTCTGCATCTGTTCTCTGGTCACAAAGTGGTAATCTGGAAACAAGCAATATGGGGGGGGGGAGGGGACGACAAGAGAACAATGTAGAGCTTTCTGTTTGACTCTGAAAACAAAGCAAATGCTCATAGGTGTATGTCTCACATTTGCAAACTTAAATATGCCTATTGGATACGTATGTTAGATTGCTAAACCTGAAAACTAGGGCTGAAACGAGAACAGATTTTATTCTTGTGATAATCTTGCGAGAATCAGGATCGAGATCTCATAGACATCTCGAATTGGATTCAGATTCTGGTGAAATTTCTCGCTCCTCTTCACCCCCCACCCCCAGGCTGGGAGAAATTTAAGGAGGAAGGAGGAAGCCACACTGTTCCCTGACCAGCTTTCTTACTTTGTCGGGGGCCGGCAGCTATCTCTGTAGGGAAAGCTTTCCGATGGCAGATTTTCAGGAATGGGAGAGGGGAAGAGAAGGAGGGAGGGAGCAGACTTAGCGGATATCTTAGCATCCTATTGGCCAGCAGGAGTCAGCAGCCAATAGAATGCTGAAAAGCTGTACTGAGCCCGCCTCTTGCCTTCAGCTCTCCCCCCTCCCATGTGGAAGTCCTTTTCAAATGGGAGGGGAAGAGCAGGATGGAGGGGGTAGATGCTGAGCATTCTATTGGCTAGCAGGAGCCTGAGCACCCAACAGAATGCAGGAAAGCTGTGTTGAGCCCGCCTCCTCCCTTCAGCTCCCCCCTCCCATCTGGAAACAGGGAGTACTGTAATTGATTTGCACATGTTTACCCATGTGATTACCTTGTCTGGGTCTGGAAACAGATGGGAGGGGGGAGCTGAAGGGAAGAGGCGGGCTTAGCACAGCATTTCTGCATTCTATTGGGTGCTCCGACTCCTGCTAGCCAATAGAATGCTCATGATCTGTCCTCTCCATCCTGCTCTCCCTCCTCCCATCTGAAGAGGACTTCCAGATGGGAGGGGGGAGAGCTGAAGGCAGGAGGCGGGCTCAGTACAGCTTTTCAGCATTCTATTGGCTGCTGACTCTTGCTAGCCAATAGAATGCTAAGATATCTGGAATTCCCTCCCGGTGGAGGCTCGCCTCAGTCCTAACCTTCTCACCTTCTGGCGGAACTGTAAGACTGCCAGGCGTTTGGCGGGGGATGGGGTGAGGGAATTTTTCCTCCTTCTTTTATGCATTAGCTGGGGTTTTATAAATTTTATAAAATTGTAATAGGATTTATTTATGTTATGTTAATTGTTTTTATGTTAAAATAAATACATTTTAAAAAATGGTAAGCTGCTCTGAGTCACCTGGGCGAGAGGGGCAGGGTAAAAATATAAAAATTAAAATAAAACAAATAATAATAAATATCAGCTGAGTCTGCTCCCTCCCCCTCCTTCTCTCCTCCCTCCCCTCCCATCAGCACTGAGTATTCTGTTTTTCGAAAATCCTGCTTTTCTCGGTGAGAATCCAGCTGATTCCGGTCTCATTCTCGTTTGCAAAAATGAGACGCAGAGTGTGAGTCTCGTCAAGAAACCGAGAATTGAGTTTCAGCCCGACTGAAAATTTAAACTCAGTTAAAGTGGGAGGGGTGGGCCCGGGTGCCATGGCTAGTTTTTATTTGACCCCTTTCCGTTTCCTGGATTTGGCCCCCAGATCCAGTTCCTACTCCCAAGCACTGAAAGTGAACCCAGGGGAAGGGAGTAGAGAGCCAGTGCGGTGTAGTGGTTAAGAGTGCAGTACTCGGACCAGGAGGTAGGGGGAGGCCCCCGGCTCAAGTCTCACCGTAGCCATGAGCTCACTGGGTGACCGTGGGCCAGTCACAGATCTCTCAGCCTAACCTACCTCACAGGGTGGTTGTGAGGATTAAGAGTTAAGTAGTTAGTTAATGTTACAGTTAATAAGTTAAAGAATTGCAAGCCAACCTGAGCCTCAGGGATAGGGTGGGATAAAAAAATAAAAATAAAATAAAGGAGTAGATGCACACAAGGTAGGGGACAGATCCTTGATCTGGACCCTTCTCTTCTCGAGTGCAGCTCTTAAGCACCCTGTCCCTACGCAGTTCTCAGGGCTTGGACTGATTTTCAAAGTGGCTCCCGGAAGGGAAAAGGTTTCCCTACCCCTGGTTAAACAATTCTCACACTCTCTCTACTCAAGGGTTTGATAATCTCAGAGGCCACAAGCCACTTGCTCCAAAGGAGCCAGAGTGAAGGCCTGAAGGTCAGAACAAAACTACTCCAAAGTAAGTGGCTTATTGACCATGGACAAAGTGTCTAAAATGGGATCTTATTGAATCTCCCAAAGGAACATTTCCCTTTAAAAACAGAATAAGGGAGGGGTTGCTCAAAGCAAACCCACCTCATGATTTTGCCTCACGGCCAAAACGGATCAGCCACTTTGTTTTCATGGCTTTTCCTCGTGATTTTGGAACACCGCGCCGAGTTTGGATGCTGCGTCAGGACCCCACACCAAGTTCCTAGTACAGGACGCCGCCCTGCGCAGTACAGCGCCACAGCTGATCCGGAACCCCAGTGAAACGCGGACTGGATTGCACGCTGGTCTGTGTTTCCATGGACAGATCGGAGCGGACAGGTCCGTCAAAGACCTTTGCCTTGGCGTTTACAAGGGGTTCTTCAGTTTGGGGGTGGATCTATGCTACTATGGAATAAGCGATTGGTGGATCGCAGCCTTTGTAGACCCCAAGTATAAATGGAAGGTAGAAACTGCAGATAGTTTGGGGGCTGGGACGGCAAGTGGCTGCATCTGAACCTCTGCTAGATAGGCAATCTAGTTAAAGTGCATTGTTTGCTTCAAGCCTGAAGCTGAACTGACGCCTCTGTACCTTTTTGGAGGGAGAACAGAGGGGAATGCTGCTATACTGGAGGCACAAAGGGAGGATTTTTTAAAATCTTATTTTTATAAAGGTACTCAAGACTGTTTGAAAAATTAATTAGAAATTGGGAACTTAATTTGTGTGTGTCTTTGATAGTCTCCCCTGCTGTCTTTCGGATAAGTAAGGATCATCAAACTCAGGGTCTGCCTGCGCATGACTTGAGGCCAGGATTTTAAGAAATGCAGCCTGAAAATGGCACTCCTAAATCCATAATTGAATACTGAATTAAGTGGCCAGATTTTCACTCGGAACATCTTACTGAAAACCCAACAGGAGGCAATGAATTCCTCAGCGCTTTGTAAAGCCAGGCAGTCTTGTAGAGACCTGAACATGGCTTTTAAAGACCCAGTGTGGAAATCTTGTCACAAGATCCAAGCAAAGTATTTCAGATGGTCTCTTTATTGGACCAGCTTCTGTTGATAAGAGGGATTCAAGCTATCAGGGCCACGCAGAGCCTTTTCTTGGGCATGTAAGAAAGTCAGCTCTTGACTGAGCAATGCAAGACAGGTCTGTATGGAGGCAATCACTAGGGAGGGAAGCTGGTAGAGAAAAGACATTAGCATTTCAGACATTTAAATACGAGGGGAATGTAACATTCTATTATATAAATAGGTGTAGAGTAGGTACACGTGTTCCACAAAACGTTGGTCCAATAAAAGAGATCCTCAATTATTTTTGTCTTCTTCTCTCTTACAACTGGGACCAAAACGGCAACTACCTTTCTCTAGAGCGGGGGTGGGGAACCTCAGACCAGGGGGCTGAATGCAGTTCCTGCATCAAAGCACTGAAAAAAACGGAACTCCGGGTAAGGAGGCAGAGATGAGGGCGCACACACAAGGACAGGGGGTGGATCTGTAGCACTGATCCGTGATCCGGCCCTCCTACTCCTCCTCTTGAGGGCAACCCTTACCCCAGCTTCTACGCAGCCCTCGGAGCTTGTGAATCATTTCCCAAGTAGCCCCCTGGGAGGGAAATGGTTCCTCAGCCCTGGTCTAGACTACTCCAATAACCCAAAGTAGTACTGCCTCAATTTCCCCCCTAGCCGAGACGCGATGATCACTGAACCACGGTGCCCCCCCTCGTACGGATAAGCGTTCACAAGAACAGCGGCTTGGAAATACAAACCAAAGGAGGCTCTTCTTACTCCTGAAGAACGTCGGGTTTAGTGTTCTGCTCACGTGAACGTTTCCAAAGTAAACACAAAAGTAAGGCCCGACTTCATTGAATGAGCTGTTTGTTGGAACGGCCTGGCCTCAGTCCGACTTTTCTGCAATAACCCTCTCAGCCTGAAAGTTTCTATGACCACAGCAAAGCGAGGCTTCTGCTTCTCTCAAAAATATACCTCCTTTCCTATAGGGCAGAATTTTCCAGAACAATAAATTCTGGCCAGAGCTCTTGGGAGAAGCCACCTTGTCTAATGTGGAAAGATGCAAACAAAACAAACAAACAAAAATGCACTGCACTGACCTTTGCCGTTCACCTCTCCAGGTCTGGGCTGCCTTGTGGTGTCTGTAAGCAAAAAATGAACAGGCCAGTGACTTTGTAGTTCACCCCCCCATGGTGCAGTAATGCAAAACCCAACGAGAAGAACCTGTAGCAAATTCCTCCACTCCACTCCCTCCGGGTAGATTCGATCAAGAGCTTCTAGCATCGAGTCATAGAAGTAAACCCAACCTGCATCCTTTATTGTTTATTCTGTTGGCCTTCACAACATCTTCTGCCAGTGAGTTCCACAGATTAATTATACGTCAAGTGAAAAAGTCCTTCCTTTAATCAGTTTTAAAACTGCGTCCGGTTAGTTTCACAGTGTTCCTTATTTCCCCCCTTCTCATAATACTGGAACTAACGGCTCCTTAGTTCCTTGCTCCGTACCACTCATGATTTTCGAAACTTCTATCATATCTCCCTTCAGCCATCTCTTCTCTAAGCCAAAGAGCCTGAACCTCGCCTCGTATGAAAACCGTGGCAGGACTTTGATCATCCCTGTTGCCGTTTCTCTGCTCCTTTTCCAATATTATGTCCTTTTTGAGATGAGGAGACCAGAACTGCACGCAATATACGGGTGTACCATGGATTTATAGAGCGGCATTGCAACGGTCTGTTTTATTCTCTATCCCTTTCTCAATTATTCCTAGTTCTCCGTTTGCCTTTCCGGCCACGTCTGCGCATTGAGCAGACATTTTCGATGGAACTAGGTGCAGTGGCTCCCAAAGCTTTCCCCCTTGAGTAGGAATCACCTCATTTAGAACCCAGCATTGCATCTATAGAATTAGGATTATTTTCTTAAGTGCATCACTTTATCATTGAATTTCATCTGCCATTTTACTGCCGGGTCTCCCAGTCGTGCAAGATCCCTTTGTAACTCTTTACAGTCTGCTTTGGCCCTAACTATTTGAATAACTTTGTCTCATCTGTAAGTTAGCATTCAATATTGAATCCTCTCTCCAGCTACCGCTAATCACTCCCACCCGAGTCCTAGCGTGGCTCGCATAGCAGGGCTGGAGTCGGGCTCTCGGATTTCAGCAGTCGAAGCTTGGGTTTCATTTTTCAAACGCAAACCTCTGCTCCCCCCCCCCACCGCAGAATACTCACGGGAGACGCTGAAGCCAAAGACATTCTCATACTCCTTGAGCAGCTTTTTAAGCAACGTGCTCTTTCCTGCGCCTGATGGGCCACTCAGAACGACTGGTCTTGGTCCCGTCATCACTGGAGGGAGGAAAGAGCCAAATAAACGAAACGGGTCTCCGTTAGCAAGGCCTGTGCATGGAATCGGAAGACGACAAAAGGCATGACCGATGGGGTGGGGTGGAGAGATGGGAAAGCAACCTGGCTGCCAGGGTTAGCCAAGATGAACTATGAAATCAGACAGGTATAAAAAAAGCTTCCATAATGCATGGCTGAAGACACTAATTTAAGTGCTGACACAGGAGACTGATAGCCCTGGAGAGTATTGCCTTCTACCCATAATGCCTAGGGAGGAGACAGCCCAAGCTGTCGTCACCATGTTCCACTGGGTAGGTCTTGCCCCTTATCCCCGGCCTTAAGGCTGGGCAGCTGCCCCGAGTCCCATGGCGCGACCGCGGACGTTGGTTGCTGCTCCCTAGACTCGCCGGGCGAATGCTTCCCGTGGGGCTCTCGCCTCCAGTGGGTAGGGCCACACAGAAAGTGTCCGCTCCAGGGGCCGAGAACCTCCCTCAGGAGCAGTAGGAAGCTGCCCCCTAAGACTCGCGCCAAGCGCCCTTTCCTGCCGCTCGGAGGCTCCTAGGGTCAGTGGCTGGAGTGGGTCCCTAGCAGAAGTTTTAGGGAGGTTGGGGGCACCTCTTCCCTCTCCCTACCCCTTTCTCTAGTAGTAATCCTGCTCCCCACCTCCCCGGAATGGGCTGCTCCTCTAAACAGGGTACAGGCTGCACGTTAGAGAAACCGCGTGCGCAAGGGACTAGTTTAGTACCCAACCACTAAGCCAAAGCACGTTTTCCCAGCGTCCCCACTGCGTGTGCAAACACCATCAGTCACCTTGATCAAATACCTTCTGGGCTCAGGCTATCGTGTTTGCTTAACACCCGGGTTTAGGAAGGGCGACCACGTTTACCAAGAGCCTGTTTGCCTTGTGGCTGCTGCCAATGGAATGAGTCATATACCTGTTCAGAGGGACACGCCCAGAAGGGATGTTTGCAGAGCACAGGCTGGAGATGTGGGTGGGGTGGGGGTTTCTACTAAGCTTGATTCACAAGTACAGAAATCAGCCAGTGACAGGCCCGGGCGCTGCAGAGACTCCCTACGAATTTTTCTAAGCTGAAGTGCTTCATTCCAAACGGAAAGTCCCAAGGACACAGGAAAGGCTTGACGACGGTAGCGGATCACAGAGCCGTTCACCTTTAGGCGGTCAGATCAAATTCCACCCAGGTGGCTAGTGACTAACAGAGTTTGATGGATTCAGTCTAGCCCCCTAGAGCAGGGGTAGGGGACCTTTCCCCTCCCATCGACCACGTCGGGGGCCAGATAGGAGTTGGACGGCGGTGGGAGGATGACACGAGCACTTGGGCAGGGGTATTCTAAGTCAGATCTGGTCTGCATTAGCAAGCATTTTTTTTTTATTAGCAAGCACTTATATAGCGCCAGCAACGTACCTGGTGCTTTACAAAGTAATGGAATAGACACGGTTCCTGCCCTAGGGGTTACAATCTGAGAGACGGGGGGGGGAGAGATTTTCCATCTGGCCTCTGCCTAACCCCTCTGCCACACAGCCCATTTAGAAACTTTTGTGCAATCTGACACACCCCCTCCAAGAAGTTGCTAAGTGGTGATCTCGCCTACAGCTACCGAGAAGTTGGGACAGTCATCGATTCAGCGCATCTGGAAGGCACCTTGAGGGTCATCTAGTCCAACTCCTTGCTTGGATGCAGTCCCTAACTAATCAACAACCAGTTCTGCAAAAGCCTCCCCACCCCGATCCCCCTTTATGCGTATTCAGGTGGGGTTTGAACAACCGGTTCTGCTGAACTGGTAGCACATCCCCCCTGTGCCAGGATGGAAGGAAAGAGAGGGTCCAGATTATTGATCTCTGCCAGGGATAAATCCCCCTGGCCTTGTGCACATGTCCTCATCTCTGCTCCCTTCCACCGAACTGTTTCAGTGCTTGAGGACAGGGCTGGAGGATCCAGGCGTTGGAAACAGGCCACATAAAAACCGGGTTTGGCCCACGGGCTGGAGGTTTCCCACTCCTACTCTCCTGTTACTACCACTAATCATTCCTATAGCGCTACTAGGCGTACGCTGTGCTTTACAGTCACAGATTTTCGGAGACAGGTCCCTGCCTAGCGGGTTTACAATCTAAGATGGACAAACGTGAGGAGAACACAGGGAGAGCCAGATACACATATTCCCATATTACAGATGGGGAACTGAGGCCAAGAGAGAGGTTGTGACTTGCCCAAGGCCACCCAAGTGAGTTCATGGGCTAGGGTGAGAGTCGTCAAACCCTGGTCTCTACAATCCAAGTCCAGCACATTGTCTGTCACACCACACTGGCCCTGGAGAGAAGTATCTAGACGAATCCACTCCTCTGCCAACTCGCACTATGAACATCCGACACACTCAGCAGAAGATGGGATGCGGGCCAGTTTGTCCAAAATCCTTCTCTAAAGCTGCCACCTCTTACAGGGCACAGAGGGGGCACCGTGACAAGGGAAGCTGATCTGGGCTTGGGCGGTATCTGTTTTGCAGCCTGACCGAAGTCTCCACTCTCCAGAGCTGTCAAGATAGCACTTTCATCAGGGTTGCAAAAGCTTGCAAGCTGACAAAGATAGAAATGCTTTAACATGTTGAGAAATAATGCCTGGGCCACACTACATGGATGCAAGGGTAACCCGCCCTAGGATTGCACACAGCCCTGCTTGGGTAGAAAATTTCACCCTAGTCCAAGCCCAAGTCGACTGGGACCAAACCGAACCTAGCTCAAATGCAGCTGGGCTTTCCTGAGCTGGGCCCTGATGGAACAAGGGTGGCCCTGGCCTCGCAGAGAACTATGATGTCCCCATGTTCCAGAGGGGGTTGGGGGAACACCTTAACCCCTCCTTTTTTCTGACATAGCCCTGTCATAGTGCTTCGTGGGGGCTGAGCCTCTCACCTACAAACTCACGGTGTGGCCAAGTCACTGTCTCCCAGCCTCAGTTCTCCTCTCTGTAAAATGGGCATAATACTGACCTACCACCTCACAAGGTTGTTCCATACGTGAACTAGGAATGGATTGTAAAGCACCTTGACCCCGCCCTCCCTAGGTAGACTGCTATTATTCCCATTTTACAGATGGGGAACCGAGGCCGAGAGAGCGTGGCTTGCCCAAGTCACTTAGCGAGTTCATGGCTAAGACAGAATTTGAACCCCAGTCTTCCAAGTCCAACACCGTATCCACTACACTGAATAGTGGATCCCCCACCCCCATGCTCTCTCAACCAGGGAGTAAAAAATAAATAAATCACATCACAGTAAAAGGAACAAGCCCTTAACATATTTCATCTTAAACTCTCCGTTGTCTCATGGCTTCAACCTGAGTTTGAAAGACAGACATTAAACCTCCTTCTCACTGGCCTTCCCTGGTCTCACCTTTCTCCCCTCATCTCTGTCCAAAACTCTGCTGCCAGAGTCATCTACCTCGCCAGTCGCTTCGACCATGTGCAGCCCCTCCTCTCTTCGCTTCACTGGCTTCCCCTTCCTGAACGAATCCTGCACAAGCTCCTAGTCTTCACCTATAAAGCTCTTCACAACCTTGCTCCCCCCTACCTCTCTGCACTTATTGCCCTCCATACCCCAGCCCGTGCACTTTGCTCCTCCTCTGTCCCCTCTCTCGCCCTTCCACGCCTTCCCTGCTCCCCTAAGCGCCTTCGTCCCTTCTCACTTGCTGCCCCCCATGCCTGGAACTCCCTCCCTGTCCACATCCGCCTTGCCCCCTCCCTTCATACCTTCAAATCTCTCCTTAAAACTCACCTCTTTCGCTCTGCTCTGTCTGACTCTTTATCCCACTGAGCCACTATTCCTATACCTATGATCTGTTTACCCTTATCCTTGCAACATCCTTGCCTGCTGTCATTCTCATCGTAACCAAGCCAAGTACGTGCACCTGAGACCTCGCATCTTCATGAATGTTAGACCCCTTGTCTCTCCCTCTTTTCCCCTTCCTAAGTCTCTCCCCCAGCTCCTGTCTCTCAGATTGTAAGCCCTAGGGGCAGGGACCGTGTCTATTTTATTACTTTGTAAAGTGCCAGGTACACTGCTGGCGCTATATAAATGTTTGATAATAATAATAATAATAATAATAATAATAAAGCCCTTTCAGTTTAATTTAGGTTTCAACAATTTCGCCTGGGCCATACAAACCATTATTTAAAATAAATAAATCAATAAATAAAATAAATCCTACGCCAAAGACAGCTGCTTGCAGAATTAGTTTCAGCCGCCTCCTCGCGGCAGGCTTACCTAGAATGACAAATCCACCCGGTCTCCGCCGGCAAGATCATTAAAACTAATCCGCTGCTTCACTCCCCTCCCAGGCACCAATTTTAAAAACTTGACCAAGCTCCAAAACTCAATAAGTTACCCAAGTCCTCTCTCTCTCGCCTGTCAAGAGGACAACATGCACGTACACTTGCCTGACAGCTTACGGTGCAAGGAGGAAGGAAGTCTAATACACAAAGGAGTCTTGTTTACGCAGTAAGCCGGCAGTGCTTGCGTACGGTTTTGCTTTATTTGATCGGACGTATCCCCCAAGAACCTAATTAATAGCACAACAGACTTCTTTATCGTGCCCTTATGATGTAGAATCATAGCAACCGGAAAAGAGGCCTCTTGCGAATACGTTTCTCGTTGGCCAGGGCAAGACGACTCCCCGGAGGATATTTATTCACACTTTAGCCTTTCTAGTTAATCCGACTTCCCCCTTGAGAGACACGGCCACGATTGCTAGGACCCTTCTATAGGAGCTGCTCCCCTCCCTTTCAGGTTTTTGAAGCGAGACAAAGCGGTTTGAATGATCTCTTTTATTGGACCAACTGTTGTTGTTGGAAATAAGTAAGGTCCAATAAAAGTGATCATTCAAACCACTTTGTCTCTCTGTCACTCGGGACCAACACGGCGACCACACTCTATCTCTGAAGTTATAAGAGTTAGGCCAATAGTTTAATCATATTGGGGGTGGGGGGGAGCACAGCCTGCCCCCCGTCTGCGTTCTTATTATCATCATCAATAATTTCTACAGTGCTTTTAGTGTTCCGAGTGCTTTACCGTCTTACTCTAGTTCCCCCTCACAACAACCCTGAGAGACAGATCGTTACTACCATTTTACAGACGGAGTACTGAGGCCGAGAGAGAGTGGCTTGCCCACAACCACCCAGTGACCCTCATGGCTTCCATGGGGCCGGGGTTACCCCAGCGTACGTGGCTTGTGGATCACGGCCCTCGACGTCATTACTCTAGGCTACACATATCCAGTTCCTTCAACCTTTCCCGATGTCTCGCATTCCAAACCCTCCATCCTCTTTGACAATCCATGGGACAGGGAGGGAGCTGCTGGGTTCGTTATAGCATCCCCAATCCAAGTACCGCGCACTTAGCCCTTATACCACACTGGCACCAGGATTCCATCTTCCCTGGATCAAGCACGGCCAGGTGCCCTTCCCAACTGCCTCAAAGCCAAGCAGGTCCCAGCTTTGTATAAAACGCCCAACGTTCTCCCTACACTTTGCGTAGAAGCCATTCGGCAGCATTCCAGGGCTTCTTCCGAGTAACGTGATCTTCAGCATTCGTCAACGCATTAATAATTCACTCTTTTCCGTGGGACCCAAGTGTTAACAGAATAAAGAAATACCAACGCCCCAGTTCGTCGCCGACACGGAGAGAACAGCGAGCGACGCATTTAGATACACTGAATGTGCCAAGCCTCACCCCCCAACCCCCCTTCTACCTGTGAACAGGGAAGGGGAGAAATTAAAGTGGTTCAATACATTTGCTACGGGAATGGCGCTCTGTTCAAAGCGGATCTGGAAAGTAGAGACGTGACGGCGGCTGCATAAACCAACCCTGCTGTCACTATCGTCGCCTTCCCCGATTGCGTGCCTTACCTTCTACTTTGACCTCCTCCCTGTCAAAGGATAAAATCCAGCTCCTTGTAACAGCGCCGCACGGATAATAAAAGGGAGCAGGCAGAAAGCTGGGCTATTTGTGGACGGTCTAAAGCCTTAATTACAGATTCTCCACCTTAAGACAGCCAATGGAAATCTTTCTCCCCAGCCTTGATCATCACCCGTGGTTTCTTCCACTCTCTTCCCTGTTCTTAGGGGTTTAAATCTCCACCCCGCAAAAGGGCCCATGTGGCATATCCGCGTCAAAGCGCACTCTGGCTTTAAAAAGACCAAAGGGCAAACTTAAAAAGACATCAGAGAGGCACGACTGATCTGAAACATCAGAGAGACATTTAAAAAAAAAAGCCCTGTCGAAGAACAAGAGAGAAGCAGCCAGATGTGATCGTTTAGAACAACACCACCACCTCAGGGAAGAGACTGGCTGGTGATCGAATCAAGGCAAACAAGGAAATTTAGATTCAGTTTAGACAGCCTGCTCAATGCAATGCGGCCAAGCAGGGCCGGAAAGAGATAACTGCCATATATGTGGAAAAAACCCATTATTAAGCATTTATGTACTACATTCAGGGTCCAAAGTGCTTCACAATCTTTATCTAGTAACATTCTTAATTTCTATAGCATGTCAAGCATTCAAAGTGCTTTGTCATCCTTATCTAGTTCACCCTCACAACAAACCTGTGAAACGGGTCATTATTATCCCCATTTTACAGACGGGGGAACTGAGGCTGAGAGACAGTGACTTACCCAAGGCCACCTGGTGAGTTCTGAAATGAGAATCAAAATGATTCTTGTGAGAATCTCGCAAGAACTGAGAACCAGTAGCGAGATCTTGAAGAGACCTCGCTAACGGTTCGAGATCTCACGAGATCCTTGGGGAAAAAAAAATGCTCTGCGCCTGTGCAAAATGGCCACCATAGCCATTCTGCGCGTCCGCGGGCCTTTTTCAAGAGGGCACAGGCCACGTCGGCACCATTTTGGAAAAGGGCAGCTGGTCTGTACATGTGCAGAACCGGCTGCCCTTTTCCAAAAGGGCACTGATGTGGCCTGCATCATCTTGGAGAACAGACACAGCAACCGTTTTGTGCATACGCAGAGCGGGTCTTTTAAAGTCTCTTGCAAGAACGATGCAGAGAACGTCCGATTCTCGGCTTGTTCTCTGTCTCAAAAATCTCGTCAAGAGTCCGGTTCTCAACGAGATTTTCAAGCTCCATGAGGTTGAGTTTCGGCCCTCGTCCATAGCTAAGACAGGAGCGCCGGGAGCTTCAGCCCCTGAAGGGGATTGTTATGTTTAATTGAATCTGCAACTTCTTAATTTCATGAATGTCTCCCTGTCTCTCCTTATGTTCCCCTCTCTCTTGTCTCTTCTAGACTGCACGCCCCTCGGGGCAGAGGCCTGTATCTAATAAATGACTGTTCAGTGCCAGGCACGTTGCTGGTGCTACATAAATACAACAATAACAGCAACTGTACCCGGTACAGGAGAGGGGCCCCATTCTTACCAGCTGGGGGCCGCGGGATTCTTCCTCCCCCGCCCCCTTGCGGGGGAGGGGCTGGCAACTTCCGGGCCGCTCCCCACATCATCGGGAGCGGCTGGAGGCCATGCCGGACACACGTGCCAGGGGCAAGTGCTGGAGGGGCTGTGCCCTTCGGCAGGGCCCAGAGGTGGAATTGTGTGTGGGGGAAACAGGATTATGCTACTGGTAATGGTTAATAGGGCATCTCCCCCCAGTGAGAGAGGGATGGAGATGGAGGAGCTCCCCAGGTGGCAGCAGGGAGGGGGGATCTCTCTGGGGAGAGCGGAGAGCAACATGAGTAGTTTGAGATTATTGCCAGCATCATGTAGTATGTAAACAGGATGATTCATAATAATTTGCATCATTTTAGAGTGTTTTGCTATTATGTGAGGTAATATGGGTTTATGGATTATTGTATTATGCTGTTGTGGGGGGGGTTTCCTCTATGTAGCATGTATACCCTGGACTATTGCCGTGAGCCGCCTCGAGCTAACATGGATCAGGAGAGGCGGGATATAAATAAAATGTGAAACGAAATGACAGAAACAGGCACGTCAACGGTGTAAGCGCAAGGCCCTGCTCACGTTCGGTTCGTGGCAGAGAAGTCACGAGACTCAGAGGAGAAGCCCACGATCTCGGTTGTGTTCGTAGAATCACCGCGTTGGAAGTATCTCAAGGGTCACCCAGTCCAACCCCCAGCTTGGATGCAGGATGACCGCAGCGACAACATCCCGGACAGATGGCTCTCCAGCCTCTTTTTGAAAACCTCCTGCAGGGGAAAAGTCCACGACCTCCCTAAGTTGCATGTTCCGTTGCCGCACGACTCTTACCTTAGGAAACGTTTTTCCCGACGTTCCACTGACATCTCCCCTCCTGTAATACAAGCCCATTGTTCCTAGTTCTGCCGCGATGAGAAACAGTTTCCCTTGCCATCATCTTGGCAATCCTAGGGCGTTTTCAGACAAGACAGTCCCCACCCCACTATACATGTTACAGGGCGCCCATACGGCAACACTGCAGCCCTGCAACATGTATAGCGGAGTGGGTGGAGAGTGTCTGGTCTGAAAACACCCACAGAGAGGAAACTCAAAAGTCATCTACTCCAACCCCCTGCTTGGATGCAGGATGGTTACCCCCATTTCACAGATGACTGAGGCTGAGAGAAAGTGATTTGTCCAAGCCACCCAACAAATTCATCATAGCCCTTTAGTTATTGGAAGACTGCTATCATGTCGCCCCTTTATACGCTCTTCACTCGGCTAAACACATATAGTTACATCAACCTCAACTCAGAAGACTTGCATTCCAGCCTCTTCATCATCTGTCGCAAAAGCAAAACACAATCCTCAGCGAGTGGTACGGTTTGTGGTAATGACCACCTATTGGCCTGGTGGGGAGTAACGAATGGTAATTACTGCTTGGGGGTAAATTGACATAATGTGTGCATGCTAGCAAGGGACAGAGACACTGTAGTTCAGGTAATCTCTTTTACTGGACCAGCTTCCGTCGGCGAGTGCGTGCAAGGTTCTGGACCACACAGGGCCCTTCCTCGGGCACATAAGAAGTACAGAACGAGTTAGATCTGCTTACTCACACCAACAGAAGTTGGTCCAATGAAAGATCATCTTGAACTGCTTCCTCTCCATCTTTTTTGGAACCAACATGGCAATCAAACTCTCTGTCCAGAAGGGGTAACAGTTCTGCTTGCGGTGCAGCAGGTAAGGCTGAGGATAAGCAGGAGAAAAAGAGTTTACATTTCAGAGCGGTTATGGGGAACCTCAGGCCTGGGGTCCAAACGTGGGTCACAGCTAGTTTTTTTGGCGACCCCTTTCCAGTGCCTTGTTCTAGCCCCCAGATCTAGTTACTATCCCCAGGCACTAAAAAAACCCTTAGCTCACGATAAGGAAGGAGAGAGGACAGCATGGACACAGGCATAGGGGACAGATCCACGATCTGGACTCTCCGCTTCTCGAGCCCACCTCTTCTGCACTCCTGACTGCAACTTCGACGCGGCCCTCTGAGCTTGTGCTAATTGTCCAAGTGGCCCTTGGGAGGGAAAAGGGTCCCCTACCCCCCATCCCCACCCCACTGTGTGGGGCCTTAAGGAGGAAAGGCAAGAGCCCACATGTTTCTAGTAGGAAATAAGATTAGAAGACAGTTTCGCTGCAGTCTCATGAAAGGTTTTCCTGGATTAAACCCCTCTAATCTCATTTACTAATTTTAGCCTGGTCTCTAGACACACACGCCCTGCTCTCCCCTTCCATAACATGAGGCAATTGGCAGGGGCCTCGGTGCTCTAAACGCAAGACAACTGAATAAAAAGTGATATGGCAAAAAAATCAATAAGCCTGGTTTGCAAACAAAGGTAAGGGGTGTCCAGGACATGGGCGGACGTTGGGGATGGGGGGCTGGCACTGGGAGGCAGGGCTGGAGTCAAGGGCAGAGGTGGGGTCTACAGGACAGAGGCAGAGCAGAGACAAGGGCTAGGCACAGGGAATGGGAAGAGAGGAGACTAGGCAGAAGCCCAAGCAAGGGACTGGGGTTGAGACAGAAGCCACCGGCTCGGAACAGAGCAGAGCAAGGAGATCGGGCAGAACCACAAGCCCCGGGGAACGAGCCGATATGCTGGTGGACAGCTAATCAGGAAACGGGGTGGGGGCCAGGCAAGGACTAAAACAAGGAAGAATCTGGCTTGTGGATCCAGTCTCTATCCTCAAGTCCTGAAATAGCACATTCAGGGGGAAGGTAGAAGAGATGGCAAATGGATGCAACTCTCGGGCTTAGGAAGCTTTGCCCACCCCTCATCTAGACACTCTCCTCCCTTCCTTTGCCCTGCCTGCGCATTATCTCAGTCTGCTAGCCCTCTGCCTTTCCCCCACACCCGTATCTTCCTGCGGCTCCCGCCCTGAAAATTCCTCCTCATTGCTGTCTCAGAAAGCGTTTCTCCTCCGGCACTGAAGTAACCGTATGTGTGGGCTAAGCACAAATCCAACTGGAGACTTCTGAGCGACACAAACCTACCTCTCTCTGTATTTTCTGGTGCAGCCCCACTGGCAGTTTTGTAAATTGCCAACATGACCACCCCTCCCCAGACAAAACAGATTCCCCACCTGGTGAATAGAAAGACACTCTAGAAACACTTTCCAAGGAGAACTAGATGCCTTATTCAAACATTGTGGGGTCAGTCACAGAGATATTATGGGCTTCATATTAATAGCAGGAAGAAAATAAACTGTCCTGTTATTATTATTATTATTAATATAGCACCGTGCACCAGCGAAGAGTCTGGCACGGACCAATCATTCTTTAGAGACAGGTCTCTGCCCCAAAGGGCTTACAATCTAAGAGCGATGCGGGTGGGGAGATAAGGGAAGAGGGGAACTTTGCGAGAGGCAGGGATACATTCCTGAAGTTGAAAAGCCGCAGGTGCCTGCGCTTAGCTTGGTTACAGGGGAGAGGGGGACCCCAAATGATAAGACTTAAGAAGAAACAGGACAAGTTTATTATGCAGGTGCTCATGTAAGAAACGGACGATAGCCCGCATTAGCGCCCACCAGTTGGTTGTTCACCTGCCCGTCTATTAGGCGTTTGCCAGACGTTTGCCTGCACCCCCCACAATCCCCACCAACGGCGCTGTCCAAGAACATTGCGGGCTCACCGTTCAGGCCAGTTCACCCATGCATCCACCTCCTGTCTATCAAGTTTGCCCAGATCCAGGTCTGGCAGCACCATCGAATCACGGCTAGTGTGGCTGCTAGAGAGTGATCAGCTGTGAAATGGCTGCAAGAGGAGAGTGTGGGGGGGGCAAGAGAAGGTCCTTCCTGCACCTCCGCTCTCTCCTCTTGCAGCCGCTTCACAACCAATTGCTCTCTCGCAGCCGCCCGAGCACACACACTCCTCTTGCAGCCGCTTCACAGCCAATCGCTCTCTCGCAGCCGCCCGAGCACACGCTCCTCTTGCAGCCGCTTCACAGCCAATCGCTCTCTCGCAGCCGCCTGAGCACACACACTCTTCTTGCAGCCGCTTCACAGCCAATCGCTCTCTCGCAGCCGCTTCACAGCTGATTGCTGATCACCTGCTCGTGAGGCCGTGAAGTGATCAGCTGTGAAGTGGTTGTCAGAAGAGAGAGTAGAGAGCTGGGGTGCAGAAAGGAGCTTCTCCTCTTGCAGCTGCCTGAGCACGCAAGCACTGCTGCAAGAGGAGAGCGCGATAGAAATGGAGGGTCATGGCCAGGGAAGAAGCCTTCTCTGGCTGTGACACCCCAACCCCCGTCTCCATCAAAGCCACGGTTGGGGAGAGAGAAAGTGCTGAGTGGTGCCACTTGTGGTGGCTACTGCCAACGCATGAAATGCGGGCTGGGGGCTGCACGGACCAAACACAAACTCTGGTGGGCTAAAGCCTCATTTCGAAACACCCCTAGACTCTGTAGATCGTGGCTCTTTTAGACACATTCCAACGAACAGTTAATGTGATGTCATTAGGCCTTACTTTTGTTTTACTCCTGAAGCATTCACACGAATGGAGTGCTAAACCGATCTCATTCAGGAGCAGGAAAAGACACACGTACTCCTGGAAAATCAGGAGTATGTAATCCACGGTGATTTACATTTCAAACGTAACCATTCACGCAAACACGTATCAGCTTGAGGGTAGCAACCGCGGTTCTGCAGTCTTCATGTCTCAGCTAAGAGGGAAACGGATGCAGGACTAGTTTGGTTTACACTGTTTGTCGGAACGCTACCAAACTCTCATAGCTACTTCAATTTTCTTAAATCAAAGTAGTTACTTCCGTTTACACTCGTCATCTGAATGCTACCAAATTGGATTAGATACCTCAGTTCGCACTGTTTGTCCGCACCCTACCAAAATGGAGTAGTTACTCTGATTTAATTAGATCAAAATGGTTACTTTTGTTCATCGAAAAGGCCTTGAGCGTGGCTTTCTACCTGGCCATTGAAGATGTGCTCTTGGCCAACAGCAGACCCTCCATTTCCCAGAGGTGCCGAGAAACTCACCTCCGCAGCTGTGCGTAAAAAAGAGACTTGGGGTAAAAGCAAACGTGACGGATGGGCAGCTGCAGCCCAACCCGGGTCAGAAAGCCGCGGTGGACACAGTCTGGGCTGCAGAGCGAACGTGCCCCCTGGCGGGGCCGCCAGCCGCGCATCCCAGGGATTGGGAGAATGATGAACATGCCCTCCCCCCACCATCATGATGGGCAGCCACGGCAGCCAATGACGGCCAGCCATGGCGGACCTGACCTGGGCCAGACCTGGGCCAATCCCAGGCCAACATCTGGTGGCACCTGCATGGTCTATGCCAAATCGTTGGGACAAAGCGGGCCACAGCAGTCGGCGGTCACATTTGTTTTATACTCTTGGTCGCAATCCACAAATCCCTTACTCCAGAGAAGTCTACTCCAGAGTAAGAGGGTTGTGGCTCGCAGACCTCAAAAATGTAGTAATCTCACGATTACACAAACTTGGATCTCTCCCCAAAAGTCAGCAACCCACTCTGAAAACTCCCCTCCTCCTGCGACCTTAAGGAAACACAGCCCTGTGTTTTCACAAAGGCCTCATTAGGCAGAATGCCAATGGATCAAGTCGTTCCCTTCAGGTATGGTAAAGCTTTTCAAATCTCTGAAGGTGAAGCTAAAAATGTCCTTGCTGTCCTCTCCCTGCCCCCGGTGCCATGGTTGAATCAGCAACCCCAGAATAAACCCTGTTAGAGACACTCTGAAACTTGGCGAACAACTCACCTTGGATTGCATAAGCCCAGTTGAAGAAGGGTTTCTGGGTCTGACTTTTTACATGCCTGAGAAAGGGTCCCACATGTAGCTCAAAAGCGTGTGCACTTCTCACCAAGAGAAGCTGGTCCAATAAAAGATCGACTCTTACATTTTTCAGGCATGGACACAACCTTATTTATATACAGGGACCCGTGTTCACTGCACCAAAAAATCTTAAATTCTGCAACCAGTGAAGCCAAATTCTGCAAATGCATCACGAGCATTAACATTTGCATAATTAACTCAATTATGCAACAATACACGCAAATATGCTTACCAACATGCTTTTTCAACAGATTTGACATAGAATCACAACTTTGTTAATCAAACACCACTCAGATCCTCTGAGGTTTCAGCCCCCCAGAACTCCCACCTCATGTTAAAGCCCCAGACCTCCCTCACCAAAACATAGGGTCTTAAGACACCCCCCCCCCCACACACACAATTCTTCTCCCAGGGGCCTATTCACCCTCCGGGGGTCATGGTCGCACCTCCCTGATAGATGGCCCTTTTCACACAGACACTCTAACGCTGATAAAATGAGTGTTACATTTATTATACATGTTTCAGGGCACCCAGAGCACACGTGCAGCCCTGCAACATGTATAATAAAATGTAACCCTATTTTATCAGCGTTCGTGTCTATGTGAAAAGGGCCAGACGGCAGCTGCAGGAGCAGTTTTAGTTTGGGGTCAGGCGACAAGCTTATGCCTCGGTCAGGATTTAAAGATCCTGCAGACAGTCCACACTGCAGTTTCATTGCAATTTCAGCCTGGCGCCGTGAGAATTGGCTGATTCTACAAAAATCACTGCAAATTGCAGTAACGCAGTCAACGCGGGTCCCTGTTTATATAGGACCAGCAATGCACCTGATGTTGCAAATCTGCCCTGAGGGCCTACAGTCGAGGGGAGACAAAGGAGTGGGGAGATGTAGGGCAAGATAGGGATGCATTCACAAACCGAAGAAGTTGCAGGTGTACGTGCTTAACTTAGTTACAGGGGAGAACGATGAAAGGGCAGTAGAGGGGGCACTGGTGAGCAAGGGGATGAGGAGCTAGGGAAAGCCTGATGGAAGAGGTAGGTTTTCAGGAGGGATAGAAGGGAGCCGAGCATGCGTGCTCAGAGAGGGAGTTCCAGGCCTAAGGGGCAGCATGAGAGAGAGGGCGGAGGTATTTCCGGGAACAGGAGACACTGGGGCGAGTGAGGGGCGCTGGCAGAGAAGCAAAGCTCCGGGGTGGGAATGTAGCGGTCGGGAGACAAAGGCAGTAAGATAGGGGGGAGCAAGGTCACGAAGAGTCTTGAAGAGAGCACTTAGCCATATTAACAACGGAAGCATAACGAGAAACATGGTCTGCTAAGAATCATCATCACAAAAAACCTAACCTGGAGGAGTCTACACAAGCTTCGAGGGCTGCACAGAAGTTGGGGTGGGGGAGCTTAAGGGATGCACTCAAGGAAAGGAGGGGTCCAAATCATGGATTTGTGCCATGGATCCAGGGCACAACATTTGTAGATGCCTGGGAGCCATTGGTGCCCAGAAACCTGAGGCTGGCGACTGGTTCAGGGGTTTTAGTGGGGCAAGAACGGGTTAATAGCACGATATAGTCTGGTGACTGATTTATTTATTTTTTTGTCTCCCTGAGTTTGATCTGAAATGTCATGCCCTGAATGGATCTCTCCCCTACTCTTGTGTGCACGCCCTCATCGCTGCTCCCGTCCCTTGAGCTCAGTTTTCCAGTGATTGGCGGTAAGAACTGGATCCAAGGGCCAGATCCAGGAACTGGAAAGGGACCACATAAAAACTTGCTACGGGTCGCATTTGGCCCCCAGGCCTGAGGTTCCCCCACTCATGAGTTACATCTACCCAGTAAGAGATCCCTTTGGAAGATTATGAAATGTCCTCCGTAACCTCATTACGGGTGACATGGGTCAAGTCTACCAGGTAAGGCACGTTACTATGGAGTCACTGGGGGGGGGGGGGGGGGAAGGAAAATACCGGAATTGCCTCAAGAGCCACTCACGTTAAGCTGAGGAATCTCTGGCCCGTAGCAGCTGTTTTATTTGGCCCCTTTCAGCTCCTGGATGCAGCCCCTACCTCCAAGCACTGAAATACTGAACTCAGGGGAAGGGAGCAATAATGAGGACATGCACCCAAGGACAGATCCATGGCACAGATGGATTCGTGTTCTGGACCCTCCCTCCTCTTCCTTGTACACCCCCCTCGCCCCCCCCAACTTCCTCGGAGCTAGTTTTCAAAGTGCCCCCCCCCCGGGAGGAAAAAGGTTCCCCACCCCTGATGTAAGCTATTCAGGGGGCAGGGGCCAGGTACGTTGCTGGCACACGTAAATACTTCTTATTCAATGCAATTACTGCTTACATGGCAACGGAATTCTAGCCAAGTTCTCTTGCCCTGTGAACTAAGGACATATTCACTAATTCTTGTATTTATTATTATTATTTATAGAGCACGATCAATATGCCTGGTGCTGAACAGTCACGATAAGAGACTGGTCTCTGCCCCGAAAGGCTTACAATCTAGGATGAAAGGTCAGCAGAGGGGGTATGGGCGAGCAGGTGGTGGGGACGAGGAGCTAGGGAAAGCCTGATGGAAGAGGTAGGTTTCCAGGAGGGGTTTGAAGGCTGGGAGGGAAGGGAGGACATGAGGGGTAAAGAAATATAGGAGGAAACAGGCAAGAAGTTGAGAAGCTGCAGGTCATAGAATCTTAGAGCTGGAAGGGATCTCGGAGGTCATCTAGTCCAACCCCCTGCTCAATGCAGGAAATTTGGAGCGACAGCATCCCTGACAGCCGGCCGTCCAGCCTCTGTTTGAAAACCTCCAATGAAGGAGAGCCCGCCCTCCCTAGGCAGTGTCTGCTCCACTGTCTAACAGCTCTTACCGCTAGGAAGTTCTTCCTAATGTTTACCCAAAATCTGCTTCCTTGTCATTTGAGCCTTGAGGGGTCAGAGAGAACAAGCATTTGTCATTCTCTCTGCGGCAGCCCTTCAAGTAGTAGAAGGCGGCGACCATCTCTCCCCTTAGTCTTCTCTTCTCCAGGCTAAACATAGCCAGCTCCTTCAACCTTTCCTCATAGAACTTGGTTTTCAGACCCCATACCATCTTTGTCACCCTCCTCTGAACCTGTCCATATCCGTTTGAAAGTGCGGGGCCCAGAACTGGACGCAGCGCTCCAGGTGAGGTCTGACCAGCACAGAACAGAGTGGAACTATTATTTCTCGTGACTTGGAAATAATACTTATTATTATCAGCTTTTATATAGCGCCAGCAATGTACCTGGTGCTTTACAGAGAATAAGATAGACACGGTCCCTGCCCGAGAGCTTACAATCTAAAGACAGTGGGAGGGGAGACGGGGAAGGCGGAACAGAGGGAGAGCCAGCCTAAAACTGCATTAGTCTTTTTAGTGGCTGCATCACACAGCTGACTCATGTTCAGTGCGTGATCGACTACCATCCCCAGATCCTTTCCACAGGTATTGCTGTCAAGCCTGGTATCGCCCATCTCAACTGCTTAACTTCAGCTAAAGAAGGTGCGACGATGTAGGTGCATGTGCTTAGCTTAGCGGAGGAGGGGGCATCCTGAAGGATACAACAGTCTAGGGGGAAGCATCAGTGAGCAATCTACAGGGTTGAGGAGCTAGGAAAGTCCTGGTGCAAGAGGCAGGGTTTTAGGTGGGATCTGAAGGTTGGGAGGGAGAAATTTCACTTGCATTGGACTCTTAACTTTCCTGGTACTCTTTTTCTTTCCCAAGATCGGTTTGTTTGCATCCCCAGACAATCCTGGCTAGGGACACGCTCAGAGTGTCCCAAAATTAGGGCTGGGGAAACCTTTTCCCTCACAGCGGTCACTTTGAAAAGGAGTACAAGTTTCGAGGGCCGCATGGAAGTTGGGATTGGGGAGCAGTTAAAAGGGTGCACCTAAGGAAGAGGCGGGCCCAGACCATGGATCTATGCATGGATCCATCCCCTCTCCTTGTGTGCGTGCCCTCATCGTTTCTCCCTTCTCGTCAGCGCTTGGGGGGCAGGAACTGGATCCAGGGTCCAGATCCAGGCACTGGAAAGGGGCCAGACAACAACTAGCCATGGGCTACGTTTGGCCCCCGGGCCTGAGGTTCCCCATCCCTGCCCTAAACCTTTAAACGGCTGAAAGTGAACCACAGGGGGAGGGATCTTTTTCTTGTAGCCTTCCACTGAAGTATCTGGTGCTGCCCACTGACGAAGACAGGATATCAGGCTAGACAGACCATGACTGACTCAGTAGGACAATTCTCCTGTTCTATAGAGCAAGATTTCCCTTCCTGATTGCTACCTCAGGTCCAGAAGCCACGAGTCTGCTGGCCCCCAAAACCATTTGTAATCGTTCCACCACAAGCATTTTTAAGAGATGCTAATTACCTAACCTCAACCGCACTTATTCCAATTACCGTCTCCCCCTTCCATCCCACGCTGCAACTGTGATGCAATTTCAGCGATTGGATGCTATCCCACGAACAGATGGGGAGAGAAACCGTTGCTTCCTATCACGCGACAGCTTGCAAGGCGAGCTGTCAGGAGACCAGACGCATTCCCCGCTAGCCTCGCAGCTCACAAGATAATGGACGTTAAGCTCATCCTGCCTTGGTAATGCGGATTTGGAGGCGGTTCAAGAACGGCTGCAGCAAACCCAGGATCTTGGGCCAGCGGCGTCACTGTCGATGCGGACCGCGGAACACAGACCTAAAAAACAGCCCCTCTTTTCGCAATTGTCAACCCTTTTAACATCGTGAATCATTTCAAATGCGGCTGGTTGAATCTGCACCCCTCTTAAAGTAACTCTTAGTGCAGACTAGAGAGAGACAGTGGTTCCTGTGTTGGTCCAAAATGGAAAAGATGGAGACTAAGTATTATCCGAGCTATTTTGCCTGTTGTACCATCATTGGATGGAGTCTGAGTCCAGATTCCTATTTCATATATTCTACACGTCTCTTTTGTTCTCCAGGGTCACGGGATTTATATTTAAGTCTCAGAATAGGCTCACACAAGTCAAATGTTTTGAGAACCGTTGCTTTAGCTCAAGGAGCTCCCGCCAAACACATCCCTTCATAGACCAGACAAACCTTTGCAAGCAGATCCATTCTGCACTAATCTGGGCCGACTGAAATGGAAACCTGGCTGGGATCCGGACCCCATTTTGACAGAGATCCAGACTGACTTTCCTAGCTGCCAAATGGCGCCCTTTTATGCATGCATAAAACAGTTGCGTGCGTGTGTGCATGCAATGGCGGCGTCCTGCCGTTTGGGAGCCTGAGCTGCAGGGCGGCACTGCCTGGTGCATGCGTGGCCTCGTCCAGCTACAGAACATCTGCCGAAACGAGGGGGGGGGACGGAGATCTGGCTGCAGAGAAAAATTGGCAGTGGATCTTCATGCGCCATTCCAAAACCGTGGGTAATGTCATCATCATCATCATCATCATCTTTAGATCTATATCCCATCCAACCCATGCAGCTTTGGGCGGCTTACAACATTCATAAAATAGAATCATCGAGTTGGAAGGGCATCTAGTCCAACCCCTGCTCAATGCAGGAAATCCACAGCTACAGAATCCCCAACAGATGGCCGTCCAAATACAAACAGCACCCCCCATCCCAACCCCACCCACCCACGCCTCTCACACGAGTCTCCCCACCAGAGACCCCATCCCTAACCCCCATCCCCCCGCTCCTCACAAGGAATCATGGCTGTCTCAAAAATCCCACCCACAATGCCCCTCCCCAACGATAATCCACATTAATACATGAAATAAAATTTTGCAAAAGTCCCCCGTGTTCTACATCTTCGTTGCTACCAAAGGGTGCTCCATACCCACGGACCCGGTGTTCACCGCGTCTTTCCCACTGGCGTCAATGGGGAAAACGCAGGGGACATCGGGTCCCTGCTTTTATCAGACCCTTACATGGGGACTAGGGTCACGACTGCTATTTATATTCCCGGGCTGCTCTTTCCTGCCATCGCTCCTGCCCCCCCTGCTCCGCTCCATTGTGCTCTGTAATGCCGGTGGCTCAATGAATCAGACTAAGATGAGATCAGACTTTTAGCAAGTTGCACTTAGCTACCAGAGTGCTGCACAGAAAGGAAGAGTGGGGGGACAGCTACAAAGGAGCCCTGGAAAACACGGTCCCAATTGGGAAGCAGGTTTTGTTTTGTTTTTTAAAAGAGCACTGTCTCCTTCTATCCATCACCGTGGCATACACATACAGGGTCCAGATTAGCCCTAGGCAAAGCACAGCTGTCATGATCTTATTCTCTGCATCTCCGCTAGACAAGGAATAGAAAGGTCCGGCTCAGCAGGCTAGCGGCAGGACAACGCTCTGCTATTCAGGGATCAGATTCCGGCTCCTGCATTCCAAGGTGGAGCAGGGGATGCATTCTTAATCAACCCCCTGGCAGGCAGCAATGCCCTCCTGCCACACTGGGGGAGCCAAGAGGATCGGGAAGAAGCAGCGTCAGCTGGAGATGGAAGCAATATTGGAGATGAAGGGAGAGAAACCAATGGGCACTTTCAGAGGAGATGTCAAAGCCAGGGACCTGACTACGGGTGTCCAGTTTCTGGAGTGCTGGACACATCTTACCAAAGAGCCAGTGTAACACTGTGGAGAGCGTGTCAGACTTGGACCAGGGTTCAAATCCTGTCTTGGGCAGGAACTCACTGGGTGGCCTTGAGCAAGTCCCTCTCTCTCAGTCTCAGTTCCTCATCTGTAAAATGGGAATAATAATGACCTACCTCATACCTAGAGTTGCCACCTTTCCAGGTATTGTCCTGAGTGTCTGGGTTTTGGCCCAAGGTTTCTGGGCTCTGGGGAAAGGCTCAGTTTCTCTGGGTCAGCCAGGGGTGCTCCTGGTAACCTGGAGAAATCAGGGCTTCTGGGGACAGCCATGTCAGAAACGTCATTTCCAATCAGGTGGGGTTACATGAGAAAGGGGTGTGACAACTCCTTAGCCCCGCCCCAGTCAATGCTGCCTGGCTCCATACAGGTGTAAACGCAGAAGGATGCCGACTACATCAACCTTCCCTTTCTGCAAAACTTTGTGCTGTCCTCTGATGAAGGTACCAGCCTTGGCAAAGTATGAAAGCAGCTAGGATAGTCTACAACTGGGTGGGGTACTGCAGCCCAATACCTGGATCTGTAGATCCAATTCCTAGGCACAAGCACTGAAAAGGAGGGCTTAGAAAGAGGGCATCTAAGCACAGCGCTCATTCAAGCACTTTAAGATCTTCCAGACTGGGTCAGACTAACAGTCCATCGAGCCCAGCGTCCTGTCTCCAACAATGGCCGTGCTCGGCCAGTTCGGAGGAGTACTTCAATAATGTTATACAGTGCAATCTTGGTATCCCTTGGGCCATAAGAGTGCAAATACAGTTATAACATGCTGTGAGGCCTGGCTCCCAATGCGTGACATCAAAAAAATGCAGTTCGTTTTGGTTTTTCAACTAAAGTCACAGCGTGACCATTCAGGGCATCCAAAGACCCAGGACTTACGCAACCTTGTTATAAGGCACATTGTAAGGTACGGATCCCAACTACCCCGTTATAACGGGGTAGCACTGCACTTGCAAAGGCCCCCTTTGAGATGCTGAAAGGAAACACGCACACTCAGCTGCCTGTCTCTGTGGCAACGAAGTAAAAGACATTTGCTGAAGATGAAAGGCAAAGGGAGTTAAGCCTAGCCTGGAGCGGCCAGACTCATGCAACCCAGGCTCCACCAGGCCGAGAGGCCAGACATAAGCAGTCCGCTACTCAAAGTCAGGATTCCGGCTCTGGCCCACTTCCCTGGCTCGCTGTGGGATACAGGGAAGCAGCGCACACCAGGGGGTGGCAGAAGCCGAGCGCATCAGTCTGCGCCAGCGAGCAAGGGCAAAGAAGGGTAGAAGTAACATGCCGGGGCAGGGAAGGCGCACACCACTAAGCCTCCTGTCTCCCTCACTGCCGCTTGGCGGCGCACGTCTTCTGTCCCCTCCCCACTTGCCAGGAGGCAGGGGGAGAAACCGCACGCCACCTGGCAGCAGTGCAGGAGGAAGAAGACAAAAGACATCGGGTACCGGTAGTGATGTGCGGACCTGGTAACCCAGAGCAGCAGTAGAGAGCAGGCCACAGTCTACCTGGATGCTGAGTGCGGCCAACCACGGTCAACCTTTTGGCCACCCCTGTCCTAACCACTCCAGTCACCTAACTGCAGCAGACTTGAATTGGATCATCTCACTTAGCCACATGCCTTTGCTTAAGGATTTGAACTGAATGATGAAAAGGGAGACTGTTTGCCCCATGTTAACCTAAGCTCTGGCTCACAAAGAGGACACACACTCTCGTAGCCACTAACGGAGAGTAGGGGAAATCAGCGATGATTAGATATTTCCTGTCTCAAACATTCCGCTCTTGTGCTTAACCCATAAGTGTAGGGAAAAGAATTGCTCCCTTCCAGACGAAAAAGCAACATGACTGCATGAGTAACTGTTAGCAGCAGATTTGAAATCCTGTGCCATGGCCTCCTGCTTGCCACCCTGAATAGGTTGGCTGCAATCCTGAAACCACAAACTTGCACGTAACTTCATTGCAGCGAGCGCAACTCCTCAAGTCAAGGGACTCAGGACTGTGGCTTTTGTTTGTAAATTGATTTGAAGATTAACGTTAATAAAAATTCCTTAGAGCCCCTGTATCCAGTCACTGGTCTTTAGCTACTTAGAACGCAAGCCCTTTGGAGCAGAGATCGTCTTTCTGTTGTAGGAATTATTATTATTATTATTAATATAATAAACATTTGTATAGCACCAGCTGTGTACCTGGTGCTTTACAGAACAAAGATAAAGATGCGGTTCCTGCCTACAGCTTACAATCTAAAAAGACAAGGAGGGGGCAACAAGGAGAGGGGACAAAGGGAAGACAAGGGAGAAGCAAACAAACATGCAAGCGGCTGCGAAGTCTCAGGTGCATGTGCTTGGCTTGGTTACAGTTAGGCAGGAGTCTGCAGAGGAGGGCAGACCATAAGTATTTGGGGAAAAACACCTAGCAGGCATTGGGAAAGGCGGCACGGAAGAAGTGGGTCTTGAGATGTGGCGGGAGGAGGCGAGGCGGATGTGGGTAGGGAGGGAGTTCCACGCATGGGGGGCAGCGAGGGAGAAGGGATGAAGGCGGTTAGGGGAGCATGGGAGATCGAGGGAGAGCGAGGGAGGGGACAGAGGAGGAGCGGAGGGCACGTGCAGGAGTGCGTAAGGAGATTAGGGCTGAGAGGTAGGGTGAAGCTTGGCTGTGAAGGGTTTTATAGGTGAATACCAGGAGTTTAAACCAGATGCGTTCGGGAAGGGGGAGCCAGTGGAGAGAGGAGAGGCTGCATGGGGTCAAAGCAACGGGCTGAGTGGATGACCTTGGCAGCGGAGTTTTGGATGGCAATAAGGGGGGACAGGTGAGAGCAAGGGAGGCCAGCGAGGAGAAGGTTGCAGTAGTAGAGGTGAGAAATGACTATGGCATGAACAAGAGTTTTGGAAGAGGAGGTAGAGAGAAAGGGCCGGATCCAAGCAATGTTACGGAGGGCGAAGCGGCAAGACTTGGCAACAGAGTCAATGTAAGGCTTAAAGGAAAGATGAGTGTCAAAGATGAAGCCCAAGCTACGGGCTTGGAGAACAGGATGGATGGTGGCTCCATCGGTGCGGATGGGCAGGGAAGTGGGAGAGGAAGAGGAGGGAGGAAAAATAAGGAGTTGCCCTCTTATAGTGATGTCACATGTCCTGCCGCCTCAGAGCAAAGTATCTACAAAGCAGAGACTGACTGGATCTTCATCTGCATTCAGAGCAGCTTATAGTACTACACAGCACAAACGCTTGACAGACTCTTGCCTTCCCTCTAAAAAAAATCCCCAACCCTGAAGAAATAAGGTGTGTTCTAAGTCTCCTCGTCCCTCAGTCTTTAAGTCTGAAGACTCAGATGACTGACTGAAGATCTAAAGCAGGGGAACCCTTTCCCTCCCAGAGGTCATTCTGAAAATTAGTGCAAGCCCTGAGGGCTGCATAGGAGTTGGAGGTAGTGGGGGCTTAAGGGGTGTGCTCAGGAAAAGGAGGGTCCAGATCATAGCTCTGTACCAGGGAATCTGTCTGCTATCCTTGCGTGCATGCCCTTGTTTCTGCTCCCTTACCCTGAGCTCAGTCTTTCTGTGCTCGGGAGTTAGGAACTGGATCCAGGAAATAGAAAGAGGTCAAATAAAAACTAAGATTCCCCAGTCTTGATCGAAGGCCAGAGAATCACAATTTTGGTAAGAAAAATGTCTGCATACTACAATAATAATAAATACTAATAATCTTTATTTTTATATAGTGCTTCCCTGCCATGGCACTCGGAGCGCTTTCTATAGAACACAAATTTTAATTCTCACAACGACCCTGTGAGGTAGGTTAGGCTGAGAGAATATTGTGAGTGGCCCAAGGTCATCCAAGGAGTTTCTGGCTAAGGCAAGATTTAACTGCTGAAGGCCAGCACAATTGTCCCTCTTGTCACAGTCTGTCCACCCCGCGCCACATTCCCTTGTCAACGTTCTAGCTACGGGTCTGAGACAAGGTGTCCGATATTCATTTGCTTCTGAGATGAAATGCAAGACTGAAGTGCTGACCTCCTGAACAGCACATTGCAAAGAGACACTGCTATCTCCGTGCTGCATCTGCCAATTCTCCTTGCAGTTTCTGATTCCGCTGTATCTTCCTGCATGCAGTCAGACAGCTGCCATGTTGACACACTCTACCTCCTCGAAGAGGCTGCTGCATCGAATGTGCTGAGACTGGAAATCCCCCCCCCCCCCATTATTTATTCTGATGACACTGGTGCATTCAGTGCTGCATTACCCTGCGCATCTAGGCAGAGCCCCGTCCTTCGATGCATTTCTTCAACATCACACGTGCCTGGCCTGTAAAGTGCCCCAGGACCCCCTGGAGCAGGAGGTGCCATAGACACTGAAGATGCCAATCGATAGTACTACAGATCACCAAAAGGGAGTGTCGGGGAAACTCTCCCCAGTCCAATAGCTTGCTCCCTCCTCCCGCAGACAGAGGTGGGGAGGGGGAAGCAGAATTAAACATGAGGAAAGGGCAGCAGGATCTTGCATCTGGGGAACAGAAGGGGACGGGGGTAGGGGGCACCCCTCGAGGGGGTGGATGCTGTGGTGGGGGAGGGAGGGAAGGGCTCCAAGGCAGGGGAGCGGAAGAGAGGATGAAGGCAGTTGGAAATGGCAGGGGAGGGGTGGAGGGTGGCCATACCTCCCCTTTAAAAGAGAACGCAGAGTTGCACTGGAACCAATGCAGCCCTGTACCATGTATTTTTCATAAGCGTCCTCTTTTAAAGGGGAGGTCTGGCCACCCTGGGGCCAGACCTGTGTGTCCTGAGATCAAGGGCAGAAAGAGAGGGGGCTGGGGGAGTCTGGAGACGGAAGGGGTGAGATAGGGGGAACTTGGCAACAGGGCCGGGGGGGGGACTCAAGGCAGATCACGTCACTGGGGAAAGACCCGGGCACAGGGCTGGGGGGGCACGGGTGGGTCGGTGTGTGTGACACCGGGACAGAGGGGAGTGTTAGTGGGGGTCGGAGCAATAAAAGGGTGACACCAAGGCAAGTAGAGCCGACCCGGGCGGCAGGGACCCTATAGTTGGGGGGGAACCAGGCAGCGGCGCTCTGGGCGCAGAGGGGACGGTTGAGGGGGGGGACCGAAAACCGACACCCTCCCCCCTCGTACTCACCTGCCGCCACCGCGCTGTACAGGAGGCGTCGCCAACTCATGGGAGAAGCCGCTGCCGGACCTGAGGGCAGAAAGCCCGGGACCCCCGGGGAAACCCCTCCTTCCACACCGGAAGGGGGGGGGGAAAGCCTCCCTCTACGTCATCGCCGTGCGACGCCAACCCAGCCCTGCAGGGCACGCTGCCTGGGGGGTTGCGCTACTTGCTGACGCGACTGGCGCGGAGCGATGACGGTGCGTTGGGGGCTGGGTTGGTCAGGGCGCGCGGCGCCAGCGTTTGCCTGAAGGAGACCCTGCAGCTAGTCCGGGGTTTAGTGACGTGAGTGGACTCAGCCACTCGACAAGGGCCAAACCATTGCGGGGAGGGGGGGTCATGTTCAAGTGTGGCAGATCTATGGGTAAAATTACAGAGGGGGGACCATGGGGAGGGATGGAGTCCAGTTCAGGGTGGGCCAAATCGTGTGTCAGCTGGGAGGACAAACCATGTGTGTAGTAGGGGGATGCAGCTGTGGGGGACAAACCATGTGTGTGTGGAGGGGGATATAACTCTTTGGGAGAAACCATTGTGTGGCGGGGTAGAGTTTTTTTTTTGAGGGGGGGAACCATTGTGTGTGTGTGGACTGGGGTATAGCTCGGGGACAAACCATGTGTGTGTGGAGGGGGGTATAACTCTTTGGGAGAAACCATTGTGTGGCGGGGTAGAGTTTTTTTTGGGGGGAGGGAACCATTGTGTGTGTGTGTGTGTGGACGGGGGTATAGCTCAGGGGCAAAGCATTGTGTGTGTGGAGGGGGATGTGGCTCTCGGGGGAGACAAACCGTGTGGGTGGCTGGCAAACCGTGTGTGGAGGGGGGTGCAACTCTTGAGGGGGCAAACCAGTGTGGGTGGAGGGGGGGCAAAGCTCTTTGGGGGGCAAACCAGTGTGGGTGGAGGGGTGCAACTCTTGAGGGGGCAAACCATGTGTGTGTGAAGGGGGGGCAAAGCTCTTTGGGGGCAAACCATGTGTGTAGGGGGGTGCAACTCTTGAGGGGGGGAACCATGTGTGTGTGGAGGGGAGTGTAGCTTTTGGAGGGCAAACCTTTGTGTGAGTGAGGATGGGTGCAGGTCTGGTGGGGGAAATGGTTGTGTGTGTGGAGGTGGGGTGCAGCTCTTGGGGGAGGGGGGTGGAGACAAACCATTGTGTGTGTGGGGGGGTGTTACTGAGTAGCACTAAAGGTCAAACAACTGATGTGGGAGGAGGAGCGGGAGTAGTCGTCCTAAGGGTGAAACCAGCCTGAGGGAAAGAGCAGCAGCTCCTAGGAATCAACCATGTGGGGAAGAGGGAGCAACTTTGCTACAGATGCAGCCAGCTAAATCTTCCAAGGGCAGGAGACCTCAGTCCCTGCCTGTGATCTTGGGCAAATCACTTTATTAATTATTATTATTATAGCACCAGCAATGTACCTGGCACTGAACAATCATTAGTTAGAAACAGGGTCCCTGCCCCAAGGGGCTTACAATCGAGGCTGGGCAAAGGAGGGGAGACAAGAGAAGGACAGGGATGCATTCATGAACTTGAGAAGCTGTAGGTTCCTGTGCTTGTCTTAGTGATGGGGGAGAAATGGTGGGAGGATGAGGGGATCCATCAGGGGTGGGGAACCTTTTCTCCCTGGGAGCCACTCTGAAAGTCAGTATAGGCTCTGTGTGCTGGAGATGACGGAGGGGAATCTGAGAGGCACACTTAGGGGGGATGGGTCCAGATCAGTGATTTGACCCACAGATCCATCCCCTTGAGACAGATCATGCCCTCATCTCCGCTCCATTCCTCAGGAGTTTGAGGATAGGGTCAGGATCCCTGAGCCAAATCCAAGAATTGGAAAAGGAGCCAAATAAAAGCTGGCCCACAGGCTGTATTTGGCCCATGGGGCGAGGGTTCTCCATCCCTGATCTCTACAAGGACTGAACAAACCAATTAGATGGGTCACACCTGCAAGTTCTCTTTATAGGGGCAGGCAGTAAAAGAGAATTGATTGCAGGTGAAAAGCAATCCTGTTCCTTTTAGATGCCGGCTGTGCATGTCTGTCCAGCAAATCGCTTCTGCGTGGGAGTAGCCTGACATAGAGATTCAGTCTGACGTTCCAGCTGGGCCACTCACTGAACCGGATCCCCATCTTCTCTGGCTACGGTGAAGACAGGAATGGCAGCCGTAAGCCGGACTACAAGGTAAGCTTCCTATTGAAATACTGGGCCTGGTTAGTGTCTGCCTAAGCACGAGCCTGCTCGGCTTCTGCAAGAGACGTAAGACCTTTCTGTTTGGCCAGGCAGGAAGGAATAGGGTTGGGTGGGATTGGGTAGGAGGGCATTGGGGATGAGGAGTGATGGGCGGTAGGTGGGGATAAAGAATGGGGTGAGTGGGTGGTTGGGGTCCTAAGAGATTTTAATTGTGTTTTATTGTATTTTATATTTTGTACGCTACCCTCAGTCTATGGAGAAGGGCTGGGTAAAACGGTGAAAAATAAAATAAATGTTGAGCCTCATCCTTGACTGGATGGAGTAGCTCCGCGGAATCCTAGCAGCGCAAGGTCAGAAGGGCCGTTTAGTGTAGGCCCCTCCTCCCAAGGCAGGATATCGGCGTTGTAGACAGATACTTGTCAAGGTCCTGTTGGCTTCAGTAGGAGCGGCGGTCGTGCCTCTCCGTGTGCAACATATTTGCATCACGGGGTTAGGCCGTCAGGACTAAGGATAGCTCCTCTGGCTATGGATTTTCAGCCAAGGGGGTACTCTGTGTTCCATCTAGCCCACGTTTCCGTAGCTTGCTTAGGAGCATGTCCCATGAAATTGTGTCAGGTGCCTTACACGGATGTCGAGATCTGTGTTATCCCCTTTCTGCTTATCAAAGGCGAGAAGCTTGAGTCCAGTATGGCCTTGGTGGCTTTCTGTCATCCCCCTGCTTCTGTAGAGTGCTGGCCAAGAGACTTGGGTCTAATAACTCCCCAGCAGCTGCCATTAACCGCTCTCTAGGTCTGTGTTCTCATAAAAAGTGCCAAACTGGGTCAGACGAATGGGCCGTCAAGCCCAACGTCCTCTCTCTGACAGTGGCCACGTTCTGTCACTTCAGAGAAGCGCATAACAGGTCTTAATGGAGTGATCCGTTCCCTGCTGTTCTCTTCCAGCTCCCAGCAATTGGAGGCTACATCCCCCAGCCAAGTTAACTAATAGCCATTGATGGAATTATCCTCTAGAAACTTACCCAGCCCTTGTTTGAACTCTGTAACACTATTGGCCTTAGCTTTTTTTGGCAACAAGTTCCACAAGTTAATTGTTTCCCTATGCTCTCTTAAAAATAAGTCCTGTTTTCTCTTTCTCTGAGCACCCCTTTGTACAGGAGAGAGGGTCGCTAGAGAAGACGTGATTGACCTTTTCTTACAGTGTTGTTCTACATCCTGCTATCACATCTTCCATTCTCTTCCTCGCTAGGCTCCAGTGTGCAACACTAGCGAGAAATGAAGAACTGATTGTGACTAGATCATTAAAAATACCAGACTTGAGGATGCAATCCTTGTTTGTTAAAATGATTGGAATGATTTTACTGGAGTCCATCACTGGCGTGAGCCAGTGTGGTGTAGTGGATAAGGTAAGGTGGATAAGGTGCTGGATTTAGACCTGGAAAGCCAGGGTTCAAATTCCACCCTCGCCATGAATTCAGTGGGTGGCCTTGGGCAAGTCACAACCTCTCAGCCTCAGTTTCCCCATCTGTAAAATGGGAATATGTATGTGTGTCTTTCCCTGTGTGTTTCCCTCATCCGTGTCCATTTTAGATTGTAAGCCCATTGGGCAGGGAACTGTCTCTAAAAATCTGTTACTGTAAAGTGCTGCGTACGCCTTGTAGCGCTACGGAAATAAGTATTAATATTATTATTATTTTATTATAAGCATTTATATAGCGCCAGCGATGTACCTGGTGCTTTACAAAAAAACAAGATAGACACGGTCCCTGCCCGAGCACTTAGTCAGTATTGGAAGCTGAGCCGTTGACTTTAATAAGGACAGGATCTCATCTTCGGAGTTGGAGATCGGGGTCCAACTTGATTCCAGGCTACATGGGTAGAAGATGTGTCGGATAAATCTAAGGTCGGGTCCCTGTGAGACTGCGGCTACCAGTGTTCTTATTGTGGCTTTGACGTTGGCTCCCAATCTGCTTTAATTCAGCACCTTCCTTTCTAGTGCCAGTTTGCCTGTCTTCAGTAGGGTCTTTGAACCTGTCGTCAGAAGTCTAGAGAATTGTCAGCTTAATTAAAATGTAAAAAAGTGCTTCAAAGGTGTAAGGCAATGCTAATCCTAGCCTTTATTAAGCAGAGCCACAGTCATGCTGGGAGTCTCTTTGTTTGGTACTTTAAAACGGGGATTAAGTCTTAATTCTCAAGTTTATGATGCTACTGTATGTCACATGTATTTGTCTGTCGGACCTGACCATCTATTTTTCTTCCTCTTGTTCTATGTCCTTAAGTATTCAAGGTGCTTTACAATCCTTATCTAGTTCACCCTCACAACAACCCTGTGAATTAGGTCGTTAGAATTCCCATTTTACAGATGGGGGAAACTGAGGCTGTGAGGCCACATTCCAAAGACCAGTTCGTTTGAGGTAAGTTGGGCCTAACTTCTTTTTTTACCCTTGAAGCGTTCACACGAACGATGTGTTAAACCGAGGTTATCCGGGAGTAGAAAGGGAAGTACTCCTGAAAAATCAGGAGTAGATATGAGAGATTGAGCCCATAGTGACTTGCCCAAAGCTACCTAGTGAGCTTATGGCGAAGATGGAGTTTGAACCCTGACCTCCCAGGTCCAAGCCCAACCACTTATCCAATAGGCTCTGCTGGTTCCCTATGAACATTTGTTTTTCAAGTATGATAAAAAAAATAAATATTAAAATTACTTTAACATTTTGTGCTATTTCCCCCCCGAAGGAGAGAGGAAGATAATTAACCCTGTTTTTTTCTGTGTTCTTTTTAGCCTCTTGCGGTTGGAGGCCTTGCCCAGACTTCTCCCCATTGCGCGTGGCCTGCACCCTTCGCCCTGCCAGCACAACTCCAACAGGACCTCCATCGGCTGTCTTAACAGGCAGAAATTCGGCAGGACCTACCCGGTGCTGTTGGTCAGGCCCGATGGCTCTACCATTCACATCCACTACAAGGAGCCAAGGCGCATTCTCTCAGTAAGCTGGTCTGGGATCGCTCTTGGCTGGACCCAAGTAAAGGAGGAGGGGGGGGCGGTGGGAATGGGTGCGCTTTACCAGGGGCTCACAATCCCGTCGGCAGGGGAAAAGCTCCAGACTTCACTGGGGAACGAGTGTATTCTTTACGTGATGTTATTTCCCCGAGATCTTGCCGGATTTTCCTGAGGGAATGGGAAGCCGACTTAGATCATAAGCAACATTCCGAATAGCGAGCTGCTGACCCTTTTTTTGTGGGGTATAAGCGGTTTGTGAATCATGTCTTAAGTCAATAATCGACACTGCTGGCGCGACCCTGTGCCCGCTGGAGTCATTGGCTGAGCGAGCTCCTGTTGACTTGAATAAGCAAGGATCACGACCTGTCTGCGCGCATGTGGTCTCCTTCCAGGCAGTTGAGTACACGTTGCACCATAAGAAGTGCTATATTAGGTCAGACCAATGTGCCATTGAGCCCAGTGTCCTGTCTCTGACAATGGGCAGCCTCCGTCACTTTGGAGAAGTACCCAACAGAGTGATCTGTTCCCTCCCAGCTCCTGACAGAGGTTATGTCGTCGGATCTACGTGACTAAGAGTGGTTTATGGACCTATCCTCTAGGAATTTAGCCAGTTATGCTATTGGCCATCACAGCATCCTCTGGCAACGAGTTCCACAGGCTTATTTATTATTTATTTATTAAAATTTATATGCCGCCCGCTCCTGCTACAAGCATCCC
>QEPC01009911.1:2508785-2521847 GCA_003113815.1 Sphenodon punctatus | reverse complement strand
ATAGAAAGCACTCTCCCCCTCAGAATGACAGTTCCTTCCAACCCTTTCTAGGAATATAAGAAAATTCCATGCGGGGCTGGAAGGGTGGGTGTTGTGAGAATGTTAGGGACCATCTCGAAGAACCTTGTTTACAAGGCAGCAACCTTCTGTTCGTCTTCGAGTGGCTCCTCACAGGCCATTTTGACATGGCTCCACAGGGTGGTGAGTCCGTGGGAGCACCGGTGCATGGGCGGGGCATGTACATGACCGCACCCACATCCCCACTCACCCCCCCACTCACCTGCACCCACAGAGCAACCACCGTTTCCCCTGGTTGCTCCGTGCGTGGGGACGAGTTGGGGGGTGAATGTGGATGCGTGTTAGGCGGGCGCGCCCATGTACCTCCAGTCATTGTGGGCATGCGTGCTGCGTCATTCACACAGGCCTCCCCTGCCCATGAACACGCAGAAATCTGCGAGTTCATGGGTGGGAGAGGCCCATGTAAAAAGGGCCACATTCTCACAACTGTCTTACTTATACTCAGGGACCCGAGTTGACTGCATTGCTGCAATTTGCAGTGATTTTTGCAGAATCAGCCAATCCTCACAGAATCAGCCAATCCTCACACTGCCAGGCTGTAATTGCAGCGACACTACAATGGGGAGCGGTCTGCAGGATTTTTCAATCCTGGCTCAGGCATAAACTTGTCGTCTGACCCCAAACTAAAACTGCTGCTGCAGCTGCCGTCTGTCCGGGAGGTGTGACCATGACCTGAGCGTAAATAGTCCCGAGAGATGAATTGTGGGTGGGTGGGGTCTGAAGGCCCGATGTTTGGGTGAGGGAGGTCTGGGGTTTTAATATGAGGTGGGAATTCTGGGGTGCTAAAATTCCAGAGGATTTGACTTGTGTTTGATGAACAAAGTTGTGATTCTATGTCAAACCTGTTTCAAATTTGCTTCCCAGCATGCAGAGTTATGCAAATCAAGTTAATTATGCAAATATTAATGCTTGCAGTGAATTTGCAGAATTTGGCTTCACTGACTGCAGAATTTAAGAATTTTTGGTGCTGTGAACTCGCGTCCCTGCTTATACTATCTTAGGTAGGAATTTAGAATGGAAAGCAATATCTATTCTATCTTGGAAAATCTGCAAATATGGTTCTGAGATTATTATGGCTGCTATTTCACTAACTCTTCTTAATAAATTAAGCAATATTGCTAACAGGAATACTGTCTTTAAACCATCACCCCATAACCAGTTCATTTGCGCCCCCCATATAATCAATTAATGCTGCCCCAGGAGTGTAAATGAAATGGTTATGGGTGGGGGGCAGCATGAATTGATTAGATGGGGGACAGGGGTGGGGGCAGCATGAGTTGATTATGTGGTCACCACTGAACTGGTTATATATACATGTCTCTTTTCATGGCTTAATGTGCTTACTATGCTGGCTGCATTTTGGGTGTCTTGTGTGTTTCTTAGCAGCGTCGCCAGGCCTGCCGATCCGGGCTGCACCCCTCGGTCCGCCAGCGGGACACAAAGAGGGGGGCCCATCTTAACTTCTTGGCCAGGGGCCCATTGCACCCTAGCTACGCCCCTGGTCTAGTGTGCATGACTGATCAATTTGAATGAGTGTGTGAGACGAGAGCATGTGTGTGTAGTGTGTATGGATTATTGTGTGTGTGATCAGTTAGAATGAGTGTGTGCGTGAGAGGTGAGAGCACTCTCCCTCGTTTCTCCTGCTCCCCTAAGCGCCTTCGTCCCTTCTCCCTCGCTGCCCCCCATGCCTGGAACTCCCTCCCTGCCCACATNCCCCTCTCCTTGTCTCCCCCTCCATGTCTATTAGATTGTAAGCCATAGGCAGGGACTGCATCTATCTTATTGTTCTGTAAAGCGCCAGGTACATAGCTGGTGCTATACAAATGCTAATAATAATAATAATTAATAATAAATAATTTACAATCAGAGATTGCTCCCTGCCTACTCTTCAAGCCCAACATTTAGGACTTGCAGGGCAGGCATGGCTTATAATCTAGGATCGACAGGGGACAGAGAGAGAGACAGAGACACATTCATGAAATTGAGGAGTTGCAGGTACACATTCTTGGTGACCGTTTTTAGACGAGACACCGTTTCTTGCGGACTTCACAGTGCAGGAGAAACAAAGTCACGCATGGAGGTGGGGGTAGCCGTTCCCGCCCCCCCCCTCCCGATACCAGCAGTTGCCTGGCACCATAGGAAACAGTGGGTGCTGGAGAACTCGTGCATGGACGGAGATTCGGACTTGTGAAAATCCGATATCGAAGCTTCCAAAATGCACCTTCAGAAAGACCGTGCGAGTGGCGATTCCTATGGCGACCGGCTACTTCCAGTGCGTCTAAACACACTCTGCGGGGCTTTCCAGAAAGTGTGTTCTTGAATGCGCTGCATCTCGCCGCTCACATAGAAGCGGCCTCGGGGTCAAGCTGCAAAAGGTGGCAACCCTAATTACAAGGGGAGAAAGGGGTGGGAAATCCTAAACGATAGGACAGCAGAAGGGGAATCAGCGAGCGGTCTGTGGGGGTGAGTGAGGAACTAGGAGAAGCCTGATGGGAGAGAGGTTTAACCTCTCATTAAGATCAGGCGGGAATAGAATGGATGTTCCTCTTAGTGAAGGAAAATATCACAGCCTTCCCCTCCCCTCCTCCAGGGGTCCAGATCAATGATCTTCAAGTCAATCTCATTTAATCACATGGTAGCAGACACACACACACACACACACACACACACACACACATGAACCTATGTTCCTTCCTGTCAAATGTTTCATCTGCCTTTCCCACATGGTCTCCAGCATGGGGTCACTGTTCTGAGGCACACCTAGCTACATCTCCTTTGGGGAGCCAGACCCGAGAAGCCACCAACGGGAAAGGCCCTTGGTTCTGCCCCTGGACAGAAACCCCCCCACCGGCTTTGATGGCGGTCGAATCTGCCTGGAAACCACCCACCGTGCTTAGTGGCAACAAAGGGAAGAGTTTGAAAGGCTCCTGAGTGAGATACCCCCAGGCTCAAGACCAGACACTAGAGACAAATTGCTAAGATTTTGTTTCCCCTTACCCTGCTGAGATCCAAGGGCTGGCCTTCAGCAAAGCGGGGGAAGCCCTCCCTGCTCGTGTCTGTCAGTAGCAGCCATTTGACCTCACTCCGAAATGCTTTCGCCATCCCCTCTGGGTGTGAATCTTACGCCACCTACTCAGCATCTAATTAGACCCATGGAAGGAAGGATGAGGGAGGGAGGGATGAACTTGGAAGCTGTAACTGCATCTACTGATAGGGCCAAGTGGCATTTGACTGTGAGGTGAGCAACATGGTTTGGAGGTCAGGACGGTCTTTCCTGGGGAGACTTTGAGATCCTGCTATTTGTTCTACTGAAGTTGAATCCCGACAAGACGGAGGTGATGTTGGTGGGTAAGGTGGCGGATGTGGCGGCCCCTGTCATTGACAGGGTTCACCCTCCACTGGTTCCCGAAGCTTGCAGTCTGGGCGTGCTCCTCGACCTGCAGCTCCACATGGAGCTCCAAGTGGGGTTGGTGGCGAGGAGCGTGTTTCGCCAATTACATCTGGTGCGTTGGCTTCGGCCATATGTTTCAGATAATGACCTGGCAACCATCATCCATGCTTTCATTACCTCAAATTGGATTATTGTAACGCGCTCTACGTGACGGCAGCTAGTGCAGAATGCAGCGGCCCGTCTCCTTACGGGGTCGGGCCGCTGTGAGCACACCAGTGCTCCAGGCTCTGCACTGGCTGCCTATAGTCTTCCGGGCCTGATTCAAGGTGTCGGTGTTGACCTATAAAGCCCTATACGGCCTTGGCCCAATTTACCTATGGCATCGCCTCACTCTCCGCGCTCTGGAGCGCCTCTGCGGTCGGCCGGGAGCGCTTTCCTCGAGGTTCCCCGTGTGGCCCAGGGGGCCACTATGGAGAGGGCATTCTTGGTGGACGCACCTCGGCTATGGAATTTGGCAGGCAGGCGAGATGGGGTTTAGGGCGGGGGTTGTGGGTTAGGGAGAGGGGAGGGAGATTTACTTTTATGCCTTCTCTTTTATTGTGTTGCTTTAGCTTGTTGCTTTATTGTTTTTATATGTAAGCCGCTCCGAGCTGCCTGGAGCAGGAGGGACGGGGTAGCAAAAATTTGATAAAATAAAAAAAATAATTCTGGAATTCAGAACTGGTAAATAGCAGCTCCTGGCTGCCTTCTCCACATCATTCATGGCTTTATAGTTCTCTGTCCTATCCACCCTGTCATNGAATGTTAGACCCCTTGTCTCTCCCTCTGTTCCCCTTCCTATGTCTCTCCCCCAGCTCCTGTCTCTCAGATTGTAAGCCCTAGGGGCAGGGACCGTGTCTATTTTATTACCTTGTAAAGTGCCAGGTACACTGCTGGTGCTATATAAATGTTTGTTAATAATAATAATAATAATTAATAAAAATATAATAAAGGAAGGGTAAATTGCCTAGACAAAAAACCTTTGGTTTAAGAAGATTGTTAAGGCGGCATTACAAATTATACTCAAACGTTAACATGACAGTAAATTGTATGTTAAGGCAATGTTATTAAATATCAGACCAATCTATACATTTTTCTTTTCTTATTCATTAATAAAAATGATGACAACTGAAATTAAACTATATATGCTGCATCACGTATAAGTATAGTTCAGCCACCATACCACACAGATGCAGCTTAATTTCAATTGTCATATTTTTTTTTTATCCGCATAATGGCCTTTTTCACACAGACACGTCAACACGGATAAAATGGGTTACATGTTACATTTTATTATACATGTTGCAGGGCACTCATAGAGCACATCTGCAGCCCTGCAACATGTTTAATAAAATGTAACACCCATTTTATCTGTGTAAAAAGGATGTAAAAACCTACCAAGCTCTTATCGATCAATTGCATTAATACATTTTGTGACTCAATTATTTGCAAGGTTTTTGTTGTGGAAACTAACAGATTGACTATTAGCACAAAATATACTCCGGGAAAACCAGGCGGGGTTCCGTTCAGGATATACCACCCTGCATCATATTGATACCTTGCAGTTTCTAATTCATAAATATACTAAGGTCCTTAAATCCCACTTTTATGCTGTCTACATTGACCTGTCATCAGCATTCGACACAGTAGATAGGAACCTGTTGTGGCCCAAGTTGAATTTTTGGGGTGCTTCACGCCGTTTGTTGCATCTTCTGATAGCCTATCATACTGACACGTGGGCTAATGTACGCTATGGGAGTTTGGGGGAGACCACAGCCTCGTTTAAAACAAATAGAGGGGTCCGACAGGGGTGCATTTTAGCTCCCATTTTGTTCAACCTTTATATAAATGACCTGATAACTGAAATGACTTGTCTTGACTTTCATCCACTCTCTACCCATATTGGTATTTTAGTATATGTAGATGATGCAGACCTCCTCTCTAGAACTCCAAGTGGTCTACAGAGGGCTTTAGATAAATTTGCTACCCTCTGTGAGGCAAACAACTTGATTATTAATAATTTAATTTATTTATTTATTTCTTGACATTTCTATGCCACCCCCTCAGGCTCACGGCATCTCGGGGTGGCTAACAATGCAGTAAAACAATAAAATACATTAAAACCAACATCAGTTTAAAAATAATTTAACCCCCCCCCAACCCTAACCATACCCTCCAATTCCCCCAAATTCCCCACCCCACCAATCNTAGGGGAGCAGGGGAGGCGTGGGAGGAGTTTATTTAAATAAATACGCTGACTTGGCTTTACTGGGAGGGAGACAGAGCTGGTGATTGGGGCTGTCTGCATTCTTGCCCCCTGCTGGTTTTACTGGTTCCCCCTCCTCCCCCAGGTAAGTATAAAAGAAGGTTACAGCCCTGACGGCAGCGGCCAAAAGGTGCCGGCAAAAGGGCAACGCCTGTTTGCAGGCCATTCGCAGGCTGTAGCGGCCTGAACCCAATTGGGCTGAGCTGTGATCCTGTCTGCTAACACAGTTGCGTTGGTGAAGCAGCGCAGTGGCAGTGGGTGGGGAGAACTGCCCTGGACCTTATTTTGGTAATATTTGCTGTTGGGGCGGCTGCCCCATTTGGTTATCTCCTTGCCTGCTGCTGCGATGGGACTTTTGCCCTCCCACTTGTGACTCGTTGATGTGCTGCCGGGGGTGGGGTGGGGACCAGAAATTGGGAGACACCGGACTGAGCCAGCCGACGGCTGTGCTGTAGGCACGGGATGGGCGGCGTCACTCCAAAGGCGACCTGGGTGGCTGGAGTGGGAGTCCTTGTTTACTGATACCTTTGGGAGATTTTGTAAACGGTTCTGTCCTTTTATGGGGTTGCTGCTCTTTTACCTGAATGAAGGAAACTGAGCAAGGATCCTAATTGGCCCTGGAAAATCGATGTGGGAATAGTTTTGTGGGTTTTTTCTTCTTTTCTTCGGGGGTCAAGAGTTTGTCCATACTCAGCTCCGCTGAAGAGCAAAAGGGCTCTATTTATATTTAAATTTTTTAGGGTGTTTCTTGGGAGCTAAGTTTTACCCAGCTACACCCTAAGAAGGGGAAGGTCTTGTAATAATTGTTTTTTTTCAGGGGTTAAGTCCTGCCCAGATACCCCCCAAGAAGGGGAAGGCACTCTCTTTATTGGTTCTTTTAGGTGCTATGCGGGCTGGTGACTCTGTTATCAATAAGAATTGAACGGCTGTAGATTTGAAATATTTGAATAAGACTGGGAAATTCAGTTAAATATGCCTCCAATCTATGAGAGATCTTTTATTTTGGCGGCCCAGTCTTCTCCACAGAAACAAAGGAAGATTGATGACTTTTTAAATACTGTGTCTAAAGTATGTTCATCTTCCACGGTTCCATTATGTAACATCTTAGCTTCCTTAGAGGAGCAGCCTGTACTGTCTCCAACTGCTCCTTCTCACACTCAATCACGTCTAGGGCAGGACATTGCCTCCTTCCGCATAGTACTTCTGGGTCACAGGGTAAGGGGAGCTCTGGCCATAGAGAGACAAGGAGCCTGCACGAGGATCTACTTTATTATTGGCAGAGCACATATCCCTGACCACTCAGATGGTCAAATCCATCTTTTCTCAGCTTAATTCTTTGACTTTAAAAACTGACGGCTTATTGATGGGCAATATTGGGACTAAATCTGTTAAAACTGTATGTTCAGACTAAATGTTGACATCTGCCCAAATTTCCAACCAACAGACAGTGTTAAAAAAGAGATTTCACTTGGGATGGGGAGATGAGCAAGATTTAAGGAATGCCCTACCCTCCTTTTCCCCTGTAGAGGATAAATGGGCATTACTAATATTTCCTTTATCAAATGGGTATTTCCCATATTTGGATACCCCTCTTGATGTTGCTTCGCATATAAGATTAATATTGCAGCTACCTATTACAAGGCGAGATATCAAGATAGTTGAAAAACTTTATTATGATCGCATTCGGAGGGGAATAGCGGTGCAGTTCATGTCAAGTCAATTGACTAGAAAAATTATGGAGGGGGAACAGAAATTCAAGAACAATGCTGTGTTTGTATCTAGGATATTTTCTGTGTTAGTGAGTACTGTAAAACAACCTGTTATACAGCAAACTGAGGAGTAAGTTGACCTCAGTCATAGAAACAATGGGCCTGAGAATATCCCCCAAGGAAAAGGTTAACGAATTGGGGGTGAATACTCAAACCAAAAACACGGAATCAAGTCTCTTAGTTGAAATTAGTATGCATGAGGAAATGGAAGTCTCAGAGGCAGGGAGAGAAACTCAACCTATCAAGGAAGTATTACAGAAAACAGAGCGTTTCTCTGTTTATATACCATCACCTATTGATGGAAAGAACGTTATATTAAAAAGGATGACAAATTTATATGATCAAGTGATGTCTACCAGTCGGGATAGTGGACCTTTTATTCCTTTTCAGAATCTTTCATTGCCTCTTAATGATGGCCCCGTTCAGGTCCTAGCAGACGTGACTGGGACAAATGCTTCAACAGTAGTTCAAGAATCTGGTTCCCCAGAGATGTCTATGGCTGTTTTTACATGGACGCCCCCGCCCCCTGCTCAGTGTTCATGCAGGTGTTGAGGGGGAACGGGGTCCATGTAAACCAGGGGTGCGGAACCTCAGGCCCAGGGGCCAAATGCGGCCCTCTTCAAGTTTTTACGTGGTCCCTTTCCAGTGCCTGGATCTGGCCCTTAGATCCATTCTCTACCCCCAAGCACTGAAAAACTGAGCTCAGGATAACGGAGTAGAGAGGAGGGCATGCACCACAAGGGTAGGGGACAGATCCAGGGCTCAGATCCATGGTCTGGGCCCTTCTTTTCTTGAATAAACCTGTTAAGCTCCCCCGCTCCCAACCTCTATGTGGCTCTTGGAGCTTGTACTAATGTTCAATGTGGCCCCCAGGGCAGAAAAGGTTCCACAGCCCTGATGTAAACGGTCAGTGGTGGGTGGGGGATGGGTGTCTGCTCAGTGTTCGCCCGTGTGAACACCGCGCGGGATGGGTGGGGGGGCGTGCGTGCTCCCGCGCAACACCCACCTCCACCCACGGAGTCCGCCGGAAAACTGGAGAAGGCTCCATGGGTGGTGGTGGGTGGAGATGGGTGGAGGGGTGTGTGTGTCCATTTTACATCCACTCGCAGCCAAACACCCCCCCCCAACCTCTGCCCAAGTTAAAATGGTCTATATTTGGGGAGGAGGGGAAAAGCAAATCCAGACAATAATCCGGCCGATAAATTCTATTCACCGACAATGTAGGAACGATAGACAGGAGTTGGCAGGTACGGTTATTTCTCTACAAAATGCATAACCTGAAAATAAAGCGGATGCAGCTGGTTTGGCTGCCTCCTGGGAAGAGAGGCCATGCTTCTTCCTCACCCATAAGTTCTGCAAATCTTCNGGGGGGCCACGATGGAGAGGGCATTCTCGGTGGTGGGGCCGCGGCTGTGGAACTCCCTTCCGGAGGAAGCTCGCCTGGCCCCAAGCCTTTTAACGTTTCGGCGGAACTGTAAGACCTGGCTGTTTGCCCAGGCCTTTGGGGGAGGGTAGGGAGTTTTTTTTTTAATCCCCTACCCTTTGTTTTCTAAGCCCTGTTAATATTTATATTGAATATTTGATTGTTTTATTGGAATTTTAATGTATTTTATTGTTTTAATTGTTTTATGTTGTGAGCCGCCCCGGGCTGCGTTGCAGGAGGGGCGGGATATAAATGTGTTTAAATAAATAAATAAATAAATAAAATAAATAATTGGCCCTGGAAAATCGATGTGGGAATAGTTTTGTGGGTTTTTTCTTCTTTTCTTCGGGGGTCAAGAGTTTGTCCATACTCAGCTCCGCTGAAGAGCAAAAGGGCTCTATTTATATTTAAATTTTTTAGGGTGTTTCTTGGGAGCTAAGTTTTACCCAGCTACACCCTAAGAAGGGGAAGGTCTTGTAATAATTGTTTTTTTTCAGGGGTTAGGTCCTGCCCAGATACCCCCCAAGAAGGGGAAGGCACTCTCTTTATTGGTTCTTTTAGGTGCTATGCGGGCTGGTGACTCTGTTATCAATAAGAATTGAACGGCTGTAGATTTGAAATATTTGAATAAGACTGGGAAATTCAGTTAAATATGCCTCCAATCTATGAGAGATCTTTTATTTTGGCGGCCCAGTCTTCTCCACAGAAACAAAGGAAGATTGATGACTTTTTAAATACTGTGTCTAAAGTATGTTCATCTTCCACGGTTCCATTATGTAACATCTTAGCTTCCTTAGAGGAGCAGCCTGTACTGTCTCCAACTGCTCCTTCTCACACTCAATCACGTCTAGGGCAGGACATTGCCTCCTTCCGCATAGTACTTCTGGGTCACAGGGTAAGGGGAGCTCTGGCCATAGAGAGACAAGGAGCCTGCACGAGGATCTACTTTATTATTGGCAGAGCACATATCCCTGACCACTCAGATGGTCAAATCCATCTTTTCTCAGCTTAATTCCTTGACTTTAAAAACTGACGGCTTATTGATGGGCAATATTGGGACTAAATCTGTTAAAACTGTATGTTCAGACTAAATGTTGACATCTGCCCAAATTTCCAACCAACAGACAGTGTTAAAAAAGAGATTTCACTTGGGATGGGGAGATGAGCAAGATTTAAGGAATGCCCTACCCTCCTTTTCCCCTGTAGAGGATAAATGGACATTACTAATATTTCCTTTATCAAATGGGTATTTCCCATATTTGGATACCCCTCTTGATGTTGCTTCACATATAAGATTAATATTGCAGCTACCTATTACAAGGCGAGATATCAAGATAGTTGAAAAACTTTATTATGATCGCATTCGGAGGGGAATAGCGGTGCAGTTCATGTCAAGTCAATTGACTAGAAAAATTATGGAGGGGGAACAGAAATTCAAGAACAATGCTGTGTTTGTATCTAGGATATTTTCTGTGTTAGTGAGTACTGTAAAACAACCTGTTATACAGCAAACTGAGGAGTAAGTTGACCTCAGTCATAGAAACAATGGGCCTGAGAATATCCCCCAAGGAAAAGGTTAACGAATTGGGGGTGAATACTCAAACCAAAAACACGGAATCAAGTCTCTTAGTTGAAATTAGTATGCATGAGGAAATGGAAGTCTCAGAGGCAGGGAGAGAAACTCAACCTATCAAGGAAGTATTACAGAAAACAGAGCGTTTCTCTGTTTATATACCATCACCTATTGATGGAAAGAACGTTATATTAAAAAGGATGACAAATTTATATGATCAAGTGATGTCTACCAGTCGGGATAGTGGACCTTTTATTCCTTTTCAGAATCTTTCATTGCCTCTTAATGATGGCCCCGTTCAGGTCCTAGCAGACGTGACTGGGACAAATGCTTCAACAGTAGTTCAAGAATCTGGTTCCCCAGAGATGTCTATGGCTGTTTTCACATGGACGCCCCCGCCCCCTGCTCAGTGTTCATGCAGGTGTTGAGGGGGAACGGGGTCCATGTAAACCAGGGGTGCGGAACCTCAGGCCCAGGGGCCAAATGCGGCCCTCTTCAAGTTTTTACGTGGTCCCTTTCCAGTGCCTGGATCTGGCCCTTAGATCCATTCTCTACCCCCAAGCACTGAAAAACTGAGCTCAGGATAACGGAGTAGAGAGGAGGGCATGCACCACAAGGGTAGGGGACAGATCCAGGGCTCAGATCCATGGTCTGGGCCCTTCTTTTCTTGAATAAACCTGTTAAGCTCCCCCGCTCCCAACCTCTATGTGGCTCTTGGAGCTTGTACTAATGTTCAATGTGGCCCCCAGGGCAGAAAAGGTTCCACAGCCCTGATGTAAACGGTCAGTGGTGGGTGGGGGATGGGTGTCTGCTCAGTGTTCGCCCGTGTGAACACCGCGCGGGATGGGTGGGGGGGCGTGCGTGCTCCCGCGCAACACCCACCTCCACCCACGGAGTCCGCCGGAAAACTGGAGAAGGCTCCATGGGTGGTGGTGGGTGGAGATGGGTGGAGGGGTGTGTGTGTCCATTTTACATCCACTCGCAGCCAAACACCCCCCCCCAACCTCTGCCCAAGTTAAAATGGTCTATATTTGGGGAGGAGGGGAAAAGCAAATCCAGACAATAATCCGGCCGATAAATTCTATTCACCGACAATGTAGGAACGATAGACAGGAGTTGGCAGGTACGGTTATTTCTCTACAAAATGCATAACCTGAAAATAAAGCGGATGCAGCTGGTTTGGCTGCCTCCTGGGAAGAGAGGCCATGCTTCTTCCTCACCCATAAGTTCTGCAAATCTTCATGATACGAGTAAAGAGGTGGGCTATCCGCAAAAACAATGATATGATGTGTTGAACCAGGGTGCGTCATGGTGCTATCCTGAAATGTGGGGGGGCTTATTGAATAAAACAGGGGGCTCTGATTTTGAAAAATGTCTGAGATCTAAGGATTATCATATGCAGCCAAGCAACTTGGTGTACGTCTCCGTTGTTTCTGGATGTTTTCACTTGTTATAATTTACTGGGTTTCCCTTCAAGGACACAGCGTCGCCCTAGAGCTGGCTTGTTGATTTTGGGATCTTTGTCTTTGGAGGTGGAAATGATTGAATTGCCTCCCCTTTTGGACGTTGTTCTTCCTCTCAGACTTGTTTTGCCCAATAAAGAAGCTTGGATTATTTTGAATATTTATTTACCTCCTTATTCGAGTGCTGTAGTGGCAAATTATTGGGACAAGATAATGATTTATGTGGAAGGAATTAAGGAAAAGTTTGATGGGGATTTGATTTTACTTACTGGCGATTTTAATGCAAGGGTGGGAGGGATTATTTGGGATTATCCAGATTGTTTGGTAATAAATGAAATATGGGGTGTTCCAACTCCATTGTTTCTTGATACCATAACCAATCATTATGGTAAACATTTTTAGAGTAATAAATTATAGGGCCACAGTCGTGGCCCTATAGTTAAGGTGGTAGCAAACTCTCATTGAACAGCGCCTATGCTGTTCAATGGGAGTCAGTAGAGTCAGTAGAGCAAAAACGTCCGGTTGGTAACCATTATAGCTTTCCTCCAGCAACATCCTGTCACTTCTCCCTCCATAACATTGCTAAGATTCACCCTTTTCTCTCGGTCTCCTCTGCCAAACCCCTTGTTCATGCCTTGGTCATCTCTCACCTCGATTACTGTAACCTCCTTCTCACTGACTTCCCCCACTCTCACCTTTCTCCCCTTATCTCCATCCAAAACTCTGCTGCTAGGATCATCCACCTCACCCGTTCGATCATGTGCAGCCCCTCCTCTCCTCTCTTCACTGGAACCCCCTTCCTGAACAAATCCTGCACAAGCTCCTAGTCTTCACCTATAAAGCTCTTCACAACCTTGCTTCCCCCTACCTCTCTGTGCTAATTTTATTATTATTATTATTATTAAACATTTATAAAGCGCCAGTTGCAACCTGGCGCTGTACAGAACATACAATCAGATGCGGTCCCTACCTGTGGCTTACAATCTAAAAGACAAGGAGGGGGAGACAAGGAGAGGGGACAGCGGGAGAGACATGGGAGAAGACAAACAAACATTCAGGC
>QEPC01009911.1:2488425-2504405 GCA_003113815.1 Sphenodon punctatus | reverse complement strand
CACCCCACCAATCTCCCCCATTTACCCCTCCTTTCTCCCCTCCCCTCCAAAGGCCTGGGCAAACAGCCAAGTCTTGCATGCCCGCCGAAAGGCGAGCAGACCTGGGGCCAGGCGAGCTTCCTTCGGAAGGGAGTTCCACAACCGTGGCCCGACCACCGAGAACGCCCTCTCCATGGTGGCCCCCCGCCTTACACGGGGGATCCCCAGATAGGTGCCCCCGGTGGATCGGAGGGTTCATCCTGAGTCACGGAAGGCAAGGCGGTCCTCGAGATAATGTTGGAATGCAAGGACTGTGAGATCATTGCATTGATTAGCCCAATGCAGAGTTTACAGAGAAGTGTGAGTAGCTAATCATTAATAAGCAGGCAGGAAGCATAATTAAGTGTAAGTAGCTTTATTAAGCAATACATGTAGGATAGGAAAGGCCTACATCTATACTAAGTCCTAAGACTAGGTGTGTTCAGGAGGGAAGTAAGAAGCTCTCTGAATATCTCTCAGACACAAAGAGATAAGAAACATCCTGGGGAGAGGAGATTAACCAATCACGTCCTAGCAGGAGTAGAACTAAGTGGATGGGGGAAGGGTTCCCTGATCTGACTGTTTCTACTCCTGCTGTTTCTAGCAAACAGACAGGATAAGGTGCTTAGGGGAGATGTAACTGAGGAATGTATTTCCAACAGATAAGATGGGCCGAGACTGTATAGGGCTTTGTATACCAATACTAGCACCTTGAACTTGGCTCGGTACGCTATAGACAGCCAGTGCAGAGAACGGAGCACTGGTGTAATGTGCTCACGGTGACCTGTCCCCGTAAGGAGACGGGTCGCCGCATTCTGCACCAGCTGCAGTCTCCGAACCAATATCAAGGGAAGCCCCAAGTAGAGCGCGTTGCAGTAGTCGAGCCTCGAGGTAACGAAGGCATGGATGAGAGTGGCCAGGTCGGGTCTGGAGATGTATGGGCGCAGCCGCCGCACCAGATACAGCTGGTGGAAGGCGGCTTTAGCCACTGCCTCCACCTACCGATCCAGGCGGAGGTCCACATCCAAAATCACCCCCAGACTCTGAACCTGCTGGGCAACCGGAGGGCAGACCCCCTCCAATAGGAGGAGCCAACACCTCCCTCGCCCTAGCCACCACTATTACCTCCGTCTTGTCTGGGTTCAGCTTCAGTCTGCTCTGCTTCATCCAATCTGCCACGGCTTCCAGACACTGGGAAAGTATCGAGACGGCAGGACCTGGGTCTGTTGAAAAAGAGAGGTACAGCTGTGTGTCGTCAGCATATTGGTGACAACACATCCTGAACTGCCTCATGATCTCCTCCAGGGGCTGCATATAAATAACAGTGGAGATAGAATGGAACCCTGAGGAATGCCACAGGTCAAGGCCCGGGGGCATGATGTTTCAGCTCCCAGCACCACCTGTTGGCTTCTGTCTGAGAGGAATGAGCGGAACCATCCAAGAACAGTCCCGTCCAGACCCCCCAGATCTTGCAGCCATCTCAACAGCAGCCCATGGTCCACAGTATCAAAAGCGACCGAGAGATCTAGCAGGACCAGAAATGTCGACCGTCCTGCATCTAAAACAAAGATAATGAAGTGGGATAGATGGCACAATCCGTTCACCTGGACTATTTCCGGGCATACGGTGGAGGTAGTTAAGTCTTATAAATATCTGGGCGTGATCTTTTCATCTGCTCAAGGCTTGAAGGACCCTATTGCTGAAGCAAAAACTAAGGCAATGCAAACAACTTCGGACATTAAGCAATTTGCAGATAGATATGGAGGACGATCTATCCCGGCTGTATTGAGGGCATTACAAGGTAAAAGTATGACCTCAACTGACTTCTGGTGGAGAAGTATGGGGCCATAGAACCGATTCATCTATAGAAATACCCCAGAATATTTTTCTAAAGGAACCTCTTGGGATTGCCAGTAGCTGCTTCGGCAGCAATGCTTAGCTTTGAAACAGGATTAGAACCAAAAGGAGTCTATGTGTTAAAGAAAACATTGACATTTTGATTTTCTGTTTTAATTTTAAATCCAGACCGTTTGCCAAAAACGTGTCTTCTAGAAGAACAGTGTTCGTATACTGCACGCTCCCTCTGGTATGCTTTCGTAATAACACAGCTTAGGCAAATTGGGTTTGGGTACCTGGTGCAGGATGATAATAGGTTTATACCGATGCATGAGAAGGAGCAGGTATTCCTCAGAGTGAATGATATTTCTCATCAAGAGGCTATTGCTATTTTACCTTATTGAAAAATAGCACCTTTCTATCTTTAGATTGTAAGCTCTCGGGCAGGGACCACGTCTATCTTGTTTTTTGTAAAGCACCAGGTACATCGCTGGCACTATATAAATGCTAATGCTAATAATAATTAATAAATAATTAATATACATTGGTTCCCCTCTTCTGGATTATCCTCATACTTACAGCTAGACTTGCGGCAATCACAGAGGATGCACCTGACAAGGTTGAGAATGTCCCCTAATGGATACGGCAATAACAGTGGGACGCAGGCATGGAATACCCAGAGAAGAAAGAGTTTGTGCGCATGGCCTGGGGATGGTGGAGGATGCAGTCCATTATGTGCTTGAGTGTTTTTTTTTTTTCCTGAGTTCAGAACACCATTACTTACCCTTGTACTTGGAAGATTATCTGGGTTCTCGAATCTGGAAATACCGATATGGTTATGTCAGTGTTCTGAGCCTTCCGTTGAGAGGAAGTTGGCCTCTTCTGCAGCAGCTGCAACTTGAATTCACAGGCCATTTCCCATGTGTTTTGAACCAGAAAGTATTTAACTTCTGACTATTATATAGTTTGTCTATTGCGATCTTTGTACTTATAACATGTACTATGTTACTGTTGTTTTAAGTCCCTCCCCCTTGGGCAATGGCAGTTTGCCGTAAGCCTAATATTTGAATTTGAATAAATAAATACTTTTGGGGGCCCCCGCAGTGGCTCCAGTTTTCACCCCAGTCGCTCCCAGCAGGGCCCCAAACACAACCACCTCGGGGCTTCCATGGAGGGTACCCCCGAGGAGATGGGCCCACCTGGGGCCTTGCATTGTGTCTTCGCCTTGGGCCTTGCAAATTCTGCGACCTGCCCTGCTTGGAGGCAAGGGTGCTGTGGGGTGGATGGGAGGCTGGAGTGGGGTCTGAAGCAAGAGGGCTGGGAGGCAGGCCTTAAATCTTGGCCCTTCCATCCACCTCACAGTACTCCTGCCTCAGAAGCCTAATGCCAGGATGACTGGCAGTGGCAGAGCAAGGTTGGGGTGAGCCTGGGCTAATGTCCCAATTATGGACCCTCCTATGGGTAGGAGGAGAGAGGTTCCCTAAGCAGCAGCTCCCCCAAACCCTCCCAAAGCTCCAGGCCAGTCTCAGCCTCCTCCTACAAAGATTGTGGTGCCGTCCTGGCTCTTAATGAGCTGCCCCTTCCCTCCCCGAATGATGGTAAAAGCCTACCAGGAAGAAGGTTTTAAGAGGGTCGACACCCCCCTCGCCCACTCTGAACATTTCCTTCTTGGCACGGCCCTTTGCAAGTGGCTCTGTCGACAATGCAAAATGTGTCTCTTCCGTCAGGCATTTGGCAAGGGGGTGGGGAAGGATAGGGTGGGTTGGGATGGGATGTCCTTTTTGTAGCACAGAATGGTTTTATATATTTTAGGATGTATAGCTTTATTATTGTGTTTTCTATTTTTATTCTCTTATTGTTTTATACATGCTGTAAGCCGCCTCGAGCCACCTTCGGGTGAGAGCGGTGGGGTAGCAAATGTAATAAAATAAATAAATAAATAAATAAATAAATAAGTGCTGCTGGAAAATTTTCAGAGTGGGTGGGAGCAGAGTGTTGGTCCCCACCCCCACCACTCTGAAAATGTCCTCGGGGCACTTTCAGAACCCTCCCCTTTATTTATTTAAATGTATATGCTGCCCTTCCCAGAGGCTCAGGGAGGTTCACAAACCATAAACAAATTTTAACTAGTAGAACAGAGAACAAACAAAATCTAGCCCCCAACCCTCCCGCCAAACCCACCCAATACCACCTCTCCATTTCCCCACACCCAACCCCTCTCAGGCCCCTATCCCCACCCATCAAATGCCTTTTCAAGCAAAAAAGTCTTACACCGCCTCTGGAAGATACTTGGACTCAGGCTCGAGCGAACCTCTGGGGGAAGGGAGTTTCATAGCATTGGGGCAGCAACTGAGAATGCCCCCCCTACGCGCTCTTGTTGGGACAAGGCTAATGGACGGGACCCATGGGAAGGCACTCCCGGCCGATTGCAGGGGTCTAGAGTAGGCTTGGATTCAACTGAACTGCCTTGCTCCCTGGTAGCTATGCCCCCTCCTGTGAGGTAGACAGGATCATCATAGGCAAGAGCGCTGTGGAATGAAGGTTGGGGGTCTGAAACAAGGGGGCTGAGAGGTGGGGAGGCAGGCCTCAGACCTTGGCCCTCTCATTCCTCCTCACAGCACCCCTGCCTCAGAGGCCTGATGCCAGGGTGACAGGTTATTCCGGGGTGTGAGAAGAATGCATTTTTTTCACTGGACATCCATTTGTGTTGAAGGGCCCATGGGAGAGCCGGGTTCACTCCTGGTTCTGCTTGAGCAAGGTGGTTTTCCTTTCCACGTGCCTCAGTTTCTCCTTATGTTAAATGGGGACAATAATGCTGTGCCTCACAGCAGAGGTCACGTGAAGAAATTCTGGGCATTAGGAAGATGCTTCTATGAGGGTCCAGATCTTGGCTGACACACAAAGTATTGAATTGGGCTCAGGCGGAAGGCTCTTGATGCAGGGAGCGGTTATAGGCAATTACATAAAAGTGTAATTTACCCTCCACATTTGTGCTGGGGGAGGGGTACTGGTGGCATGGGATAGGACGATCCCCTCCCCCCCTGACTTTCCAAGCCCCAGTGTATAGTCAGAGCGCTGCCAAGGACTCTCCTGATGGGGCTAGAGTGGCACGGCAGTGGTTGCAGTGAGTCCCTCAAAAGCCCATGATCCACTCCATGCCAGGAAAGGGCCCGGCTGGCCTTGATCCTGCCCCTTCCCATCCCACGGAGTAACCTGGGAAACGGTGGCAACCTCCATCTGGGCTGCCTGTCCCCACACAGCCGGGCATCCGAAGTTACTGGAAAATGTAGTGAGCGGTGGGGCTATTTCTGTCCCTCCCTACTCCTAGCTTCTGTGTAGCACCTACACAGCCACTGGATCCCAGCTCCTGGCCCCCAAGGGCAAGTTTGCCCCACAGCAAATGATTCCGAGACAAGACAGTCCCACTGCCCCTTCTAATTGCCCTTATCTAGTTACGAAAATACAACGGCCCAGGGACCTAACGTAGTTCACGACTCATTTTTATGTGGCCCTGATCCAGTTCCTACCCATCCCAGCCAAGCACTGAGACACCAAGCTACAGGGAAGGAAGCAGAAATGGACAAGGGAACTGATCTGTGGCACCAATCCATGATCTGGACCCTCCTCTTTCCAAATGCACCCCGTATTCACCCCTAAACGTCTATGTGACCCATGGAGGGAGCTTGTATTAATTTCTAGTGGCTCCTGGAAGGGAAAAGGTTCTCCATCTGCTCCCTCAAATGTTGCCCAGGCACACTTGTGCACCTTGCTCTGGCATGGACATGCCTTGTACATACAGGTGGCTAAACCAACGCCACCACAGATGGACACCTCACCCCAACGGCTTGTTCATTTCCCAGCTTGACTTTGGGTCTGTGACGTCAGAGAGGATAACTGGAAGAGATTAAATTCAGGTTATAAAAGCTGCCACACTGGGCGAGACTAATGGTCCAGCTGGCTCACGATCCGGCCCCTCGACAGTCGGTAGCCTGCGGCCGCTCTCTAAGACAAGCGTACAAGAAGCGAGATATATACAAATTGATCCACCCCTTGGTTTTCACTCTTGGCTTCTTGCAGTCAGAGGTTTAAAGGCATCCTGCGCACGAGGGTGCACGACTCACAGGCTGTTTTTAAACAGGCACGGCTGTGGAGCGGGTCCATGTGGTGCATGGGATGACCACGGACCACCCACGGATGTCGGGGTGTGTAACCCACACACGTTTTGCATACCCCTGCACAGACCTTCCTGGATTTCCCTCTGATGCTCTGAGAGTGGGTGGTGTGTGGGTAACAGGAGCACCCCCCACGCTTCAGCCAGGCATGTGGCATGGGTGGACCTGTGGGGGTTGGTCTCATCTAAAAGCGGTCATAGAACTGTTAGGGTGGAAGGTACTTCAAAAGGTCATCTAGTCCAACCCCCTGCTCCAAGGCAGGCTATCTGCTTACCGCAACCCAGACCAAGGCTCACCCAGCCAGGGCTCTGGGAACATCCAAAGGAAGGAGATTCCACATCACTACCTCCCTGGGCAGCTTATTCCATTGGCCAATAGTTCTTACAGTTCGGAATATCTAACCAGCAACTATAGGCAATCATTTATTGACCTGACTCTTACCTATACGAATAAATAGAAAACGGTCAGTTGAACGATTCCCCTATTATTCCTGCAATTGAAGCCCATGCCTTCTTGCTTTCTTTTCTGCGACAGCGGAGAACAAACGTTCATCATCTTTTTTTGCAGTGTCCTTTTAGGCATTTAAAACCTGCTATCCAACCCCCCCTTCATCTTCTCCCTAGGGATGAACATCCCCAATTCTTTCAGCCTTTCCTCGTATGGCTCGTCTTCCAGCCCCATCATCATCTTAGCGGCGCCCCACCAAATCTTTTCCAGTTGGTCTATGTCCTCCTTGAGATGCGGTGCTCAAAACCGAATGTAGTATTCAGTCCCACCGGCGCCAAGTAAAATGGCATCCCTATCTCCAGCGGCTTGGAAACCGTGCACCAAGTCATGCAGCCCAAAGTGGCACTGGGCAGAAACCAGGGTAATCCATGTGACACGATTGCAAAAAAACAGGCAAAGGCCATTTGGACTGAGTTGGAACTTATGGATTGGGTTGTTGTGACGACCTTTGGCATTACAACAGCCCAAATCAATGTCCAGTAGATGGGGACCTATGGATTGGGTGGCATTCCCAATGCCAGCCTGAGACCAGATCTGCTATGGCTTGCTGACCCATGCCCAAGTGCCACTTGCCCCCCACAACCCAATACTTCTTGAACATCCCAATTTGGTTTGCAAGTTCCTCAAAGCCAGCCTTGTTATCCCCTCGTCGCAATGTAATCTGGGTTTTGGGAAGGTGCCGAGATCTCCCTTGAGAGATGTGCGCGCTCAGAAATTCTGTGGTAGATTTGGACTGGGGGATGGTTTTGATGACTCCATCTTGAAATGCTCTTGGCCGTGCCTTATCAACATGCAAAATCCAAGATAGCAACAACTGCCTTCTGAAAAACCCACTTGCTTTCACAGAATCAGGTTTTATGTAACTCTTAAGACAGGCGCCTCATACATTTTCCATCACCACACTGATATAACAGTTGCGTTGGACAACCCCAAGCAATTCAGTTTTCTGTGCTTTCTCCTCGGTGTCCATATATGGAGTGCACTACCTCAGAGTGATGGGACTGTTTTATGCCTCGCCTGCACTTATCGGCTCTCACCAAAACATCACCCAAGGCTGGACGAATGTGTACTCACCTGGGAGGTAGGTTAACTGAGGGAATGGGCAGACTTGCAAGCATTCGCATTCCAAGGTAGCTACCTCAGCTTGTGCCCTGGGTTGGGAGTGATCCCTGATCAGAAGCAGGGTGTGTGTTCTGGAGGAAGAGCTTAACTAGGGCTCTAAGGGGATTGAGGGGCGGGTGGGTGGAAGAGGATAGCACATGCTGGAGCCTCCACCGCCAACCACTCCCCCTTGGTGTTCTGCACTCTATGCCTTTGCCCCCCCCTCCCCCCTTTGCCCCCAGAAGAGACAGAGGGGACATGATAGAAATTTACAAAATCATAAAAGGTGTGGAACAGGTAAACAGGCAGTGCCTATTTACCCTTTCTAAAACCAATAGTCACTCCATGAAGTTAACAGGGAGAAGATTTAAAACAAATAAAAAGGAAGTACCATTTCACCTGATGTACAATCAAATTGTGGAACTCATTGCCGGAGGATGTTGTCCAGCTCAGTAGAGTAGCAGGCTTTAAAAAGGGACTGGATGAATTTTTAAAAGCCAGGTCCATAAACAAGACCCTTCACTGTTGGAAGCTGAGGGAGGATGTCAGGAAATTGATTATTCCATTGTAACCTGCTGCGTACATGGTCGGACATAGAATGTTGGATGATGGACCATTTGTCTGACTTAGTAAATGGCACTTATGTTCACATACATTGTCATTTACCTCACATAGGTGGGGAGGGTAAAAAGTGCGAGTTATCTTCTTGTTCAGAGGTCCTCAATTCCTCACCAATGCTGTCCCACTTTGATCCTCACTAGGTCAGAGTGCAGTTACCATGTTGGTCCCCAACATAGACAACGGAGATCAAGCACTACTACACCTTGAAACACAGACCCCAAAACAAACATTCATAATTAATTGATACTCAAAGTCTAGAACCTCTAAGTCCCTAGCCTACATTCATTTTTCTGTTTTGATTACTGGTTTTCCTTCAGTGTCCTCTTTGAAACGTTCACGTTTAAAAGTTCTCTCAAGTGACTGCTTTCTTATATACCCACCGGTCCTGCATTGCTAAGTCTATAGGTCTGGTTTGCTTGAAGTGGGGCCCTGTACGACCCAAAATCTTGCACGATCACAGAGAGAAGTTAGTCAAAGAAAGGTAGCGTTTGTATTACCGTGTCTCCATCTCCTTCATTATCCAAATACCTTCAGTGTACAAGGACACTGCCGCTACAGCCACGAAGGAGGAACTATTCATTTCTACAGAGGGCAGAACTAGAAATAATGGGTTCAAGTTACAGGAAAGCAGATTCTGATTAAATATCCCAGCAGCGATAGCTGTGCAGCAATGAAACAAATTGTCTAGGGAGGTTGCAGGCTCTATTGGCGGAGATCTTCAAGACGGAAGCTGGATAGCATGCATCAAGGATGCTGCAGCTGTGAACTTCCTGCATCACGGTGTGTCTACTGGATGACCTATGAGGTTCCTTCCAACTATGATGCTGTGATTCACTAGCAGAGAAGCTCTGCAGCAAGGAGGCCATGTCGAAGGGGAGAATTTCTCTTCCCATGTTATGATTTCCCTTCACAAATGGGAAGCTGTTCTACACACTCTATATGGAGAGCAGCAGCAGTCAGCTGGGCAGCCCCTCGCTAGATTGGAGGCAAGATAATTTTGTTCTAAACTCCATTCGGATACAAAGAATGCAGATTTTAGCAATTCTTGATGCTCAGGAAATTTATCATATTCAAAACAAAAAGTGTCCATGTTTCAAAGTGACAAAGCAGGGAGTGGAAAATTGAAAATTCAAGCCAACTGGGATGTTTAAAAACATACATTAAACCAAACCATCAAGCCCAGCACCCTGTCTCTGGCAGCAGCCACCTTCAGTTGCTTTAGAGAAATGTCTAAAGTCAGAATGGAGTGACTTATTTTCTGCTGCTTACTCCTAGCCCCAGAGGTTCCCAACTACAAATCATGGACCCAAGTGGAGTCATGCTGTCTGCAGGCGGGATCCAAATCCTTATTTTCTACTCTGCATGCCTTTTCTGGCATTTGCGGCCCCAGTATTATATCTAAGGCTAAAAATGGAGTGATGAAGGCAAAAAGCTTGGAACCATCGGTTTAATATCAGAGATAAGAAACAAAACCTTAATCTTTGTTTCACATTTTAGTTTTGACATTTTTAAAATACTGGAATTGTTTTAATCCCAAAGCTTCTCTGCAAGTCTTATTCTTGCTTTCCAACAGCTCTGGTTTGGATCCCGACTACTCAAAGATCCTTCTGCAATTCCCAACAAAGCCGCTGTCAACTTTGACTCGATACAAGCAGAGGTATTAGGAAAGCTTTTTCTGATTTTGGACCCTTTCCTGCAGCCAGTTACTTTTCTGAACAAAATTCAGAATGGCTAGCCTCTACAACAGAGGCTAGCCATGGAAGAGACTTGAGGCCATATATGGTAGTTCTCACCACGCAAGCTTCATGGTTTCTACAGTCCTTGGAGAAACCCTTTGCAACAGTTTGAGTGGAAGTTGAAGCATAAGTGGAAAATCGGTAACAACGCAGCAGCATGGTAGCCCTCGCGTACTCGTCTCCCAGACAGCAACCCATTCATAGAATCAGAGAATTGTCCACCCACATGCAGCAGAAACTATCTGTGTTGCAGAGGTTGGATCTGCTTCACCGGTGGTAGACGATCATCGAGAAAGTACAGCAGCCTCACTAACGTGAGGGACAGGAGGAGGGATCAGAGCAGTTGACCATTAAGACAGGCCTCCCTGAACTGTCTTTGCCCCTTCTCTCACACTGCCTCCTATGCTTGGAACTCCCTCACTGAACCCATATGCTCTGCTCCCTCCAAATCCCTCCCCCAAAACATACCTATTCTGCCAGGTCTTTTCTTCTTGTTTCTCACCCTCAGAATGTGCCTTCTGTCCCCAATTCAGGGTCCCAATAACTAAGCTAAACATATGTACTTGCAACTTCTTAACATCATCCCTGTCTGTGTTCCCCTTCTCTCTCCTAGATTGTAAGCTCTCCCCTGCCTGGGCAGGGAGGGCACATTGCTGGCACTATATAATAAAATAAAAACTCAAGACGAATGTAGCAGCCTTGTACAACTGCATTCCCTGCTCCCATCCTAAATAATATAGATCCGACGCCAACCCAGTTTCCTTCTACCGAAAAAGAGTTGCAGACTAGCAAAAGAATAAAATCCCAAAGAGAGCAACGTAAAGTTGTGGTGCAAATGTGGCCAACTTGATCGGTAGCAATCCTCCTTGCTGCGGCCTCCTGCATTGTTCAGTTAAGGATCCAAAGCAGCCGAAAGCTAGTTCAAATCGAATCAAACATTTTATTGAATAAGTATTTCATTAGGATTCTGCCAAGGTGATCAAACAGCAAGGCATAATGCATACGAAATAGTTGAGATTTTATTCTAATAGCTTTAATTACAGTGCTTGTTTGTCGAAATGAAAACTGAAAACAAGTATACAAAACAGTTGATTACCTATTGTGTATTGAAAGCAATAAAGGTTCCACAACACTAAACAAACCAGTTCTGATAGTTCCTCGAGTTAAAGTTTTCAACAGCTCCAGCTTCTTCAGTGTTTATCAAAATACAAAAGAAAAAAAAAAAAAGTAGAGAGGTCTTTCTGATGGCAAATCTGAACCTTGCAGTATGAGGGATGCCAAGGGTTTTCACACATATACAGATATGGGATTGAATACTTCTAGAATGGAATGACTCTCCAAACTCTCATGCTTGGTTTTTCTAGACACTATACATAGATGTTTGGTGTTTTTATGGCGTTTCTTACTTAAGTACAGTACTTGCCAACGATAGAGCTTAGGACTAGTAGAGGCTGTGCTTTCTGTGGAAAGATTGCGCCTTCTGGAGTAGTTTACACACAAGAAAAGTACAAAACACTTCACAGACAAAGTAAGGAAAAAAAACTGGCTTAAAAAAAGGGATCCTTCCTGAAATTAAAGCCTGAGAAAATGATATCAGTCTTACCTAAACTAAAAAGAACTAGAAGTCACTTGAATTTACTCCAACTTCTTGATTTGCAACCAAACCTGTTCTAGTTCAAACAAACTTTTTTTTTTTTTAAAAAAAAAGAAGTATGCACATATTCAGATATGAACATTAACATTCTCAAGTCCAGAAGGATCCGAAAACCTAGCAAGGACATGGATTTCTATTTTAACCATACAAGCCGACTAGGTTTTTATTACTGCTTTGCCGTTCCTGCAAAAGCATTAAAATTGCTGGTATTCAAGTTGCTACTGCAGAACGCATGATAAAGCAGGTTGCTTGTGTGTTCAAGTGTTTTAACTTTTCTTTCACTGTTTAAAAAGTAGAGTTCAGGTTAAAAAACAAACAACCACCGCCACAATGGATCTCCAGACAGATCTCACCAGCCAACAGGGATCGTATTTAGCTCTATTGCACATGAACTACTGGCAACCCTTATGGTAATCCACTGAAATCCCTTCCCAGTACTAAAACAGTGAGTTGATTCTTTACAATAAAAAAGCTGAGTAATATTGCATAGGAGTACCAGAAACCGCCTCATTGGAAACAAAAACTATTTACATTAAATAAGAATTCTAACTGTTTTCAGGCTTGGATTTGCCACATTTACAGCATGGTGCAATACATACTGTGACAAGAGAAATGAAAACAGCTTCCGGCACTCAATACCACAAAATAGCACGGTTTGCCACATTAGAGTAAAGCGAAGGGCGGAGGAGGAGAAGGAGGAGGAAGAGGAAATAAGAGGGAAGGGTGGAAGAAGAAAAAAAAAAAAGAGGGAAAAGGAAGTTTCTTTTTATGGTTTCATTTCTGGTTTCGGAGCTGATTGGACAACCAGTCCAGTCCTTCATAGAGACCATCTCCACTAGTGGCGCAGGTTGCCTGGATATACCAGTTCCTGTGGCGAAGAGAATGCAGTCCAAGTTTGTCTGTGATTTCTGCTGCATTCATCGCGTTAGGCAGGTCCTTGGGAGAAGAAAAACAGGGAAGTCATTTTTCTATAGATTTCCATTACAAGCCATTCACATATACAACAGAAAACAGATTCAGAAAGGAAATAACAGGAGTATGTTTCCACACCGTGGGGATAGGCGATGTGTTGAGCAAACATTAACCTTGAGTTTTCAGAACAATTTAGTAAGACCGTAAATAATGGGATGCAAAGGTCCACTAGTGATGTCTAAGAATATGCAAGCTTAAAATGCACTTGTTGGGCTATGGGGGGAGTAGGAATTACTAAAGGCTTATTTTCAGTGGAGCATTTATTTTAACCAAAGTTATACTTTAATATCTGATATTTTGGAAGTTTACAGTATCCAAAGTCTCTGACCTTGAATAGGATTTTTGGTACACTCAGCCTTACTCTAGGTTTATAGTAGGAATTACCAGTTTTGCTGTTGGTTGTTCTAGGTTTTGAAAACAAACAAACAAACAAAGCAAGCAAGCAATTTACTTTTTAAAACCAAGGAGGGTCTTGTGTTTTGTGGTCAGATTGGGGGAAGTCGTACAATTCCATTCTGTCTTTGGTTAGAGAATCCCAACAGCTGCTGGATTCTCGACCGGTGTTGCCCCATTGCTTTTATGGTGGGCCGGATTGAGAGAACTTTACTTTGTGGGCCAGATGGCAGATCTGAAACCTTGCATAAAATTTAAATGTGCAAATCTGTAGGTCTTGCACAGGAGCTGGTAGGCAAAATTAATTACACAGCTAGAGGGAACCGCGAAGGTAATTTAGGCCAACCCCCTGCTTGGATGCAGGATGACTACGGAAAGATACATGGGGCATGAAGGGACAGGGAAAAAGGGTCAGTGAAGTGGGTAGGGCAAAAGGGCTGGCATGGGAAGGCGGCTGGTGGAGGCAGGACTGGAGGGATAGGGAGTGAAATGGAGCAAGGGCAGGTTGAAGGGAACCTTAAATGAAGCCGCACATACTCTCCTCCCCCTGCCACTGTCCCCTCTGCCTTTCGCACACAGAAAATGCAATCTCTCATTCACTCTTTTGGGCGAGTGGAGACTCAGGGTGATTTCAGACGTTACGGCTGGCAGCATTGACCCTGGGCCATGGGGTGTTTCGGACCACAGGCGGGGGTGAAGGGGTGCGCCAACAGATGTTCGCCCCTTTGCCCCCGGCACCGCCGAACCACAGCCCATGGTCAATGCTGCTGGCCGTAACGTCTGTAGTGCAACCCCTGCCCCCCGGAGGGGGCGGGGCCATGTGATGCAGCGTGCGGCCGCACGGCCCCACCCCCTGCGCTCCCCGCCCGCCCGCCCTCCCCGAAACAGGCAGCCGTGGTGGCCTATCTGGTCGCCGCCTGCCTCCAGGACGCGGTGAAGGTAAGGTAACCGACGTTACTTTTCCTTCACCACGTTCCGGATTCTCCCTAACCACGCTTCGTTCGCCGCCGTGGTGCAGGAGAACAAAGCGTGGTTAGGTTCACCACAGGGGGTGGTTGACTGAGGTGAACATCTGGATGCGCGCAAACAGACTTTCACCTCCGTTCACCCCCCACTCGCGGCTGACGGAGCTGATTTCAGACAATGTAACGTCTGAAATCACCCTCAGTCTCTCCTTTTCCTTCCTGATCACAGAACAAAGAAAGTAACAGCGTTTCCCTTTCCAAGAACCTTGCCTGAGCCATGTCATCCACCCTGGAAGGGAGAGAGCAAGAATGTAAGTAGTGCTATCCTGGGACAAGACCAATGGCCCTTTGAGCCCAGCACCTGCTGGCAGTGGCCAATCTCGGTCACTTGGAGGAAGGACCCAGCAGGTTACTGAGGCGATCCATTCCCTGTTGTTCCCTCGCAGCTCCTGACAGTCAGAGGTTACATTCCCCAAACCTACCTGACTATTAGCTATTGCTGCTAATGGATCTATCCTCCAGAAACTTGTTCAACCCTTTCTTAAACCCAGCTATACTACTGGCCTTGACCACATTGTCTGGCAACAAATTCCACAACATAATTGTGTGTTGAGTGAAAAAATACTTTATTTTACTTGTTTTAAATCTGCTACCTGTTAGTTTCATGGAGTGTCCCCTAGTCGTAGTACTATCTGAGAGGGTCAATAACCCTTCCCTATTAACGTGTCCCACCCCACTCATGAGTTTGTAAGCCTCTATCATATCCCCTCTGTCGTCTCTTCTCCAAGCTGAAGAGCCCCAACCTACCCAGCCTCTCTTCATAGCAAAGCCGTTCCATATCCCTTATCATTTTTGTTGCCTTCTCTGTACCTTTTCTATTTCTACTATATCTTTTTTGAGATGGAGCGACCAGAACTGAACACAATATTCAGGGTGCAGTCGCACCATAGATTTATATAGTGGCATCATGATATTTTCAGTTTTATTCTCTATTCCTTCATGAATTCTTAACGTTCTATTTGCTTTTCTGATGGCCGCCGCACACTGAGCTGAGGATTTCAATGTATTGTCCACAATGACTCCAAGGTCCTTTTCCTGAGTCCTACTTTAGAAGTCAGCACTGTGTATACAAAGTTTGGATTGTTTTTCCCTATATGCATCACTTTGCACTAGTCCACATGAAATTGCATCTGCCATTTAGATGCCCAGTCTCACAAGATCTTCCTGAGATTCTTCAGGCCACTCGTGTTTTAACTACCTTGAATAACTTGGTGTCTGCAAATCTGATCACCTCACTCCTTACTCCCCTGTCCAGATCATTAATGAATACATTAAACAACACCAGTCCCAGTACAGATCTCTGCAGTACTCTACTATTTACTTCTCTCCATTGTGAAAACTGACCATTTAGCCCTACTCTTTGTTTCCTATCCTTTAACCAGTTACCAATCCACAATAGGACACGGCCTCTTATCCCCTGACTTCTTAATTTTCTCAAAAGTCTTATGAGGGACCTCAAACACTTTCTGAAAATCCAGACGCTACCCCAGACTCCCATTAACTACTCCACTCCCGTGTCCCCGCTAGGTCCACACCCCTACCTTCCCAGGTCCATGCTGGCCTATTCCCTCCCTCTGTCCCCCAGCCCCCACTACGCTATTCCCTCCACCTGCTGTCCTCTGGCCCCCCGCACTCGGCCGAGGTTTGGCCGAGTACCGAATTTTGGGGCAAGTCCTCAGAAATTCAGTACTTGGCAAACTGAGGCCAAATAGCTCGGTCTTCGGTAAATTCCGAGGACACAGTTGCAGCACTAGTTATTAGGGGTGGGAATTCCGGATCTACCGGTATCCGATAATGCCGGTATCGGGCGTACCGGCATTACCGGATTCGACCCGGTAATCCGGACCCGGTACCGGATTTCGGTGTACCGGTTTTTTTTACATTGCAGCCATTTAAAAATGGCTGCAATGTAAAAAAAATTAAAGCCCCAGCAAAACAGTTTTTT
>QEPC01009911.1:2465742-2483187 GCA_003113815.1 Sphenodon punctatus | reverse complement strand
TCTCCCCCAGCTCCTGTCTCTCAGATTGTAAGCCCTAGGGGCAGGGACCGTGTCTATTTTATTACTTTGTAATGTGCCAGGTACACTGCTGGCGCTATATAAATAATAATAATAATACCCGCTTAATGCCTAATGAGTTACCTGAATTACAGCTACCATTACCAAATTACCAGTTTTCCGCCATTTTTACTAGGGCTGAAACAAGAATTTGATTCTTGTGAGAATCTTGCTTAAGAAAAAACTGCACATGTGCAAAATGGCCACTGGGCCGCCCTGTGCATGCACAGCCCTTTCCCAAAAGGCAGCTGGCAGCGTTGCTGCCATTTTGGAAAAGGGCTGCGCATGCATAGAATGGCCTGGTGGTTATTTTGCTCACGTGCAGTTCTTTTTCTGGTTTTCCCCTCCATTGCAGAGAAGACGAGAAGAGAAAGAGATGTAGACAGGAGACTCAGCGCGGGACACTCCAGTCTCAGTGAGTAAATCGAGGGGAAAAAAATGTTGATGAGAAAGTGTCGAGATAGGGGGCTTTCCTAGATTCTTGTTTTTTTCTCGATTCTTGAGAAGCTTGATTCTCAATGAGAATTGAGAGAGAAAAAAACGAGTTTCAGCCCCAATTTTTACTAATTACCAATTTACCATTTTCTATGGGTTGTTCTATGTTGGAAAGACACTAAGAGTAACAAGGTTAAGTTGGAATGGGCAGTAAAGTAGTCAAATGGAACGGAAAGCTGGTAACAACAATACTTGGTATTTCAGGTAGCTGGGTACCTGTTAGGCAACTTGAAATTTAGGGTACCGCAGATACGTTTGTTACATGTTTTCAACTCTGTCAAGTCATTGTTCTTTTGCACCTTCACAGGAGATGACACTATAAATACATTAGAAGTACTATACTCTCTGCACAGCAGAAGCAGCAAGATTCTGAAGTGAAAGGGAAGCAGATTTATTCAGCTTTAAAGAAGTGCTGTTGTCAGGTTTATACCACACTGCAGGCTGACACCACTCAGATTTTTGGGAAATGAAAACTACAGACCGAATTAAGCCAGTGAGAAATAAGTCAACATCCCATTATTAAACAGTGAATGAAGGTTCTTTTGGAACACTTTGGCTTACACCATCAGATACGAGTGATATCGAAGGAACAGCTTCTCCAAGATATAAACCAGTGACACCTACCTTGTGTATTCTGGAAATAATGGCGCCAGAGTGGCCGGATTTTATCCTGACCACCTACATCCCACACCGTGAAGCTAATGTTCTTGTATTCTACTGTTTCTACGTTGAAACCTGAAAGAAATGGTGGAAAAGATAGATCAAGTAGCTGGTAGAAATCCTGCATGTACTAAGTTTCCAACTTGGGCTCAAACATTAAGTAGATGCTGTAATTTCACACTGGCCCAGGTATTAAAGAACTGTTGATTTCAACTACTTAAAGCCTAAAAAAAACCCACACAAAACCACCCCCGCACCTCAATGAATGGGGCTCTGAAAATTCTGCTGCTCAGTTATTTCTACAGCTTAAATTCCAAAGAACCAACGAGGCCTTTGAACGTTATTCATGAGCAAGTGGGTTTCACTGACTTCTCCCCTCAGACCAGCCCACACACCTACATGGCAATTTTCACTTCTCACAGGCTGTGTGTGTGTGTGTAAGCACTCCTTCTTGACAACAGCTAGACTAGCTCCTGCTGCCGCCATAGAATGGCTCATGCCTGGGCTGGAGGAACAGAAGTGTCACATCAGCCTTGTGTTTCCATCTTATTCCATTCCGGAGAGTTGATTATGGCGCTTTCACAGAAACACAAGGAGCCAGGGCAGGAGGTTGCAGTGCAACTAAAGCTTGTATCCCCAGTGCGGTGCTGGCACGAACCCCATTCACGTCAACAGGCTGGTGCAAATCTTGCACTTTGAACCTAAGCTGCTAAGGTAGCTGAACACTGCGCTCAGCTAAACCATGGCTGTAAACAAGGTCTCTCAAGGACCCGAAGAATCATATTAGGAAAAGCAAATTTTAAATCCATGAACTACGAGAAGCTGTCACTGTTACGCTTAAATGTCTTACCTATAGTAGGGATAGTAGTTACTATTTCACCCAATTTAAGTTTGTACAAAATAGTAGTCTTTCCTGCAGCGTCCAGACCAACAATAAGAATACGCATTTCTTTTTTGCCAAAGAGGCCTTTGAAGAGGTTAGCAAAAATATTTCCCATGTTTGAACGTGATGTTCCTTCAGTATCCAATGAAATCTAGAAAAGAAGAAATTAAAGACTTATTACATTTAAAACTGAAAACTCTCCACACAGATCACCTAACTGCTGCTAGTAGCTCGACATGAATTCTAGCAAAAGCCTTAAAACACAGTGAATACAGACTAGTGGGTTTGTTTGTTTTTTGCCTCCTTGATATGGCAAATCAAGGCCCCCTGCCTGCATTTCATACGCTGCCACTCAGTGCTTTCCCTCTCCCTAACCAGGCTCTGATGGAAAGGGGATGAGTGGGTTCACAGGCAGAGAAGGCGTCTTCCCTGGCCGTGACCTCCCTTTCCATCAGAAGCAGTGCTTAGGTGCTCGCCCAACTGAGAAGTGGCTACAAGAGGAGAAAGTGGGAGGTGCAGGAAGGACCTTCTCTGGAGATCTGCACCCGTACTCCTCTCTCCAATTGGGAGAGGAACCAACGGGAGCGTAGGAGCTCCATGGATCCTCCAGAGAAGCCTTGCCCCTCCCTTGCTCACCTTGGCTCCTTTCCCAGAGGGCAGGAGCATTTCTTTGGAGAGGGTCCTTCTTGCAACCCCTGCCCCGCGCTCTCCTCTCACAGCCTCCTGTCAGCTGAGAGTGCGCGATCACTCTCCTCTAGGAGCCGCGCTAGGTGCGACGCTATGCTGCTGGAAGACCAGATTGCAGGCGAGGCTGCATGCAACCTAATTAACAGGACGCGGAAACATGGGCACGCATTAGCATGCACTGGCCTGTACAGCGGACCCGTGATGGCCTTGGATGATGCCGTGAGTGCGGGTTTCAGGCTAACAGCTGGCAAACACCTAATAGACAGGCAGGCAAACAGCCCACCTCACAGGTGCTAAGGTGGGTATCATCTCATGTACTTTCACCCTTCATTACCCCACCAAGCACTCCCATTCTTTGTTAATATAGTCTGTGCATGATTATCTTTCAGAAGCCACAAAGCATACTTTCTTCAGAGACAAAACACACCAAAGTCAAGCTTTTACTGAAGGAAGACAGTGTAGTTATCAAAGTGAGTTACACAGCGGGCTACCTTGAGCATCTTATCTCCACCCCATTCCTCTGTGGCTTACCTACAGCTCACATGAGGTTTCAAGAGATGAAAACTCAGTAGCAGAGGGAGAGGGGGTAGGGCCACAGATACAGACCAGCTTCCGGCAGGGCCGTTGGGCGTGGCCCTTAGGCGGGACCTGGGAGGGCTGGGGCAGGGGACTGGACTGTGTATCATATCCCCGAATGGCAGAGGATTTTGTGGGAGGACGCAGGTGGATAGGGAGGTGAGGGGTGCAATTGGGGGAGGTTATGTTCTATGTTATTTGGGGAGGGAGGGGGATAGTGGGGTATTTGGGGGAAGAGTTGTTTGGAAAGGAAGGGAGGGGGAGAGTTAGTGGGAGGGTTAGGGTGGTGGTGGTGGGGGAAGGGTATAGGGGTAATATAGGGATGTTTGGGATTGCTGAAAGGGTTAGGGAGGAGGAGAGGGTGGTGATCTCCCCTGCTGCCAAGGCAGGGCAGTCAGAAGGGGGCCAGGGCTGCGGGGCCCTGCCGGGGGGAGGAGTATAAGATCATTGAGGTGGGACAGGTGCTTAGTACAGGTCCCACTTACTAGCCCCCAGGCAGTTGGGCAGATGGGTCATGATCAGAGAGCCTCTGACCCTGTGCTGCTGCTGTTGAATGTGAGGCTGGTGGCGAATAAAGCAACAACTGTCCAGGAGTTGATCCTGGACTCAGCTGCCGATCTCGTATGCATCACGGAAACTGGCTGGACCTAGAGTTGGGGCCTATTCTGGCTGACCTTGTTCTGGTCGGATATTCCGTGCAGCATCAGCCACCGTCGGAGGGTGGTGTAGCCATGATTTTTAAAGAGGGATGGTCTGTGAGGCGGTATCACCGCAAACCATGGTTGGTATGGAGGTTCTTCACCGTGTGTTGGATTTGGCGGGGGACAGTTTAGGGGTGCTGCTTGTATACTGTGCACCTACCTGTACAACAGCCTCGCTGCATGCTCTGATGGAGGTGGTATCGGGGATGGTGTTGCGGTCCACAAAGACATTAGTCTTGGGGGACTTCAACATTCATGCCGATGCCACACTTGGGAGCATGGAGCATGAGTTAATGGCTGCCATGGGCCTGTCCCAACACATCGGGGGTGGGGAGGGCATACTCTGGATCTCATGTTTTGCATCGACCTTGAAGCAGGTGTTCCGTTATTGGGGGAGATATCAGCAGTGCCCTTGTCAGGGATGGACCATTACCTCCTGCAGGCCTCTCTTCTGGCGCATGTCTGCCCCCGGATGGATGCGGGACCAATTCGTATGGTTCGCCCCTGGAGATTGATGAAACCAGAGCGGTTCCGGAGGGCTCTGGGGGAGATATCCTCTGATTTTGACGGCCGTCTCATTGATGACCTTGTGGCTTTCTGGAACACCTTGTAAACTGAGGCCATTAATCGGACGGCTCCTAGATTCCACTTCCCAGGCGACAGCACCACAGGCCTCCTTGGTATTCGGAGGACCTGCGGGTGCTGAAGCGAGATGGGAGGCAGTTGGAGCAACAGTGGCGCCTTTCTTGCACTGCAGCCAACAGACTGCAGCATAGAGCTAGTTTACGAGCCTATGAGGACAGCAAAAAAAGTTTCTTATTGCCCTCATAGCATCCGCTAAGTCCTGTCCAGCAGAGCTTTCCGGGTGGTGCGGGGGTTGGTCAGTTCGGCCTCCTTCCACCTAGGAGTGGAGTCATCTATGGCATGCTGTGACATGTTTGTAGACTATTTTGTGGATAAAATCGCTCGCATTCATCATGACTTCGATGCTGCACTTATTACAGGAGGAGAGCCGGAGGTTATGGAAGCCCCATCTTGTCCAGTTTTGTGGGATCAATTCCAGGCGGTGGTGCCTGCCGATGCGATCGGGGTCCTTGGGGTGGTTAGGGCCACTTCTTGTGAGTTAGACCCGTCCTGGCTGGTGAAATCTTGCAGGGAGACAATGGGGCCACTGCTGGCGGGGGTGGTCAATACCTCCCTCTGGGAGGGCAGAGTGTCAGGCTGCCTGAAAGAGGCAGTAGTGCGGCCTCTGCTCAAGAAACCATCGCCTGACGTTGACTCCCTTGCCAGCTATCGACCTGTCTCTAACCTTCCCTTTTTAGTGAGGTTATTGAACGGGTAGTGGCCCAGCAGCTGCAGGGGCATCTGGATCACATCTTTTTCCTTGATCTCTCCCAGTCGGGATTTCGTCCAGGATATGGCACCGAGATTGCACTCGTGGCCTTGGTGGATGACCTGCGCTGAGAGTTAGACTGGGGTTGGTTGACCCTGTTGGTGTTGATAGATCTTTTGGCTGCGTTTGATACCGTTGATCATGAGATGTTGGTGACGCACCTGCAGGACTGTGCAGGAGCTGTCTCTTATACACATCTAGATGTGTATAAGAGACAGGTGCAGGAGTGGGCGGGACTGTTCTTGAATGGTTCCATTCATTCCTAGCAGGAAGAACTCAGCGAGTGGTACTCGGAGAATGTTTTTCATCGTACCGGACCTCTTGTGTGGTGTCCTGCAGGGTTCTGTCTTGTCTCCTCTCCTGTTTAACGTGTATATACAGCCACTCGGTGAGGTGATTAGGAGGTTCGGCGTGCGGTGTCATCAGTATGCGGATGACACCCAGCTGTACCTCTTTTACAACAGACCCAGGCCCTGCAGTCTCGGTGCTTACCCCGATGTCTGATGGCTGTGGGGGACTGGATGAGGGCCAAACGACTGAGGCTGAATCCTGACAAGACGGAGGTGATGCTGGTGGGTAAGGTGACGGGGGTAACGGCCCCTGTTGTGGACGGGGTCTGTCCCGCGTTGGTTCCCCAGGTGCGGAGTCTGGGGGTGCTCCTCAACGCGCAGCTCCGCCTGGATGCCCAGGTGGAGGCTGTGGCGAGGAGTGGCTTTCGCCAATGACATCTGGTGCAGCGGCTTCGGCCATATGTTTCAGACTCAGACCTGGCCACCCTCATCCATGCTTTCATCACCTCTAGACTAGACTATGGTAACACGCTCTACGTGGGGCTACCCATGACAACGGCTCAGAGGCTGCAGCTAGTGCAGAATGCGGCGGCCCGTCTCTGGGTGGGATTGGGCCGCAGAGAGCACATAACACCGGTGCTCCGTGCTCTGCACTGGCTGCCAATAGCGTTTTGGGCCCGCTTCAAGGGGTTGGTTTTGACCTATAAAGCCCTAAACGGTCTAGGCCCTGCCTACCTGCGGGACCGCCTCACCCCCCGAGTGCTGGATCGACCCCTGTGGTTGTCCAGGGGTGCCCTGCACAAGGTCCCCTGAATTTTCCGGGAGGCCACGCAGAAGAGGGCATTCTCGGTGGCCGCGTCACGGCTGTGGATTTCCCTTCCGGTGGGGGTGCGGTTGGCCCTGGACCTCCCCTCTTTTTGAAAAATGTGTAAGACCTGGCTGTTCTGCCAGGCATTTGGTGGGGGAGAGGGGTGAAAGGGTGGCGGGTGGGGTGGGGATGGTGGTGCTAAATGTTGCCCTCCTTTTTGTAGTTTAAAAAAATGTTTTATATTGAATTTTATTTGTGTTTTTATATTGTAACTGCCTAATGGCAGGAGGGGCGGGGTATTAAATTGAAAAATAAATAAATAAAATAAAATAAATAAAAATGTCTCTAACAAAGCTTGAACTTGTTTAATCTCTGGTAACCTGTACTTCGTGAGCTGGATGTTAAAAAAGCTTCAGAAATGACGTGAAAAGATCACCCATCACATTCCCCAGGCTTAAACACATCTCTCATGCTTCCACACTTCAAATAAGCTGTGGAGGATCCTATCGACAGAAGCAGGACAGTTGGCTTGAACGAACAGGAAAACAATTTGGCATGTGAACAAAATAGTGGCGGCTCCAGAATAGGCCCAAGGTATTTCTGGAAGCCAGTCAACTGATTTTGGTGAAGCTCACTGAAAATAAAACTCTTCCCCTTTTGTATACAGAATAAAATTTCCAGTGGCTATCTGGTGAACCAGTCACGTTCCAACTCTTGCAAGAATGGAGAATTGATGTGAAGCTAAATTCTTTTCTCTGTATTGCATGTGTGAGATCTAATGATTGCTATACTGTCTTGTCTAAAAGAGGAATATTCTTATGATGTGGTTTAAAGTAAATGCTATTCTAAATAGAATTTAGACTGAGGCTGAACTATGATAAGATGGAGGTGATATTGGTTGGTAGGCAGGGCAGTTGTTTTAAACGATGTAAGCCATCCTGAGCTGCTGTGAGGCTGGATGGGGTAGAAATCATTAAATAAATAAATAGATATAAATCTCCTTTCCTTCTACTTGCACCTGCTGCATCTTGTCCTGCCCTCCAGAGCAAGGGCAAACAATTTTTCTCCATCTTTTTAATGTCAATCCTTTAAATATTTGTAGACTTTTGTTACTATCTCAATCTTTTCTCCAAGCTAAATATCCCCAAGTTCCTTCAAATTCATGTATTACCAAACCCTTTACCATCTTTGTTGCTCTCATATGCACGCACACACACTACAACTATTCTATGCCTTCCTTAAAAAAGCTGCCCAAACCTGAATGCAGTCCCACAGTGGGGACCTAACCAGAGCTGAGTGAGTGGCACAATGACTTCCCGTGTCTTGCATATAATGCTTCTCTTGAAGCAGCCTAAAATGGCATTAGTCGTCTTTGCTACTACATCACAATGCTGACTCACGCTTAGTCCATGATCTACAGCTACTCCTAGATCTCTCTCTGTGGTGTTACTGCCGATTCATTTACACCCCGTTTTTGCAGTCATGCTTTTGGTTTACTTCTCCACCCCCCACCCCCCCCAATGTCTACTAGACACTCTTTCTGGACCCTGCTCCCAATGATCTTGCACTCAAGCAAAGGCTGTAGTTAGTAGAGATCTGATCAATCTGACATATACATGCATGGCTATCGTGTCTGTCCTTACTGCATATTGGCTGCTGCATGGAGAGAGTGGCCAATGCTACCCAAGCAGTCCTACCACCAATTATTTAGAGTTCTATTCGCCTCATGCATCCTGTCTTTCTACAAACTTCTTTGTTTGCTTTGTCTGTGTAACTTGCACTCTATTTTAGAAGAGGCTATAATACATATATATACCCATACATACATATATATATACGCATGCACACACACCGCCCTTCTAGTTTCGCCGCTAGTGCATCTATTGAAAGACACTTAACTATGGAACACTGCTTATCTTACAAGGCTCTATTAATACTGAATATTCTCCCAGAAATGGGTGTCCCTCACCATTAGGCCTTTAAAATAATCTATTCCTCCTCTTACATCCTCTAAAGACTTAGACGCATGCCTTGATTTTTCCTGAGAAGAGGTAACAAGCTGTATGAGAAGTTCTGACAGTACAGAATCACCCTTCCCCTTCTCCCTGGGTAAAATCAGTTGTGGACAAAGATACACTACAGTCTACACCAGTGATTGCCAAGCTTTCGGTTGTACCATGCCATTTTGGCCAAGACACGCAAGGTATATGAAATCCCCATCAGATGGCACGGCTTCACCTGGGGCCTCACCTACATAAATTCCTCGGCTTGTTAAAACTCGAGTATAAACTGCTACACCAGGATTGATAAAATAGGTGTCCAATTTTGCACTGGTGCTACACATGCTTATAGTCTGCTGACGGCTTCGGTCTCGGATATCAATCAGCACTTTTCATCAGCTCTGAATATACCACAGCTCCATTTCCTCTTTATTAGAAGGAGCAGAATCAAGTACAACCTCAGGTTGTATTCCAGTCCCCTCTCTCTCCCCCAAGATTTGTACAGCGGTAAACCTGTTAGTCAGGTTCAGTTAAGATAATGTGTCATCTGTACACAATACAAAGCAGCAGACACTTCTTGCTGGATCAGATTCTGCAGATTTATACCAGGAAACAAAGACCTCTCAGCACGCCATGCAAGATGCCAACAGAGTCAAGTTTGCTTAACTAAATACAAGACTGTGAGACACCCCTAAAGTTGAAACTAGAGTAACGATAACTTCACTAGAGGCTTCATTTCAGAGATCTGTTCAAGTAGTGAAGTGCCAATGAATGACAATAAGGAGAAAGTGTTTTTTAAACTTGACAACGTATCACTAGTCTTAGTATATTCTAGCAGCCCTGTTTCCTTGCATGCCCTTGGAAGTCAGAGACATCAGATGCAAGCCATGCATTGTACAATCATGGCTATAGGAAATAAAGCGGTCAAATTTAATTTGCCCAGGAACATGTATGTTTTAACTTTGAATTAAACTCTCCGGAAACTGGTGTGCGAGCTTTCAGCTTTTCATGACACAGATAACCCTTTCAACTAAATAAAGGAATGTATGACATAAGCCACTATTTCCTGTAATTTTACACCACTTCTTTAAAATGGTATTGTAGAAGGCTTCAAGCTGAGCAGGGTGGCAAAAGCGCTTTATTTTCCTTACCTAGGCAGTAGAGTACCATATGCTGCACAAAACCATTCACATTGATTTATGCACACCAGCATTTTCTAAGGGCTTTAGCAGTAATTAGAGTTTCACATGTTTGTTTAGTTTTAGACTGCTGCAGGAAAAGCGGAATAGGAATAGAAATAGAAGTCTTGTTCAAACTTCTCTACCGGGGATTATGTTCAGCCAGGGAAGAAGTGGAAGGGATATTGCTAGCAAATAAGCTTTCTGCAGTCTTAATTCTCCCCCCTCAGTATATAAGGATACTATTGTTTTAAAACAGAGTGGAAGCAGTTACAGGAGTTACTTGCTAAGTCCCCAGGCAAGCAAAAGCAGTATTTCAGATGTTTACTTCAACTTATTTTTAGTAGTTTTTTAGCTGTTTAGTTTGCAAGTTAAGGCTAAACAGATGAGTACCAATGGTGATCGATATCCACTCAAACACCCTATGAGGAGAATTTACATTATTTCACACCAGTCCTCTAGCCCCAAATAGATACACCAGCTTTCCTGTTAATAAATATTTTGATTGTTACTGCAACTGCTTTGTGCATCAATCATTTTGCTAGCAACTTCATCAGTTTGAACACAGCTGTGATGTGCTTGTGAGCTAGTTTTCTTTAAGCACGTCAAGAGGATTGTCATGTCCTTCCTACAGATCAGCAGCACAGTCCTTTGGCTGTTTTGCACTGGCACTAGCCCTGAGCACCAAGTGCAAGTCCAGACAAGTGTGAACTTTTATATAACTATGTTTGAAACCACTTTACCACAATAAAAAAGCAGCCAGTACCTTTTAGCCAAGTTGTGTTAACTGCCAAATGTGCACAGCATAGGAGGGGGTGGAGAACCTGGGAGCCAAAGGCAGCCCACAGTTAGTTTTGATTTGGCCCATGCAAAATTCCTGGATCTGTTCACTGAAAGACTGAGTTCAAGGCAAATTATCAGAAATGAAGGCATGTAACACAAGGACAAAAAATGAAGCCATCCATGGCACAGATCCATAGTCTGGACTGCCCTCTTCCTGAGCGCACCCGCTTAAACACCCCCACCCCCAAATTCGGTGTGGCTCTTGGAGCTTGTACTAGTTTTCAAAGCGATCCATGGGAGGGAAAAGGTTGTCTGTCCCTGTTGTAAAGAAAGCCAAAATGTGTCATTTTAAGTAACATGAAACATTTGGGATCTAGTTAAGGAATTGCAAGGTGTCCCTGGATTGACTATATTAGAAAAGGCTAAACAGTTCTTCTCTAACGCCATCCAGCTACACAGCCCACACTTGAAAGCATTTAGCCAGCTGAATTCTCATTCATTTGAGTGGAATTTGTTCCGCAGAGTGCTCAGAGAATGAGCAAATTAACCATAGTGCAATTCTGAGGTTGAGAATGTACTTTGACTGAATGTCTGTATGTTGTTATACTCTAGCTCAGGGGTAGCCAAGAGGTGGATCATGATCTACTGGCAGGTCACAAGCTAGTCTTCAGCAGACCAGTGTGGGGAGAAGGAACCAGTCTCTTAGGCTGCTTGCCCACATTACCTTGGGCAGGGAATCTCCTGGCTGGTAATCTGGCCGTGGGGGTAAAAGCATCTTTAGTCCGCTCGCTCCTGAGGCTTTTTTTCTTAGGATTGACAGGGCTGGATTTCAAGCTCGCCATAAGACTCCCCCACTAGGAGATTTGCTGCCCAAGGTAACATGGGCAAGCAACCTGAGAGATCACCTCAGGGGAGAAGAGCAGGACCAGTGCCCTAGGGAGTGTCACCAGGGATAGGAGAGCTCCTCCAGGTCAACAGACAGGGCTTTCTCCAAGGGAAGTGCTCCTCTCCACTCCAGAGACCATCTGCAGAGGTGCCCTAGAGCTGAGAGCCAGTCAGAGCTGTCCTAAGATATCACCTGAGAATGACAACAGTTATGTGCACCTAAGTCTGGCCGCCCCAGCTTTTACATGACCAAAGTTACTTTAACATAGGTTTTTACGGCTATTTAGTAGCATCGCATTTTAATTTGATGTTAAGATGTAGCCAATTAGATAAAGTTGCATTCTTCCATTTCATTTCTTCACAGATTAAAGAACATTCTGTTACAACAAATCTTGAAGAGCTCTTGATCAGAATACCACTGGCACAATATAGGCCTATTTAAGAGCAGTTATATCCAGCTATTTTTAGAAGCTGTTTACTGGCCTTTCACATCTGAAGCAATGGGTGAAAGATGGCTAAGTATCAAGAATAGCTATCCTTACAACTAAATTTTCAGAAGCATACCACTTGCCACTACTCAAGACCAAGTCTTCACAACTCAAATCTTTTTTCCTGCTGAAACACGATCAGTTGAGACATTTATAAACGAACTGAATGAAATCAGTTTAAGATTTAGAATTTATGCCAAATTGCAGAACTTATATTCAAAGATTGAATATGGATTATCATGATTCCAAAACTATGAATGATTAGATCTGAAGAGGACTCAACATGTTGTTTAAATGGGAGCTGCAAAATAAGAGAAGTGTCACTTAACGCTCTCCTTTGCCATGCGTTTCTCCCTCAGATGTGTTAGTAGATTATATCGTTATTTTTTGTTGGGAGGTCTTTGAAGGACCTGCATCCTGAGCTAGAGCTTTCCCTACTTCCAATCAAGGGAGAAGAGGAAAGGCATGAAGTGGCATCAGAGTCCCCCCAAAAAAGGGCATAGAGCAGTCGAGAGACTGAAGTTTACATCTTCTCATGTGTTATAACGGAGGATCTTCATAAACAAGAGAATATAGAATATTGAAGAATCAATTGCAATCTACCCACAAAGGTACAAAAAGTTCAGTAAAGCAATTTGTCTTAACTCTGCAATTCATTTTTTTCAGCATTCCTCACTCCTCCCCAGCTCTTTCTAGTAAATATTTTTCCTTCGTGGGACCACGACAGCTATCAAGGTGGAGCAGCCTTTGGTTAGGCACAGCAGTGAAGAACACAAATGTGACTTTCAGGTTTTTCTAGACTCAAATAGGGAGTTCGTCTCCCCCCCCCCCCATGATGCTCCACAAATAAGCTGGAGAAATGTAATGACCATTTACATTCAAATGGAAATCTAAACAGAGTGCATAAAGGCCAAGCTGATATTTGTGAATGCATTGCTATACCCATGTGAATTCCATAACTGGAGCATATACGCACTAACAGTGAAACACTGCCCGAGGTGTACTGACACTCCCAAGGACAAACATTCCAGGACTGGACACGAGCAGCAGACAGCACAATGCTAGCAACCCAAGAAGCCAGAAGAGACGATTACTAAACCCTGCAACTGAAATACAGATTTTTAAAATTTGTCTTGAAGCAGAACGAGCGATGAACCTCCATGTAATAATAAAACTCAGAACATTTGGTGTACCATCAGGAGCTAAGATAAAGGGGAGTATCAAATATTGCTCTTCTGATTTTAAACTAGGCCATCTGGCACTTCTAAACAGTAGGCCACATGTAGATTGGTAGTTCACCTTAAGTTTGGCAGAGGCGTTTTTGCATCCAAGGGTTATGTTGTGTTTTAAGGGCAGGTCAACAAGTACCAAAGAAATGTGTTACTAATACTGCAGTAAGTTGGGGCATGTTGGGACAGGAGGGAAAGGCTACCTCAATTTTTCCTCCCACTGGCTGGCTGCCTACAAGGAACATCCAGGGTTAAGAGCAGGCTGCTATCCAGTTAAGGGACACTTCTGATCACTGATTGTTTTCATATTGTTTTGAAACTGGTGAACTCCACCACTACACTTATCCAAACACAGTGGTGCCTACTTCCATCCAGTGTGTACTCGGCCTGCACTGAAACACTCAAGAAGTTTTAATCTGCATGACTCGTTACCCAACTCCCCCCACCGCAACACTACTTTCACACTGGATACCACAAATAAAAGCTCCGAGATAACTGGAATAATGGTTGCCAACATTTGGCCAAATACGAGTTTGCTTGGGCCAAGTACAGCATACAAATGGGAAGAATATGAGAAGTGTGTTTTCAGCAAAAGCAGTATCTATTTAAGTTAGAAACAGGAAATAAAGTTATATTTGGGCAAGCAGAAAGAAAGAATGCTGAACAATACAAAAACACAAGAGCTTTCGTAGCAGGAAGTTGGTTCTAAAACTTTGTCCAGAAGTCAGAGAAAGGGAGCAATGGTCGAAGACAGAGGTAGCTATTATAGTTTAAATATAGAGCTAATATTACAATAATCCACACTGTCTCTGGAATGCTCTCAAGAGACACACCACTGCATGTGAAGTTCATGACATTTCAGTTTTATGTACTAGGTTACTTATACTTTGCAACTGACAAAATGAGAATGACCTTTGCTTATTAAAATCTCATAATAAAAGAGCAAAGGTATTGGTCTACTCTGAAAAGTCAATCTTCACATCGATTCCCTAATCAAGTGTGCTCAGTTATAAGTATTTTAACTGCCATCCTGGCAAACTCGACTGAGGATTTTGGTGTCAGGCTGGGTTTATTTCCTTCTTCCAGCAACACATTCTGCTGATGATTATGCCCTTAGTTCCAGACAGCCTCACTGCTCTCAGACAGCTCTACACATGTGTAACTAGAACATAGCTAATCAAAAAGGGATAAAATACAAGTCATGCTTAGCTGTGTTGACTTCAAAGCAAATAAAAAACCAAACCAACCCAAAATTAAATTTTGGGACTAGAATCAGCAAATGACTCATTCACACGACGAAGTAGTCAATTTTAAGAATTTTCCAGTTTTAGTATTTTCTTTCTGATTGAAAATAAACACCTTCATCAAAGGGACTGGACTACACTCAGAAATCACTTTACTATACAAGGCTCTTGAGTAATAACACCAGGGAACCTAAAGCTTACCTTCACTGAGAAAACAAAGTCAGCGTAGTCATCTATTTTAGATGTAACCTACAGTGCTTTCTGACATTAAAGACATCTATCAATCAAGCCCCCAGTGCTGCAGTGCACAATACTGCTCTGTGGGTGGAAGGAACATTAATCCAAGCCATGTTTGGGTGGTTCTGTTCTGCCACAGCAGAGGTGTCAGAAAACAGGGCTAACAGCCAGGTTTACCTATTTAAGAGTTTTAAAGTCAGTTGACCCATACCCTTAAACTCTCAGCTCTTGCTTCAGTAGCGTGTAGAGTCAGAGTCCCTCCAACCACTAAAATAACTGTGTCTGACTGAGGAATTAAAGATGGTTGCTTTCAATTCCTACAAATCTGAAAGCACAAAGAGTTCAATCATCACTGGGGCCAATCCCAAGCCCCAGACTGGTGCACGTGCACCCCCGACACAGGGTCTGTGTCCAAACTGCATGTGTGCATGGTGACACCCGTGGGAGTTGGGATTGCGGCCAATGGGAGCAGAGCCATTTACTTCAATGCAGACAGGATGGCAGTCAAAGTGAGGAAAAACTCAAAACAGGGAACACTCAAGATTTATATTCGAAGCTGTGCACTCTACAACAGGTGCTTAGAAATGTAGGCATCACTAAGAAAACGATAAGATCAGCCCTTTTCTGAAACATGACCTTGGGCAAGTCACTTGACCTCTCTTTCAATTTTCTCATCTGTAAAATAGGAATAGCAATGCTTTTATGAAGAGTTTGGGAAGCAAATTACAGGATATTTATATATCAACATTTCAGCCACAGCTGAAGTTCGGTGGGAAATCTGACTCCTACTTGCCTGAAGACAGACCCTGTGAGGTTCAAAAGCTTGCACATTTCCATCAACAATAGTTGATCCAATAAAAGATATCATTCGAGTTACTGTGTCTCCACCTCTGTCACTTGGGACCAACATAGCAACCACACTCTCTCTGGATTGAACCACAGATAAAACACTCTCAAAGCAAAACTTCGGTATGCGCTCACCCAACCTGTGGAATTTGCTTTGGCAAGAAAGAGTCAAGCAGCAAAATGACAAAGTCAAATACCCCCACTGGATAGTTTTATGACCCATGACAATACTTCTGTTAAGGTAGGAGTAAATACAACTGTCATGCTTCAGTGTAAATTGATCCTTTTATGAAGAGTATTGCACAAGCGGCCTGATGCTGTCAGGGTGGGGAAGAGGAGTGTTCTGCCTTGAAATGTCATGAGCTGGGGACTAATAAGAGGAAGATGTTACATAGGATGGTCTGGTGGATGATCTGTTACAGCCAGCTTGACATGTAAACTGGGTTGTCACACATCCCGGTACTAAAGGATGATTTTTTTTTTTTAAAAAAAAATAGTTTATTTCAACATGGACATCAACCCTGCTTCTTCCTTGTTACAGACACCCAATGATCAGGGGCTAGAGGATTTCCGCACGGTAACACCCTCTTCAACTATAATCTGTCTCACAAAATAGCGTAGCTATAAACCCGAACTGGGAGTGCTAATGGGTAGAACAATCCAGTTACCCCAACACCCACTTCCCATTTCTAAGGCTGGGGAGGGGACATAGCCCATAAAGTTTGTTTATAAAATCACAGAACTGTAGAGCTAGAAGGTACCTCAGTAGTTATCTAGTCCACCCCCCAAGACCAGGACAAGCTCCCCTCTATCTATAGCAGGGGTGTGGGAACCCTTGGGTCAGCCTGAAAGTGAGCACAAGCTTTGCAGCTCAGATATAAGTTGGGGCTGAGGTGCTTACAGGATGGGGGAAGGAAGGGGAGGTTCCAGAATACGGATCTATTGAATGGATCCAGCCTCTATCCTTGAGTGCGCCCCCAATCTCTACTGCCTTCCCAGAGCTCACCCTTTCAGTGCTTTAAGGGTTGGCTCTGGATCCATGGGCCAGTCCCTGGAATTGGAAACAGACCAAACAGGCCGTTTTTAAACGAGATGCAACCACGCAGGTCCGTCCGTCCGTCCGTCTGTCTATCCATCGCATACAAATGCCTGTCTGAAGATGGCATGGGTGGGCTCTCATGAGCCACCATGGAGCACCAGAGAAAAATTCAGACTGCACCATGTGGGGGAAGGCTAAGGTGTGTGTAGGTAGGGGTACGCACGCATCTCTGGCCTGTCTGAATCCCTCCCCACTCACCCCACGTGGGTGCGTGGTCTGCGGCCATTCCATTCACTGCACATGGATCCCCTCCCTATCCGCACTCGTTTAAAAACAGCCATAAAATCCACCCATGGGCCATAGTTGGCCCATAGGCCACGGTTTCCTTAACCCTGAGCGACAGCATTGTAGACAGATGCCTATAAGTTGGTGCTTCCTGAATTCCTTACTAGTTTCACAGAGAGGGGCAGAGTTGCCAGTTTAGGAAGCTTGGAGAAAGAAGTCTCTTTTTGCCATATGGGGGCTGAGGAAATCAAAAATACCAGAGGACGTTACACGGGCACTGTGCCTGCTCTATCTAGCCCACTTTGTGGAGGGGTGGCACTTCCCAACGCCCTCCGCCATTCATATCCCATAGAAGTACTTGAGGGCGGGGGGGCTCTGTTCACCAATCAAACCCCCTCACCCCCCAGGTCCCTCCATCAGGGACTTGTAGCACTTAGGGGGTACTTCCCACCAGCCTCCCCCCACTGCATAGGCCATAAAAGCATTTAAGGCTAGTGGGGAAACCTCCCACTGGCCTCCCCTTGCATCTCTCACAGCGAGGGGTTGTATCCCCTGGGGCTGAATGAACTGCCTATGGCACAGCCTACAAAAGCGTGTCAGGCTGAGAGGACTCCCATCAGCCTCTCTCCACTGCCCATAACAGACCATGGGGTGGGCACTTCCAGCCTCCCCCCCCCCCCC
>QEPC01009911.1:2455496-2465533 GCA_003113815.1 Sphenodon punctatus | reverse complement strand
CCATTCATATCCCATAGAAGTACTTGAGGGCGGGGGGGCTCTGTTCACCAATCAAACCCCCTCACCCCCCAGGTCCCTCCATCAGGGACTTGTAGCACTTAGGGGGTACTTCCCACCAGCCTCCCCCCACTGCATAGGCCATAAAAGCATTTAAGGCTAGTGGGGAAACCTCCCACTGGCCTCCCCTTGCATCTCTCACAGCGAGGGGTTGTATCCCCTGGGGCTGAATGAACTGCCTATGGCACAGCCTACAAAAGCGTGTCAGGCTGAGAGGACTCCCATCAGCCTCTCTCCACTGCCCATAACAGACCATGGGGTGGGCACTTCCAGCCTCCCCCCCCCCCTTCTCCTTGCCCCCTTCCCTCCCTGCAGAGCCTCCCCCCCCCCCTTCCTTCCTCCCTCTCCCGGGCGGGACGCGCCGTCGCTTACCCGGCGGCTGCGGGGTGGGTCGGTCTCGCTCACTCGCTCCGGGCCCGGCTTCCTCCTGTGCTTCCCCCTCTCTCTCTCTCTCTCTCTCCGCCCAGACACACAAGATGGCGGCTCCCGGCGGCCACGTCAGTGCCAAGACGCGCGCGACGAACGACGGGTAGAACCTGGGCGAAAAGGGGAGGGGCTGAACGAGGAGGGGAGCTTAACGGTTGGGATAGGGGGCGGGGCTTGAAGGGCTTCACCTTAACACATCCCCCTCCACCGAGCCCCCGTGCGCATGCGTAAGGAGGAGCGGCGCGCGCAGCTGGGGGAGGCCCTGCTGTATTGAGGAGCGGCGCACGTAGCCTGGACCACATAAGAAGGGGGCAGGGCTGGGAGCTTTGTTTCCTGGCGCGCGCAGCCAGAGGACGTTACGCTGTATTCAGTAGTAGAGCGGCGCGCGCAGCAAGGGACATTTCATGGGGGAGCGAGTGTCCCACGCGGGCAGCAGAAAAGTGATCCCTGAGGAGACGTGCAATAGGGGCGGGGCTAGGGGGAGCTCGTGGCCCTTCCCCCCGTTTTCCCGCCAACCCGGTCTGAGGCGGTGACTATTTTTTACCTCAGTTCCCCATGGCAGGGATTGGCTCTTTGTTCACCCCCCCACCCTTCAGTCATCACAAATCCCAGACCCCTCCTCTCCAGCAAAAAGCACCAGTTGAGCATGAGAAATCATGGGATTTCATCAAATTGTTTTAAGGGAGTGGGAAAGAGACGATCCTAGATCAGGGTTGGGGAACCTCAGGTCCTGGGGACCCACTGCAGCCCACTGCAAATTGTGTGTCCCTCCTGGGTCCGCTAACTGGATTCAGCTACAACCCCCAAGCACTGAACGACTGAGCTCAGGGGACGGGGAGATAAGGGCATGTACCCAAGGAGAGGGGACACGTCTGTGGCACGGAACCATATTTTATTGAATAATTTAATACCCCGCCCCTCCTGCTTCAAGCAGCCCGGGGGCGGCTTACAATATTAAAACAGTAAAACCGTAATCACAATAAAAATGGAGGCACCAAACCATCCCATCCCACCCTACGCTCCAGCTCCCTCACCAAAAACCGGGTGGAACAGCCAGGTCTTACAGATACGACAGAAGGAGGAGAGATCCAGGGCCACCTGGGCCTCCACCGGGGGGGGGAGTTCCGCAGCCTAGGTGCGGACACACAGGGGACCTCAAGAAGGGCGCCCCAAGTGGACTGTAGAGGCTGCTCCAAAGCACGGCGAGCGAGGCGGTCGCGCAGGTAAGTTGGGCCAAGGTCGTATAGGGCTTTATAGGTCAAAACCAATACCTTGAATTGGGCCTGGTAGACTATAGGCAGCCAGTGCAGAACCCGGAGCACTGGTGTAATGTGTTCACGGCGACCCGCCCCCGTAAGGAGATGCGTTGCAGTATTCTGCACTAGCTGCAGCCTCCGGACCGTCACCATAGGTGATGGTCCGGAGACGTAGATTGTGTTGCAATAGTCCAATCTCGAAGTAATGAAAGCATGGATGATGGTGGCCAGGTCACTATCTGAAATATACGGCCAAAGCCGTCGCACCAGATGTAATTGGCGAAACGCACTCCTTGCCACAGCCCCCACCTGGAGATCCAGGTGGAGCTGCGGGTCAAGGAGCACGCCCAGACTACGGACCTGGGATACCAGCTGGGGGCGGACCCCATCAATGATGGGAACTGCCACGTCCACTGCCCTTCTCACCACCATTACCTCCATCTTGCCGGGATTCAGCTTCAGTCAGCTCGCCCTCATCCAATCCCCGACAGCCGCCAGACATCGGGCAAGCACTGAGACTGCTGGGTCTGGGTCAGATGAAAACGAGAGGTAGAGTTGGGTGTCGTTAGCATATTGATGACACCACACCCCATACCGTCTCATGACCTCGCCAAGTGGCTGCATATACACAATGAACAAGAGTGGGGAGAGAATAGAACCTTGTCTGTGAGGTCCCGTGGAGATGAAGAACAATCCCCAAGCACCACACACTGAGTTCTCCCAGCCAGGAAGGAGCAGAACCAGTCAAGGACGATCCCGTCCACTCCAGCTCGATCCCACAAGCGAGTCACCAACATCTCATGGTCAACGGTATCAAAAGCAGCTGACAGATCTAACAAAATTAGCAGGGTGTAATGACCCTGATCTAATTCACGGCGAAGGTCGTTGACCAAGGCCACAAGCGCAGTCTCAGTGCCATAGTCCGGACGAAAACTGGACTGAAAGGGATCCAGATAGCCAGTGCTGTCTAGATGCCCCTGCAGCTGCTGGGCCACCACCTGCTCAATAACCTTCCCTAAAAAGGGAAGGTTAGAGACTGACCGATAACTGACGACAGAATCAATGTCAAGTGATGTTTTTTTGAGCAGAGGCCGCATCACCGCCTCTTCGAGGCAGCCTGGCACTCTGCCCTCCCAAAGGGAGGCATTGATCATCCCTGCCAGCAACGGCGCTGCCATCTCCTGTCTGGCCTTGACCAGCCAGGAAGCGCACGGGTCAAGTTCACAAAAGGGGGCCCGAACAGCCCCAAGAACATCCCCCAACCTGGTGGATGACACCAACTGAAATTGATCCCATAAAACCAGACAAGGCGGGGCTTCCACAACCTCTGGTTCACCCACTGCAATAAGTGCGGCGTCGCACTTATGGATCTTCCTTTCCTTGAGCGCATCACCCTTTAAGAACTGTCCCAGTTCTATGCGGCCCTCAGAGCTTGTATTCATTTTCAAAGTGGCCCCTTGGGAGGAAAAAGGTTCCTCACCCCGGCCTGTCCTTGACTCTGATTTTGACAATAAATGAAAGGGAATTGCTTACTAGTGCAATGAGGTGGCTTTTTGTAGCTGACACTATGATAGGTGAAAATGGAAGTGTCAGGTAAAAAAACGACCGAAGGTTGCAACCCTGCCCTAGGGAGGGCTTACCTTGGAAATTAGGCTATCATTTATAGCAGGAGGTGTGAGAGGAACTCCCTCCCCCCATTTCCCTTTCCTCTTTCCGCAGTTATGGGGACAGGACTTTTATGGGTCAGCATCCCCCCCATTTTAGCCCCAAGTTTATACCCATGAAATTAGTACAAGCTCGGTGCATAACTTCTCTTGTGTGTGTGCGTATGTGTTTGCACGCTTAAACAGAGTGTAAATAATACCCACTGAGCAGGGCATGGGCAGACTCAGGGGAACGGTGATCAGGCAGAAGCATCGAAATGGTCGGGATTCAGAGCAGAGCAAGTCAAGACGGGGGGTGGGAATGGCAAGAGAAAAAGGGAAAGACTGAAAGAAAAAGAAACGCAGAAGTGAAGAGAACAAGGAAATCAAGAGAAAATGTGCACAGGCAGAAGGAAAGATGAAGGCAAAAGAAGACAGAGATATAAGAGAGAAAGGAAAGGGGTGGGGGGTGGGAGTGTATTAGATAGGTTTAGATTTTCTGCACACTGTGCACCTAATGAACAAAAGCACCTTTTTTATTTCCAGACATTGGCAGGCTATGACCTATAGGGTGGCCAGATATGCTAATTTGAGAGAGGATGCATTGGCTCCAATGCAGCCCTGCAACCTGTATTTCTCATAAGCGTCCTCTAAAATTTGCATATCTGGCCACCGTAATGATGTAGGGACCCGAGCTTTAAGGCCTCATCAGGGGTCGTGGGTAACGGAGGCTTGAGAAGGCGAAGCCTGCTCAAACGAATGGCCCACACAGCTGGTTGCCTGCCGTTTTGTACTGCATGTAAGGTAGCACCACCTCTACAATGTTGGGCATCGTGGTTCCTCCCTGCCGGCCCCACAGCCAGGCCTGGCCATGTGCTCAACATGGGCCCTTTTCACATGAGATGCCCGCACCCATTGGATGGGTGGGCGAGTGTCCGTGCGAGCAGAGCCAGGTGGGTCTGCATGCTCCCGCGTCCCACCCACCTCGGCCCGTGGCAGTGCCCGTTTGAAAAGGGCATGGTCAATAGCTAGGGTTTGAGCTGGAGCCCCTATTGTTGTCTTTTTGACTCAACATCTTTGTACTTAGTGAAGCCACAATTTTCCTGAATTATCCAAGGTTTTCCCATTTTCAAGGTTGGTCAGAGGGCGGACCATGTGTCAGAAAAGGGGCAGGGGGAAGTGGGACACTGTCACCCTATTTCTGGCATGTCCTCGTCCCCTGCATTTGTAAAGTGTTATAAATGTAACTAAATACATGACATCACAAGGCTCCAAAGCGGGCGTGGCCAGGCGTTGGCCTTGGAGGAGTCCACACTCGTTCATCATGGCCCTGGCCCTTTCCAAGACAAAATTTCTGGGAAGGTGGCAGCCCTATCAACAGCCTCAAAATGAGGGTGGGGTTGGGGGGGCATGGCGGGGGAATAGGTGGCACATATGCAGCATGGGAGTTCCTGCGGCTAGCCAACTTCCTTCCTCCGCGGTTCATCATCAACACCACGTAGGCCTAATGGCCCTGCCTCAGCTTAGTCGGGGTGTGCAGAAAGCACACAATTGGTTTCCATTTTTCTTTATAAAAACCTCTTTTTTTAATTTAAAGATCTCTACTGTTTATTTTTTTGTTCTATTAAAAATATTTTTGTAAAAAAATAAATCACTGCGTATGTGCAAATGGCTGTAAGGCTGTTCTGTGCACCCCCAGCCCTTTTTCAAAATGGCGCTGATGCTGCCCATGCCATTTTGGGAAAGGGCGTGTTTGTGCAGAATAGCCCCAGTGGCCATTTCGCACACGCACAGTGATTTTTAATTTAAACATTTTTGTTTAATAAAATAAAACAAATGTCGTTTGCTTATTCATTCGTTTTTGTTACCTTAGTTACGAAAACAAATGGGGCTCCATTCGTTTTTGTAATTAATTAAAACAATATGAAGTGCACACCCCCAGTCCCAGCTGCTCCCCACTGCACAAGCTACTCATAGCGTCCTACCCTAACAAACAGCTACCAATCAAATTCCTTTTCTCCTAGATATTCCAGCGTTGACCACTCCCAGCTCTGCGAAACCTCCTAGGATGAAGGGTGAAAACAGACATGATGCTAACTCCACTTTAATGCCGTGTTAACATTTTTTATGCATGTTGCAGCGCTGCCTAGGGCACCGCTACAGCCCTGCCACATGCATAAGAAATGTTAAAACTGTGTTAAAGTGGAGTTAGCATCATGTCTGTTTTCACCCAAAGACAAAACTTCAGGAAACTAAGAACTGGAACCATTCCAACATTAGAGGTAAGAGTTCCTATACACTTTTTTTGATGGCTGATTGATAGGTTGATATTGATATATTTTGCATATTTTTTGGGCCATCTTTTGGTAACAATCTTAACGTCTCAAAAGGGATCATATAAGCAAAACGTTTGGAAACCCTCAGCCTAAGCTATTGTGGGTTTTCCAGTTTTCCTCCATATTCAATAGGGCTTCGCCCACTTACGATGACCATTTCTTGACATTTTTGGAACTGATCAGATGCAAAATTCAGAAGTGATAATATACAAACAGAGGAATTCCTTGTCTTTGAGTGCAGGGTATCATTTTATGCTTGCAGATTCTGGATTTTCTGCTCACAGAATTTGGGTTTTGTCACTGTAGAATTTGGATTTTTGGGGCAGGGGAGGGCAGAATATATTGGGTTGTTCCTTGCAGTGACACCTTTCAAATGTTCCTCCTCAGTCCTGAGAGCTGAAGGCATACTTTTATCCCTTGGGATTTAATTGGAGTTTCTTAAATAATAAAGTATACAATCATAAGACTTGGTTGTAGCAAATCACAAGAATCTCAGATTCCCCCACCCTTTTTTAATAGTTGCAGAGAAAAAGCTTGCAAATGTGTCCTCAGTGAGCCCTAGTGGATCATAAAACCAAAAGACCAAAAAGAATGCCAGTTTTATTGGGTTTCTAAAAGTTTCATGATTTCTGGTTCATTTACATGATGTCATATGCGTGGGTGGGGGAGTGGGAGCCTTGACTCATGGTTTGTGGCTGTTTGGGCTTAGCAACGCTGCCACAGTTTAATACTAATGGAAATGTCCTGTCTACTATAGAGAGATATAGGGTGCAACCCTTGTGGGAATAGTATCCATGCTGGAAGTTATTCTGGGCATAAGTCACACTGAAGTGACTCCTGTATATACTAACTGCTAGAGTGGGCATTGTCCCTAGGGAAGATTGGGCTCCCCTGTCCATGAGTTCAAACATGTTTTGTAGCATTAACTGTCTGCTGACCATGATTTACCTCAGCTTGGTTGGGGCAGTACTCTCAGAAGCAAGTGAGAGCAACTATTCTCCATTTTCCCTTTGGCTGCCTTTCAAATATTTGGAAACTTGTTGTTATCCTCTGTAAATTCTTTATTTATATAGTGCCAGTAATGTACCTGGGACTGTGCAATTATCAATTAGAAACAGTGCCCCTGCCACAAGGGGCTTACAGTTCAGGAGGCATACAATCTTACCCATCCTTAGGGCGAATTCACACGTGCAGCAATTATCTGGATTTTTAAAAACTGGTTCTCAATAGTTCGCTGTTAACAAGTCCTGTTGCATTCACATGCATGCCATACCGATTTTAAGTACAGCGAAATAATGCATTCAGACCTTCTTGTAGTGCGTGCTTACCCGGCTGCTCAGTACGGTTCAGTTACAGGAAGTGGCCTGTGGGGAGCCAGAAGGTTGCTACTTTGTAGCAAAGTACAACTTTGCTACAACCTTTGCTGCAACTTTGCAAACTTTGCAACAACCTTTGCTACAACCTTTGTAGCAAAGGTTGCTACTTTGTAGAATCAGGGAGTAAAGAGGGAGAGCCTGAGGCTGCTGGAAAGAAGCCCCTCGCATTCTCTCCCTGGTTTCTTTCCGGTATCCCGCTGCTGCTACTGCTGCAGCACTACGGTAGAGGCAGAGGCAGATGATTGAAAGTCCCTTGGAGGGAAGAACTTTTTTGGGGAGAAGCATGGAGGGGAAACATGGAGGGGAAGAACTTTTTTGGGGAGAAGCTGGCTGCAGCCTGCACCCAGCGAGGCAACTACAGGGCTCCAGCTGGTCTCACTGCTTCCGGTAGGGGCAGGAGTAAAACAGCGCACTTGGAAGCACGGTTGCATTCACATCAGAAAAGATTACACACTAGTTAAAACCAGTACGATGTTGCTTTCACACTGCTGTTAAGTGCGGATTTATTGAAAACGGACAGCAAAAAGGTAGGTTTGAGTAGCTTTTCAACACGCATTGCTTTAGTGTGATATTGACTCCATTTAATCGAATTTAAGTGTTCAGACAGGCATGAAACATTCGGGTTTTTAAAAAAATCGCACAACTCAGAACGTCTGAATCCCCCCAAAGTCTTCTCTTCTCCAAGCAAAACACAACCAGTGCCTTCAACCTTTCCTCATGTGACTTGCATCCTACACCCTTGATTGTCTTTGTAGCTCTCCTCTGGATCGTTGTCCATCTTAACAAAAAAAATGTGTGCAAAATATTGGAGAGCAAAATAAGATTGGGGAGCTTATTCTTTAACTGGGGAATCATTTACCATTTTTAAAAACAACAACAGAGAATTGTGTTTTCTTCAATCCTATTGATTTGGTCACAGAAGAGACATCGCACAGACAGCATTTGTTATTAATTAATATTATTATTACATAGAGATGAAATGAATATTGAATGTCATATTCACGGTTATTATCCTCTGACTGGATCAGCAGCTGAATGTCCCAGTCGGACTAGAGCTTTGATCCAGTACCGTTCAGGGTCATTCAGGTGAGGATTTGGTTTTGGGGGTGGGGGTTGGGGTTGGTCCAGTTTGTGACGTTCGGTTCAGGGTTGTGGGATTTGGTCCTGTTGGGATGTGGTGGGTTATTCAATTTGTGTTTAGTTCAGTTGGGGAGGGGGGTCAGTTTGTGTTTGGTCCTGTTTGTAAGGGGTTCGGCTAGAAATGCCTGCAAAAAGCTTTTGGACTAATCTGAACTAAGGAACAGATAACCAAGACAACCCGAACAAAAAAGCTTAACTCAACCAAACCCACCCAGTTCAAACAACGTAACTCAACAGAACCGAGCCAAACGATGACAGAACTGGGACAAACGGTCAAACAAATTATTCAGTGGGCAGCCAAACTGAACGTGAGCGAACCAAATGACTAACAAACTGCACCGAACACGCTCTGAGTCTGCCCGTGTAGCAGGCTGCATGCCTGGTCTGGTGGATTTGGATTGGAGCACCTAAATCTGACAGACAGCCCGTTCCTGTCAGGTAGCCCTTTCACCTCTGTTACTAAGTAGTATTATTGGTAGCGCCTAATGTTCCCAGCCAAGGTCACTGCGTTGGGCCACTGTGCCAGTACAGAAGGTTTATGTAGATAAGAAAATCTCCCCGATTTAATTAAATCTTTTTCTTAAATGAGCCCATTTTTCTTGTGTCGATAATGCCTAAGAGACGGTCCTTACTCCATGGGTGTAGCTAGCATAGAGAGAGGGGGTTCACTTGAGACCAGGCCTTGGCCTGCAAGGGGGCCCTTTGCATAGTGCAGGGGTGGGGAACCCTTTCCCTCCTGGGGGCCACTTTAAAAATTAGTACTGGCTCCGAGGGCCACAGAGAAGTTTGGTGGTGGGGTGCCCTCAAGAAGAGGAGGTTCCAGAGCATAGCTCTGTGTGACGGATCTGCCCTCTGTCCTTGCGTGCATGCCCTCATCTCTGCTCCTTTGGCACTGGCCTTCAGCAGCTGCCAGCAGACAGCCACCAGTTGGGTCAGGGGGCTTGGTTTGAAGGGACGGGGAGGGAAGCAGCCCAGGTGCAGGTGGTACAGTTGAGTGCTGTCTCCACCCATTCTGAAAACCTCCTTCCTGATGAGGTTGCTACTGCTAAAGGAGGGTTGGTGGTGCTGCTAGGAGCAGGGGTGGCATCGTCTTTATGGTAAGGCAGTACCACCGCCTTCCGCTACTTCCTCTACTCTCAACGCCTCTCTTGCCACGACCCTTGACTTTCTTGCCCCCCTCTCTTCCTGCCCCATTCGACCCCGAAACCCCTGTCCTTGGCTCACCCCTACTATCCGCTACCTCCACTCCTGCACCCGAGCTGCTGAACGCCTTTGGCGCAAATCCTGCTCCCACCCTGATTTCCTCCACTATAAATTCTCCCTCTCCTCCCTCTTTTCCGCTATCTCCCTGGCGAGACATTACTATGCCTCCCGGGTTGAATCCTACTCTCGTGACCCTCGCTGCCTCTTCTCCACCTTTGACTCCCCTCTCAGACCCCCCTGCCCCCTCCACCCTCTTCCCTTTCCGCTCAGGATCTCACATCATTCTTCACCTCAAAGATTGACAAGATCCGCCAGGACATTGCTTCCCCCCCATCTCCTCTCCCCGCTCCCTCACCGCCCCCTCCTCCTCCCCCCCCATCTCCTCCTTCCGTCCTACCTCCATTGAGGAAATATCCTCTTCACTCTCTTCCTCCAACCCCTCCACCTGCCCTCTTGACCCAGTCCCCTCCCGCCTCCTGACCTCCATTGCTCCCGCTGTCACCCCCCCCACCTTTACATGTTATTAATCTCTCCCTCTCCACTGGCTCCTTCCCCTCCACCTTCAAGCATGCCACTGTCTCTCCCATCCTCAAAAAGTCC
>QEPC01009911.1:2433825-2443835 GCA_003113815.1 Sphenodon punctatus | reverse complement strand
ACAAGAATGGGAAGGGGGTAAGAGACGTTGCTCCACCAGCTTCCTGTGGCCACACCAAGGCTTAAATACTTCCTGTGGCCAACCAGGAAGCTGGGAGGCAGGGCTAAGGCAACTGGCTACAGCTGGGAGGGGGCATGACACACAGGGAGCAAGCACACAAGGGAAAACAGAGGGAGGACAATCCAACACCCTCACAAGCCCACCAGGTGGCGCAGAGCACCGGACAGCCTCTCCAGCACCCCAGGGGCCATGGATTCAAGACCCAGCCCTGACAGTGAGGGGGGAATGTTTGTGTGGCTGCTGGGGTTTGGGGTTATTTTACTCAGGGATAAATAACTGCAGACTGTTTTTCATTTGAACATGACCCCAGGTCACCAGGTGGGTATACTCTAGAGAAGCGCCAGTGAACAATCACCCCAAATTGCATTGCTGTCACACTAAGACTATAGGGCTGCCATACTGGGTCAGACCACAATTCCATCCAGCCCAGTATACTGTCTCTGGCAATGGCCGGCACTGGTTTCCCAGTTTCCAGAGATGGAATCTCCTTATCAGATGCAGCTGAACCAGAACGTATAGGATTGAAAGGGGCCTCTATTCCGGGGGTGGGCAAAGTTCCCAACCTCCAAGAACCACCTACCAAAATGTTCATGCAGCCAAGAGCTGCAAGACAGACACGCACACCGCCCCTCTTTTGAAGCATCTTCCAGACAGATCCTCTCCTGCGTTGGTGATTGGCTGGGTGGAGCCAATGCTCTGCGGCCCTGGTAGCTGAGATTCCGGGGAGCAGCTGGTGAGACTCAGGTGCGGTGAACTCAGACACAGGACCAATCAGTCCACGCAAGGCCTGGGACTGGCCCTGGCCCTGGCTGAGAGCCGCATTTCAGCTTCCCCCGAGCTGTATTTGGCTTCCGAGCCAGCGTTTGCCCACCCCTGCTCTGTTCAATGGCCAGTCAACAGAGTCGCCCTACGCTTTACTGTGTGGCTAGATTATGGCATTATGTAACATAATGTCATAAAAAGCATATTGGTCATAGAGGGATGCCACACCCAGATCTCAGTGATCATGAGTCAGGCTCTGGGAAAGGCAGCATGAGATCGGCTTTACATTTATGAGATTTTGTCAGGGACTACAGGGCTGGGGAACAGAGAGCAGGTGCAGGATGAGGTCCTGGGAAACATAGTGAGAGAGTCTTTCAGGACTGGGTCCGGAGAGCTGGTGCATAATCAGGGTTCAAGGACTCCAGGGATCACAGTGGGGATTGACACATGGGTCAAGGGAGCAGGCATTAGACAAGGCAGGACTGGATGAAACAAGGCAGAGCTGGTGCCGGGTGGAGTGGGCTCCCTGGGCAGTTGCATAGAGAGCACACCCCGCAGATGCTGGGCCCCCATCGAAGCAGACGCCAAGCCCTAGTATCCCAGTGGCCACACCCGCTAGCAGGATCCAAAGGACCAGGTTCTCGGAGGGAAAGTCAGAAGGGTCAGCCTTCAGCTGCCCCAAAAGACGCACTAGGTTCAGGGAAGGCAGAGCAGGCCCAAGGTGTGTGGAGACATTTTAATTTTATTTTTTTTAAATTTCAATTTGTATCCCAATCTTTCCCTTAGACTCAGGGTGGCTCACATTCCAACTTATTAACTTTAATAATTAACATTTAACCATTAACATTAAACTAATCAACACAACTAGTAATCCTCGTAACCACCCTGTGAGGTGGGTTAGGCTGAGAGATCTGTGACTGGCCCACGGTCACCCAGTGAGTTCATGGCTAGAGTGAGTCTTGAACCAGGGGGGTGGGGGTGTCTCCTCCTACCTCCCAGTCCCAGTCCTGTGTGCTTAACCACACCAAGGAGGAGGACACAGAGAGTAACAAGAGGAACCAGAAAGGAACTAATGTTCCACTCAGCTTCCTGTGGTACTGGCTGGCCTTTATAAATAGACCAGTAGTCAGCCAGGAAGCTGGGGGCATGGAACAAGGCTGAGAAGGGATGTGGCTTGACCAACATGGGGGAAAGGCCATCAGCACCAAACCTGGGTCCTGGGGTTGAGGAGGACGCTGTGTAGGGGACGTGGGCCGGGAACACTTGTTCCTGGTCTGTGTCCACCTAATAAACGGCCTGATAGGCCACCCATTCGTGGGTAGCTGTTGTGCTGTTTGTTTTCACCTGGAGTCAGCAGCCCTGTTGGTAGCATGCAGGGATTTCTCTGGTGGAATTTTAAAACAGGAACTGCTCTGTCTTTCCAAGTCTAATCTATGAGGATTTTGTATTTATGGGATTGGTGTCTGAGTACATACGTTGATCTTCTTATTTCTGAGTTGATTAGTGACACTTTCTAATAAGATACGTGCCTCCAAACCCATAATCCCTTCTAACATTAAAGGCAGAGATTCCATCGTCTGGGGTCTCATTTTATGCATATTTTTTGCTATCGACATACATTTTCTTTGATGTCTGTTTAATATCCCTTATTCTAAAATGGTTTAAAATTCAAACACTGGCGTTCCAGTGGTGGGAGAAGTTATTCCTTAATACATATCAGCATCACACATGACACCAGCATGTATGACACCGTGCTGTTCCATTGTGAAAAATGCATTCGTCTTGCATATTTAAACCTAAGATCCAGTGCGCCGTACTCGATAGAGTGACTGTTTGCTCTCCTCCCAAGGGAAATGGATTTCAAGTTTAGTGGGTCTTTTCCATCTGTGAATTTAATGATCTTAATGCAAGATATTTGGATGAGATTTTCAGAGACAAAAATGGGAGTTAAAAAGTCCACCTTCAGTTGATTTTTTCAGTGGGTATTTGGATCCTAGAATATAAGAATTGCCATATTTTCCCTTTTCTGCCATGGATCTTGCTCTGTCTGGATCCTTTGTTCCCTCCTTCCCCAATCTTTTGTGTAAAAAAAGCCCCAAGGCAACTAAGGCCACTTCCACACCTGCACTGATTCTCCGTGTATTCAAATCACACGGAAGGCTCAGTGACATCATTAATGTGGGAGGCGGCATCCATACTCCACCCAATCTCCCGGAACACCAAAAGGTCCGTAATCGGCAAACGGCCATTCACACCTTGTGGTAAGTGTTCCGGGAGAGCCCTATCTCATTGTCCCTCACCCGCTTCACTTCCTGGGTGAGGTTGTTGGCAGGAACAGGAAGCACTTCGCCACAATAAAAAGGACAGTAAAAATGCCTCAGTCACATAAACCTAACCAAGAGTGTAGAAAGCTTCCCTTAGGGAGGGAGGGAGGGCATGCAGCCCATACAGCACTGTAACTCCAATCCCTGGATGCAGGAAGCCATTGATATGCTGAGTGTGAAGGGCTTCCTGACGGCTTTCTAGCCAAGACGGTGCGTGCTCGCACACTGAAAAACTTGTGGCTAGGAAACATCGACTGTTCACAAGTTTTATTACTGGCAGAACGGTGACTCCCGTCCCTGTAAAAGTATGATTTGGCCGCCCTGTCATCCACTTTCAGGTCCTCTCTTTTATGCGGGTAGGTGCAGTCAGACCTTCATGAAATTTCCAGATATATCTTTAGACTTGCGAATAAAGTTAAGGTTTGAATGCAGCTGAAGAGCGAGCGAATCCAAATCTGAGTGTTAAAGGAAGTCAATGATCGAATACGATGCATGAATAGAAAATGCCCTATTAGTTTCAGCTCCACCTTTTGTAGCTAAAGAATCTGTCTGTCACTAGAGGTTGCCAAACTGTGTATCCGGAGTCCAAGCGGGGCTGTGCTCCCTGTGGACTTTGTTGTGATCCTGAATGATGTCTGATACACTTCGCACGTCTGCAGGGCCAGCCTTAGGCAGGGGCTATAGGGGCAGTCATCCCAGGCCCCACACTTTGGGGGGGGCATCACAGGAAGAGGAGCCCCAGGTGCCCCATCAGCACTACCTGCACCGCTCCTCGTAGGCTCCTCCACCTTGTTGGGCTCCTCCATCTCGTTTGTGGAGGTGGCGCCCTTGCAGGGGCCCCTGGAGACAGCTGTGTCAGGAAGTAGCAGGAGCTCCAGGTCTTACCAGGGGGCAAGTAGCTAGATGGTACTGGAGTAGGGAGCCAGGGCCCAGAAGTCAGGAAGGAGCACGGTGGGTGGGCAGAGCAGAACCGCCCGTCTGTAGAGCGCTTGGACAGACCTGCAGGGTCTGTCTCCCGGCCCCAGCTTGATCTAGCTACTCCCCTCCCGCCCCACTAAGTCCTGGAGATGTCTGGGAGCTCCAGCTGATGCCCCGCGAGAGGAGTAATTAAAGAAGAAGGATTTGATTGGGATGATATGAATAAATTGCTAAACCCGCAGTGGAGTCTGTTTTACATCCACTCCCTTGCCCATCACACCCAGACCCCCTTCTCTCTCACATACCCTCACTCACCCATTACACCCAGGTGCGCTCTCGCTCACCCGCACACACCTCACTCATTCATCACAACCACACACCCAGCCCCCCTTACACACAGACGCAGCCCCTCTCTTGCCTTTCACCCCCCCACAACCAGCCCCCTCACTCAGCCCCCCTCTTTCTCACACCTATAACCCACCCCCTCAAAAGAGTTGCCCTATTGGGTTAGAATGAGGGTCCACAAAAATAACTTCCTTTACTTCCTAAACAAGCACCACCCTGACAATTGTTTAAGGGATGTGTGGCTATGGGGGCATGGCTATGGACGCTCCAGACTTTCCTTTCACCCTGGGCCCCACAAACTCTAAGGCCAGCCCTGCTTGTCTGTTGCTGTCTTGGGTCACAGGATTCTATTTAGGTCTCCAAAGGCGGCCATGCAGGAAAAAAGCTTGGGAACCACTGCATTTGATTTCCCCAAAAGCTGAAGGAGAGGCGGAGGACGCATCCCCAGCCCTTCACAAGGGGTGCGGAGAGATCATTGTACATTAGGGTTGTGGGATTGCTACTTTTCCAAATACCAGATTGGCCAATCTCATTCTTGCTTGATATAAGGGGTTTGAGAAAGACAAGAGCCTATTCTTGGCGACTGAGACTTTAGTGCAAGACAGTGAATAAAAGGGAGAAAATGTCATCCAGAAACGTGTTAAAGGAGGGGAAAGGAAGTGAGTAAAAGCCCAAGGCATCTTGTAAAGGTGAAACAAACAGAATTAGTATTCCATGGGCAAACCTCGCTGCTTGCTTCCAGCAGTGCAAACCAGAGTGATGAACTTGAGACATAACACCCACTCTTCCGGAAAGGCTTGATTCACTCCTGCGCTATGATGCAGTCGGTCACTAGGCAAAGGTAGATATTAATGATGCTCATATTATAAATGGAGCAAGGGTGGATTAATGTTGGATTTGGGCCCCAAACCCTCTTAGGGCGTTTTTACACGGACACTTATCCCAGATCATTAGTCCTGGGATGACAGGTTCATCTAAATGCAGCATTCAGTGATTATAATCCCGGGTTCATTGAAAAACTCTGGGATTACAAAACCCCTTTTTCATGGTATTGTAAAATCTGGTTGTTAAATAACACCAGTATTAGGTCCGTCTAAACAACTATCTTGGGATAGTCAACTATCCTGGGATTATTACCATAGAGTGTTATGGCAAGAGCTGACATCCTCTCTATGCAGTTCTGCCTGTATGGTATCTGGGAACACATGACTGTGGGGCGATCGTATAAAAAGAAATCTAATTGAATCTCTCTCTCTCTCTCTCTGTATATGTCTGCTTTGCTATCTTCCAAGTTGCCTCTGCTCCCAGGCTCTGCTCTGTCCATTGATGAACTGATGGGATGAAAAGCACCACGGGATTGACACTCATACCAGATGTTCTCAAACCGAGTTAACAGCAATGTGCTGTTCATTGAACTATCACTGGATAGATTTCAATACAGGATAGAAATGTCCGTGTAAACAGGTGCCACTTGTAATCCCTGGATAACAATTCCAGTATTATTTTCTCCTAATCCCAGGACGACGTGTCCGTGTAAAAATGCCCTTAACTAGAGAGCCCTTCCCATTTGGAAGTTACCACTTCTGTTGCTGTTTTGCAAGCTCAGCTCAGTCAGAGCAGGCAACGCCGGCAACATCATGTTGGCTGCTAGAAGTTCTTTCCCGTCATTGTCATAGAGAAAGGTGGGGAGGAGGCTGGCTGGCCCTTTTAAGAGCATGGCTGGCTGTGCCCACTCCCAAGTGTGGCTGGTTTCCCTGCCTGTCTAGGCCAGTCAGCTGACCAACATATAGAGTCAGATTTCCAGAGCTGGAAGGGATCTCAAGGGTCATCTAGTCCAGCCCCGTGCACCACCACAGGACCTGCCACACCCCAGAAAAATCTGCACAGAAAAATCCACCCAAGGAGAAACAGAAATTATTAAAACATCTGACACAGGTAGAGACCAGACCAACCAGAGCACCCCATGCCTGAAATATATATATTATATATATTTATATTATATTTTATTCCATTTATATGCCGCCCCCTATGCCTATGGCATCTTGGGGCGGCTTCCGCCATAAAATAAACAATTTATCACAATATAAAAATATAAAAATCTACACAGATATTTAAAACAATTTTAAAATACCCTCATACAAAAATTTAGCCCACCCTCCCCTCCCCGCCCTCCGAAGGCCTAGGAGAACACTAGGCAAAGGTGTCTTGCAGGTCTGATGGAAAGCCAGCAAACTCGGGGCCAGTCGTGCTTCCTCTGGGAGGGAGTTCCACAGCCGGGGCCCAGCCACCGAGAACAACCTCTCCATTGTAGCCCCCCGCTTTATGCGGGGGACCTCCAAGAAGGTGCCCCCGGTGGACCGGAGAGTCCGTCCTGAGTCACCTAGGTATCCAGGTCTAAGACCGTATAGGGCCTTATAGATGAATGTCAACACCTCGAACCTGGCTTGGCACATTACAGGCATACAGTGCAGCTCACGGAGCACCGGTGTTATGTGCTCTCATCGGCCTGGCCCTGTTAGGAGACAGGCCGCCGCTAGGGATGGGCGAACAGATCGCAGTTCGGGTTCGGCCGTTAGGTTCGGCTGCGTTTGTTTCGTCTGTTCGGTTCGGCAGTTCGGTTAGTTTGCCAAGTTCGGGTTCGGCTGTTTGGTTTGGTCATCCGAACAGGCCGTTCGGTTAGGCCGTTCGGTTAGGCTGTTCTGCCGTTCGGGAAATGTTGTTATGGGTGTTTTTTTGTTTTTGATATGGTTTTTTATTGGGTTTTATATGGTTTTCTTTTTTTTTGTTTTTTTTTGTTTTTATATGGGGTTTTTTAATTTATTTTTTTAATCTAATATTATATATATCTATCTACACTAAATCTAACTGCTATAAACTATTCTAAATGCTATGAACTAAATGGATTATCTAATAAGTACACAGGCCTACTCCTACAAACACTAAAACTAAATCACTAACGCTATCTCTATCACTAAACTAACTCCTACAACTCTCTACTTCTGTCTGTCTGTCCGTCCGTCCCACCCCCATCCCATATCCATATATATATATATATATATATATATATATATATATATATATGGATATGGATTGGGATATGGATATATATACATCCCATATATATGGGATGGGGGGGAATCACAAACAGAAGAGGAGTCTGTAGTGAAATACATACATACTCAATGAGTCTGTACAGTGAAATGCATAACACAAGGTTTCAGTTTAAGGTTTAAGTTTCATTTCAGTACAAAACTGAAATGAAACTTAAAGCAATCTAAAAATCCTACTCAACGCCTGCTGTTCAGGAACAGTGACTAGCTCAGAAGGTGTTGGGAAGGGGGGAGGCAGATAATTAGTTTCGTTTCTTGCAAGCCTCTCCACCCCTGGTGCCTGGAAGTCTGCTCCTCAGTGACTGACTACACCTCCCTGTCATGTTTGACCTTCCAGTGAACCTTTTTTTGCCACCTGAACTCACCCGAACGCAATCCGAACTGACCGAACTGTTCGGCCATTTCGCCGTTCGGTATGTTCGGGTTCGGTCATCCGAACAGGCCGAGTTCGGGTCGAACTCCAAACTTCCGAACTGCGTTCGCCCATCCTTAGCCGCCACATTCTGCACTAGCTGCAATCTCTGGGCCAGCGTCAAGGGAAGCCCCACGTAGAGCTCGTTACAGTAGTCCAGCCTCAAGGTAATGAAGGCATGAATCAAAGTGACCAGGTCGGGTCTGGAGATATACGGGCTCAGCCCCCACACCAGATACAGCTGGCGGAAAGCTGCCTTCACCACCACATCCACCTGCTGATCTAGACGGAGACCCACGTCCAATAATACCCCCAGACTCCGAATCTGCTGAGCCACGGAGGGGCGCACCCCCTCCACAAGAGGGGTCACCACCTCCCCTGCCCGGCCCACCACCATCACCTCCGTCTTATCGGGATTGAGCTTCAGTCTGCTCTGCCATAGCCAACTTGCCACGGCTTCCAAACACTGAGATAGCACGGAGACAGCAGGACCTGGGTCAGCTGAAAAAGAGAGGTAAAGTTGAGTATCATCAGTGTATTGGTGGCAACGCCCACCAAACCCTCTCATGATCTCCCCCAACGGCTGCATATATACATTCAATAATAAAGGAGACAAGATTGAACCTTGCGGAACGCCACAGTCCAGGGCTCAGGGGCTAGATGTTTCTGCTCCCAAGACAACCCACTGGGTCCTCCCCGAGAGAAATGACTGGGACCAACCAAGGGTGGTCCCATCCAGACTCCCCCAGGTCACGCAACCGTCTCAACAGCAGCCCATGTTCCACTGTATCAAACACGGTCGAGAGATCTAGCAGGACTAGTAATGTCGAACGTCCTGCGTCCATCTCCCGGTGGAGATCATCTACCAAGGCCACCAACGCCATCTCCGTACCATGGCCGGGCCGAAACCCTGATTGAAAGAGGTTGAGAAAACCGATGCTGTCCAGGTGAGCCTGGAGCTGCAGGGCCACTGCCCGTTCAATAAAGGAAGGTTAGAGACGGGTCGGTAACTGGCGAGTGCGTCCAGATCCAAAGATGGCTTCTTCAACAGGGGACACACCACCGCCTCCTTGAGACCGGGGGGCAAAATCCACTGCCGAAGGGACGCATGCATTAATAATCCCTGCCAGCACCGACCTCAGTATCTCCCTGGAGGCTTTCACCAACCAGCACGGGCAAGGATCTAATTCACAACTAGTGGCCCTCGCTGACCCCAGGATCTACACAGTATCGGCTGCCGTCACTTCCTGAAACTCATCCCAGAAAGATGGACTAGACGGCGCCTCCATCACCTCATGCTCTATTCCTATTGTGTCTAATCCAGTGTCGAAGTTGCTGTGGATCCGAGCGATCTTGTCTGCAAAGTAGATGGCAAACTCCTCACAGCGGGCCTGGGACAAGTCCCCATCCAGGCGGAGGGAGGCTGGACTGACCAGCCCCCGCACCACTCGGAACAGCTCCGCTGGACACGACTTTGCAGACGCTATGAGGGTGGCAAAGAATTCTTTCTTTGCCACCCTCACAGCCTCAACGTAGGACCGCAAATGGGCCCTGCGGAGAAGTCGGTCGGATTCACAGCGAGTCCGACACCAGTGTCGCTCTAGTTGCCTGCCTTCCTGCTTCATACCTCACAGCCCCTCAGTAAACCAAGGGGCCCTGCGATGTCAAGACAGGGACAGGGGACGTCTTGGAGCCACCCTGTCAATGGCCTCCCCAAGCAAGATGTTCCAAGCCTGGCCGAGTTCATCCACAGAGCGACTGGCAGAATCCAGGGTTAACTCCCCCAGGGCCTCCTGGAACCGTTGAGGTTCCATCAGCCTCCAAGAGCGGACCATTCTAACTGGTACCTTCCCCTTCTGGGGGTGACGTACTAAGAGACTAGTCATAAGGAGGTAATGATCCGTCCACGACAAGGGCATAGTTGTTACATCCCCCACTACTGGATCATCCGCCTCAAGGCCAGAACAGAACACCAGGTCGAGGGTATGCCCTCCCCCACATGGGTTGGGCAGCTGACAACCTGGGACAAATCCATGGTTGCCATGGCGGCCATGAATTCTCGCTCCACCCCCACAAGGC
>QEPC01009911.1:2409054-2430531 GCA_003113815.1 Sphenodon punctatus | reverse complement strand
TTGCGGGGGGTGAGCGCGGGGCTTGCGGGAGGGTGAGGTTTTCATGCGTGGGGATTGCGGAGGGTGGCAGGGGGGCAAGTGGGGTTTGGGGGTGACTTTGGGGCTTGCGGGGGCTGGGCGGGTTGTGGTCGGGGACTGGGGGGGCTGGCGGGTGGTGCGCGTAGGGCTGGCGGGTTTCCAGGGGGCCGGTCAGGATCAGGAGCAGCAGCCCACAGAGGTCACAGGGGGACAGGACGCAGTCGCTTCCCCGGCTCTCCGACAGGAGAGAGGAGCTCAAGTGCGCATGCGCCAACCTGCAGAACTGATTTTGTTATCACTAATAACTTGGTTTTGGCTGCATCAATCAGTATCATATTTCAGAAGCACTTGTTATTGATCTCATTCTCGAAGCCTGTGAAGTTTGGGGGCTCAAGTCATCCAGGGGGAGGAGATATTGATGATTCAAATATGTGAGGTGGTGTGCATTTTGACCACAACCAACTAACGTTTAAGCAGTTATAACATTTTTTTTCCTAATGGATGTTTTTCAAACTTTGTGGATATGATGGTTCTCACAACTTACAGCCATCGTTAAATTTTCAGAAATGTAGGTCAAGCGGTTTCCTCAAAATCGGAGCTTCAGCAGACCCCTGTTTATAATGAACAGTGGCTGTGCATTTAAGTTTCAGGCAGCTACCGCTGCCTGAAAATAAAGTCTCCAGGGTTGTCCATGTGAGGAGTTTTTTTGAAGGCAAGTACCTCCTCCTTAGGTTAAACCTCAACTTTGTTCCCATGAATATGTGTGTGTGTGTGTGTGTGTGTGTGTGTGTGTGTGTGTGTGTGTGAGAGAGAGAGAGAGAGAGTGAAAGAAGCTTAAAGGGGAGGTATTTACTTCTCTAGACAAGAGGGGCTAAAATGTATGTGTGTGTGTGTGGGGCGGAGGAGATATTAACTGAGGAGAGTAATCTAGATGGGAGGGTGGTAATTACCTCCCCTTTCCCAAAAGCCATGTGTTCTTCCTGCTTTTGCTTTTGTTCCCTTTCCGTAGAGGTGCAGCCTCTCTGTCCCACTGGTTGGTTGTCATTTCAACACCCCCTGCTGGCAATTCACCCAAAGGGATTGCCTATTTTATCCCTGTTTGCCGGGATGTATGTGGGAGGTAGTTATTCTAGAGTAATTTATCTGGAGTAACAACCCTTGCTTGTGAGAACAAGCCTTCGGGGACTTTCATGAGCATATGTCTTGCCCAAGCCAACAGGAATTTCCTTTGGTAAGGACTGCATAAGAACCTCAGGCTCTGACCTGAAAATTACTTTTTTTACTGTGCTTCTGTTCTGTTAAGTGATTTGCAGCAGGAAGCCCCGAGGCTAGTTTTCCCTGCAGCTGAGACTCAAGAGTTGTCAAAAGCTGCTCCTAGCTCTGGCAGCTGAGACTGCTCTTTAAAGCAATTTAAATATAGAGGTGTTAACATTGGCTCCCAATTAAAACTGATGGGAGTTGGGAACTAACAGCCTTAGCAGAGACAGGCTTCTGAGAAACACTTGTGCCATGGGAACACTTTGCTTTAAAACCATTTAAAGTACACTTTAAAAACATTTTATTTTTAAAATGACAGAATTTTTCAACTAAGTAATAACTTGTACTTATAAACAGTGGGAGACAAAGTGTGTGCCCTGGAAGCCAATGGTGATGAGAGAGCTGCACACATTAAGGAACAAGGGAGCACTTCTAAGGGAGGGAGGAGGTTGTGTGAATGAGGCCAAAACCGCACAGATTCTGGGCCTAACTATGAGGACTGATTCACAGAACAGTCTCCCCAACCTTTCAGACTTACTCCTTGTTTCTTCCCTGAGTGGTTCTCCAAACGTTTTTGAACTGTGCCCCATTCTGCTTGTCTGTGGTAGCTGAGGTGCTTCCTCTACGCACCCTCATACCCCTTGCTCCTTCTCTCCCTTCCCACCCTCCTGTTGCTGCCTCTCTGGGTGTTTTTAAATGAGCAAGACTTGAGGGGTGTGTGGGGTGGCAGTGGGGCCCCCATGTGTGGGGAGGGCTTCAAATGAACGGCTTCCACCATGGCTGCCCCATCCACAGAGCGGCCACCCTGGGCCTCATTCGGCACTCTGGATTTTTCAGAAGTGCTCCGTGTGTGGCCATGGGTGGCTGGTGCGTGGGTCACGGGAGCACGCCTCTCCATGCACCAACTTCAAATGAGCGGTTGGATGCGTGGATGGCCATGCGTGGACACGCCTCGTTTACCCCCCCCCCCAGTTCTCCAATTTGGATCGCTTTCTCACGTGTGTTAATATGCACCAGTTGGCGCTGCGAGGAAGTGTGGGACTCAAAAGATCCGCAGCTTCCGTCTCATGGGAAGGGTGGAAATGTGGATCTTTGCCTGCAAACGTGTGTCCGGCAGGGTAGGGAAAAGGTACTCTGCCGGGCACGCATGTTTTCAGGCAAAGAGCTGCATTTCTGCACTTCTCACAAGACAGAAGCTACGAGTCTTTTGAGTCCCCACGTCCTCGTGGTGCCAACTGGTGTGTATTAACGCACATGAGAAAGTGGTCTCTGTCTCCCCTTCACACCCCAAATTTTGCTGATTCTTCCTGGTTCAGTCAGACTGTAGAGTTAGGTGTCTGGCAGTTGTAGTTCTTCTTGTGACCTCCCTTCCCCTTGAATACCTTCTGCCATGGCCTGCCTTACCACAGGGCGACCTGGAACAACTGCTTCATACTGCGCTATTTGGTCTACTCTCAGGGGCCCCACAGTGGCACATGTTTTCACTAGGACAGCATGTCGGGCCACTACTCCCACCCAGTGAGGCCATGAACACAACCAGTGTTTGAAGCGGGAGAGCCGGCGGTTAGAGCAACAGTGGCGCTGGACTCGTGACCAGTATGATCGATCACAGCATAAGAGCAGTTTAAAGGCCTATGCTGTGGCGGTGCAGGCAGCAAAGAAGCAGTTCTTTGCTGCCCTTATTGCATCTGCAAAGTCATGTCCAGCGGAGCTTCTTTGGGTGGTGAAAGGTTTGGTCAGTCCTGCCTGTCTCCACCTGGACCTGGAGCAATCCAGTGACCGCTGTGACCGGTTTATCAAGTACTTTGTAGATAAGATCGCTCGCATCCGCCACGATTTCAGTTCCGCAGTTATTGCAGAGGATCATCTTGGGGCTATGGATGCTCCGTCCTGTCCTGTTTTGTGGGATCAGTTTCAGATGGTGGTGGCTGCCGATGTGGAGTCCTTGTTGGGATCTGTTTGTGCCACTACTTGTGAGAAAGATCCATGCCTGTCCTGGCTGGTGAAAGCCAGCCAGGAGACATTACGGCCGTTGCTGACTGGGATGATTAGTGCCTCCCTTCGGGAAGGCAGGGTGCCTGACTGCCTGAAGGAGGCTGTGGTTAGACCCCTGCTCAAGAAACCATCTCTTGACACTGATGCTCCTGCCAGATATCGGCCGGTCTCTAACCTTCCCTTTTTAGGGAAGGTTATTGAACGAGCTGTGGCACAGCAGGTCCAGGAACATCTGGACCGCACCGGTTTCCTTGAACCCTCCTAGTCTGGTTTTCGGCCTGGGTATGGTACGGAGACGGCCTTGGTGGCCTTGGTTGACAATCTCCGTCTGGCGTTGGACCAGGGTCGTCAGACCTTACTGGTCCTGCTAGACCTTTCGGCTGTGTTCGACACAGTCGATCATGAGGTGTTGGTGACTCACCTGTGGAACCGTGCACGAGGTATGGGCACTATGAATACCAAGTAATGCCGTTTGGACTCGCCAACGCCCCTGCTACATTTCAGCATTTTATGAATGACATTTTGAGAGACCTTCTGGACGTGTGTGTTATCGCCTACTTGGACGATATTCTGATTTACTCCACGTCACAGGAACAACATTGTAGGCATGTACGTCAGGTCTTACAAAGGCTATGCGACAACAGGCTATACTGCAAAGGAGAAAAGTGTGCGTTCCACCTTACGACTGTAGCCTTTCTAGGCTTTGTTATCTCCCCCACGGGGATTCGGATATGCGAAATGTGTAGACGATCCAGCGTTGGCCGGCCCCCAAGGCAGTAAAACCACTTCAACGCTTCCTGGGAAGCACCAATTCCTACAGACACTACATTCCCCGCTATGCGGACATTACCGCTCCCCTTACTCGTTTATTAAAGAAAAATCAACCCTACCTATGGGGGGGACCCCAACAGAACAGCTTTGACTTATTGAAGCGAGCCTTTACGCAAGCCCCCCTTTTACGACACCCCAGCTTCGACCAGCCCTTCTGGGTAGAAGCAGATGCCTCCAGTACGGCTATTGGAGCCGTTCTTCTACAAGAAGTTCACTCTTCCGAACTCCCCCTACCCTGTGCCTACTACTCCCAGCAACTTACGGCGGCCGAGCGGAACTACTCTATCTTCGACCGAGAACTCCTGGCTATCAAAGCGGCATTTGAGACGTGGCATCATTACCTCGAGGGAGCTAAGTATCCTATTGAAGTAGTTACAGACCACAAGAACCGTACCTTCTTGAAAACCGCACAAATAACTAACGCACGTCATGCTCGATGGGCAATCTTTTTCGCCCGCTTTGATTTTCATATTCGATACTGGCCCGGACACCTTAATGTCCTGGCGGACGCCCTCTCCCGTTGCCACGAACACGTAGAAGGAGAGAGGAGACCCCCAGGAACCATCCTTCCGACCAAGGTGTTTGCTGCCACCTACGTGACCATAGCGCAACTTAAACAGGCCAGCCAAGAGGAATTGCCCAAAGCGCCAGATTCCGATTGGCAAGAGAGCGAAGGGTTGTGGGTCAAGAACGGCCAGATTCTCGCACCCCCCTCGTGTAGGGCTTCCTTGATAAAGGCCCACCACGATGCCCCGCTGGCAGGGCACCCAGGACCCCAGCGTATGAGTCAAATGATTCACAGATACTTCTGGTGGCCATCACTCGTGTCTGATGTTCGCAAACATATTGAACAGTGCACAGTATGTGTGCGAACTAAGGTACCCCGGAGACCCCCTGTGGGCCTCCTCTAAGTATTTCCCCTGCCCCTCGGGCCCTGGCAGAGGGTAGGGCTTGATTTCATTGTCGACCTTCCTCCATCTCGCTCTTATGACACCATCCTGGTCGCGGTGGACCATTTCACAAAATTTACGCACTTCATAGCATGTAAAGGCCTTCCCTCCGCCCGACGAACGGCTCTTCTGTTTATCAGACATGTGGTGAAACTGCATGGTTGTCCTCAGAAAATTAGAAGCGATTGAGGCTCCCAATTTACATCCCGGTTTTGGAAGGCCCTTTTTGCTGCCTTGAAGGTAACGCTAACCCCTACCACTGCATACCATCCTGAAGCCAACGGTCAGGTGGAACGCATGAATCAAAACCTGGAGCAGTACCTCCGTTGCTATACGTCTTATCTTCAAGATGATTGGTATTCTTGGCTCCCGCTTGCTGAATTTGCATTAAACAATGCCCCACACGCCTCTCGTGGAAATTCCCCTTTCTTTGTGTCCTATGGCTTTCACCCCCAGATAGGAATACCTGATCTCCCCCCCTCCACGGTCCCCGCTGCTGGAGCACTCGTTCAACGAATTCAAGATGCCCAAAGACTGGCCGTAACTACCTTACAACAGGCTCACCAACGATACAAGGCGGCGGCCGACAAGCATCATACCTCGGCACCCACCTTCCAGCCTGGAGACCTTGTATGGGTAAATCGCTGTCACTATCCCACAACCCGGCCCTCTGCGAAACTTGATTTCCGATATATGGGGCCGTATCCCATACTATGCCAACTCAATGAAGTAACCTATAAGTTCCAACTGCCCCCCCACGTGCGCATTCATTCCACCTTCCATGTATCCCTTCTGAAAAAAGCCTATCCTGCTTCCCAGGCTCCGCCCCTATCACACGCCATTCCCGCTTCTCCGGATACAGAATACGAGGTACGAGTCATTTTAGATGCACGCCGTCATTATGGGCGGCTGCAGTACCTCATTGATTGGGTGGGCTATGGCCCGGAGGAGCGCTCCTGAGAGCCGGCCACCTCCGTCCATGCCCCCCTCCTGGTTCGAGCATTTCACCGTCGCCACCCATTCAAGCCAGCCCCATTAGGGGTGGGTGGGAGGGGGCCTCGCAGGGGGGGTACTGTCAAGTCCCGGCAGGGAATGCAACAGTACCGGCCGCGGAGGGGCCCACCGACGAAGAGGGAAGCACCCCTGAAGCTGACAGCGGCAGAGTTGGAGGTGGCAGGGACTCCGCCCCCTGCGTCATCTATGACGCAGGGGGACGCACAACCCCCGGCGGGGGACACCGCTCCAAGGCAGCAGAGGGCGGAGCGAACCCAAGAGGAGGCCGACAAGGCGCGGAAGGAAACCCCGCCCCCGTTGCGCCGCTCTGCACGTCTGCGGGAGCGCACGGGTGGCGTGGCCTTGGGTATAGAAGCCAGCGGCGAGAGGCACTCGGCGCTGGTGATTGAGTAGGAGACCGGCCCTTTGCGTGCAGCTAAGTGATTTATCTGTGTTCCCTTTTGAATTCCCTCGTGCAGTGTGGTGTCTGCGTAGAGTGTGCCTGTGTGCCTTCCTTCCTTGGTATCCTGACCCGAGCGTGTGTCCTGGTGAGTGAGAGCGTGACTGTGTGTGTGAAGTGTGCTCCCCTCCCACTGGGCCCCCATTCCCTCGTGGTTTCCTGTCCCCTGACCCTTCTCCCCCCCCTCTCTGTGTGTAGTGAGATCACCCTTGTGCCCTCCTGCATTCCCTGGGCCCCCTTCCTTTCCTTCCAGACACTATTTCCCCACAGTGCGCCCCTTCCCCCCTTCTGGAGTGTGGGTGTTGCCTGAAGAGACAGTCTGACTGGGGCTCAGACTCACATACTCACCTGGCGCCCTATGATGATAGGGACTGGGGCACTATGAGGCCCGCTAAGTCCGCACACTATCCTGATGGGCATTTATTCCCAGATAGATCCTTCCAGGTCGAGTGTCTGAGCCCGTGTGTGGGGAATCCGGGGGTGTGGGTGGTGAGGACCCGGGCGGCCCCGGGAGGGGTCCGGGATTGTGCCCTTTCCCCCGTGATACAGTCTCGGAAAGGGGGGGCCAGGACCCCGTGACCAAGGCACGATGGGGGCCCGCAATGCACAGCGAGCCCGGCAGAGACGGTCCAGGAGGAGAACGGTGGCCCCACAGTCAGAGGGGCAGATGGAGGGCAGCCAGGACAGGCGGAGCTGTGCTGCAGGTCCAACGACACGCACCCCCCCGGGGAAGCACCATGGCCCAGTCCGGGGGCGCCCTAACCCCCAGGTCACACACACCCCCAAGGGGGGGCGTGCAGCAGGTGGCAGCGCCGGCGGGTGCGGACAGGTAGCTGGACACAGGCGGGTCAGAGAGGCCACACAGAGCGCCGCACCCAGGCACTAGGAAGGGCAACCGGGGGGGGGGCAGGAGGGGGCCCAGAGCCACAGGCAGGGCCAGCAGCACCCCACAAAGCAGGTTGGAACACACCATGGCAGAGACATCAGGGTGGGAGCAGCCAGCGGTGACCGCCCCCCCGGACCGGGGCGGGACCCCCCTTGGGGGCAGGACACCGGGGGGGCCAGGAGGAGCACTAGGAGTCACAGGCTACCGCTGGGGGCCACTGCGGGCCCAGGGCCCGGGTGCCCCGCCCAGTGAACCAGGTGGGGCCAATGGAGCAAGCCCCGGCGGTACCCCAGCACGGACATGTGGTGTGCGATCAGGTAGTACACCTCGAAGGGATCATGCATGGAGAGAGCCAGCTGGACGTCCACATGGGACCACACCCCCAACAGGGCCGACATCTCCGCCGCAGAAGGCTCCGGCACACAGCAGGCAGCAGAAGGGGACCAAGGAAGATGTCCCAGCTTCAGCAGCCAGTGGTACACCACCTCATGGGTGCACTGGTACCCACGCGCCCCGTGAACACAGGCAAAGTAGGACACGGCCAAGGCAGGGCCACCCTCAGCAAGGCACACCGTGTAGGTGCTCAGACCGCACACCAGCAGCGCAGACACGGTCTCCGCCCCAGTCCAGGGCACATGAGAGCACCGCTTGTCTGGGATGCGCCCCTCAGGGAAGCGAACCAGCCCCAGGACCTCCGTATGCAGCCGGCAATCACGAGCGCTCACCTCATAGCCGAAGTAATGGAGTCCAGAGCTTAAGCTCTCAAAGGCACCCGCACGGCTGCCCGGGGTGCCCAGGAGCAGCTGCACGGCTGTGGTATGCCACAGGTCACACAGAGACATGGTCTCATGGAAGGTCCAGATATGGGGGGCCCCATGGGGGCCGGGGAGCGGGAGCCCCGTGGATGGGCAGCCATCCATGGTCTGGCACGACAGGGAGAATAACACAGAGCCCTGGGGGCACACACACCCTCCAGGGCCGGGAGGGGCTCCGAGAGATCCCGAGTACAGGGAATGTGGCCGCGGACCACAACATTGTAGCACAACAGAGTGAGGCGTGGGGTGCGGACCCGACATAGCTGCACAACACAACAGCGATCACACTGTCCGGCTAATCACACCTTCAAGGACATCCTGTAGCAAACAGTGGGGGGAGGGGGGCCGGGGTGGCGGTGGAGATGGCTGATGGAATGCAGCTGTCCAGGGAGCGGTCAGACCCGCGCGCCCGTGCAGGGGCGAGGTCAGGTGCCCCGCCTGCCGGTGCACCCAATTGCACGCACGCATGCGTGCACCCCAGCCCACACCCCCCAGACAGCCCTGCCATCAGAGACCCTGTATAACTGCTCCCGCCCCCCCTTGGGCCCCACCACCATGGAGCGCGACAGGGCAGCTGTCTATTGGATGTTCCTTGCGCTCGCAGCCGAGTGGTTCCATGACCACACCGAGCAGCTGCGCCTCCTGACCGCGGAGGTGCAACTGGCCGCCTGGTTGCGGGTAGCCCTGGCCCAGACAGCCACAAGGGGCCTCTGGGCCCACCACAGGTGCAGGAGAGCCCGTGTGCAACTCAGGGTGCAGTGAATCTCCGGGGCGGATTGTCAGGCTGTGAGCCGGAGCCGGCCCCAGCCCACACTGCTCCGTTGGGCTGCCAGGCGCCTCCTCTGGGCAAGGGAGACCCTGCGCCGGGCAGCCCTGCTCGCTATGACCATAGCCAGATGCCTATGGGTTGCAGAGTGCCCACAGGCATGGTGGGCTAGGGCGCTGGCCCACTGGGAAGAGCCAGAGTGGAGGGCCCACTTTAGGATGAGCAAGAGCACCCTGCTCAGCCTAGCGGAGCTCCTCACACCCTGGCTGGAGCGGCAGCACACCTCCATGCGGGACCCCATCCCCATGGTCTAGCGGGTGGCCATAGGGGTCTGGGCCCTTGCTACGCCCGACTCCTGCCGGTCAGTGTCCCAGCACTTCGGGGTGGGGCTCAGCACTGTCGCTTGCATCCTGTGGGATGTGTGCGAGGCGGTGGAGGCCCTGGAGTATGTGAACCGGCATGGTTACTACTCCCTGCACCTGCAGGGGGTGGTGGATCACCGGGGCCGGTTCATAGACATCTACACGGGCAACTCTGGCCGCAGTCACGACGCCAGGATCATGACGATCTCCCTCTTCTATGCCCGGATGTTCCGGGGGGACTTCGCGGACATGGGCATGAGGTGAATCAAGGGGGTCCCGATGCCCACCTGCATTCTGGGGGACCCTGCCTACCCCCTCACCCGCTGGTTGATGAAGGTTTACCTGGTACCGAAGACCCCTGTGGAGGTGCTATACAATACCTGCCTGTGTTCCAGCCAGACCGTGGTGGAGCATGCCTTCAGGGCCATCAAGCAGCGCTGGAGGAGTGTAGCTGGGCGCCTGGATTACACCGTCTCGACCTCGGCCCTTGTGATCGGTGCCTGCTGCGTGCTGCACAATATCTGCGAAACCGAGGGGGCGGCCCTGGAGTACCCCGAGCCCCACCGGCCCCCCAGTCCCGTGCCCCTGTATGTGAACGCAGAGAACCCCAGGGAGTACCGTTACGCCAAACGGATCCGGAATGCCCTGGCTAGGCATATTGCCCGGTGGGCCCAGTTGTGAGGAACTCCCCCCCCGGGGGGCCCCACCTGTGGTGCCGTGGCCATGCCCCTGCACAGGTGGGCCCCCACCCCTGTCCCCCACAAACGGGAGCGTGAGCCATACTAGTTATTTCCCCCAAGTGCACACATTCACCCGTTCCCGCCACCCCTGCGTTGCCCAGTCCCCTACAGTGACCTCCATCATGTCACCCTCCCCCCCTTCCCCCCATCCCCCCTCGCTTCCTTGGGCGTCCCCATGAGCGCCCACTGGGGCCCATGGAGCTCTGAGAGCTCTCCTCCCCCCCGCTGTCCGTGTTCCCTGCATTGTCTTGTGCCGCCTCCTGGTCCGGCAGGGGGGCAGGCAGTGGGGGGGAGAGGGTGGCCAGGGCCCTGGCTGGCCCCCGGGGGGGCTGCACCCTCCAGAGCACCGGGGGCACCGGGAGGCGGATGCGCGGCCCCTGAGGGCGTGGGGGCGGCTGGGGCGACTGGAGAGCCTGGACGGGGGGCGGGGCCACTGAGGGGCCCTCCATTGGGACCTGGGCAGGCAGGGTGCCCGGGGGTGCGCCTGCCATCACATAGGCGCACATCGTGCCGGCGTGCAGGAGCAGGGAGGTCCCAATGTCGTGGGACCTGTCCATTTTGGCTGTGTGCTCCCGCACCATGCCTGTGATGGCCTGCTCCAGCCTCCCGAGCGCCTCCACCTGCCTGCTGTGTTCCCGGCACTTCTGCCTCCGCTCCAGGCGCACCTCGGCCTGGAGCCTTTGGTCCCTCGCCTCAGCCTGCTCCAGGGACCGCTCGATGGCCGCCTCCATGCGGGCCACGGCCTCGATCATCCTCTCCCCCTGTTCCGCCGCGTTCTACATGATCTCCTGTGCCTGTTCCTCCCTCCACCTGCGGACCCGTGCCTGGTACTCCCACATGCGTTGCACTGGGGACACAAGCCCTGGGGACGCCGGCTGCCGGGGTTGCCCTGTGGGAACGAGAGGGTGAGTCCGATCCTGCCCCTGCCCGGGATGGGGCAGGGGCCCCTTGGGCCCCCGGGCGTCTCTCCCGGGCCCTCCCCACCCCGTGACCCCGGCCCCTCCCATACCCTCCGCCCACCCGGGGTGTCCTCCCTCCCTGCACCCCGGGGTGTCCTCCCTCCCGCCCCGGCTGCCTCACCTGGTTCCTGCACCTGCTGTACGACCTCCTCGGCAGCTGCCGTCTCTGTCTCCTGGGTCTGTTCCCAGGGTGTTCCGTGTCCTGCAGGTGAGGGAGGGGGCTGTGGGTGTTGGGCTGGGCATTTGGGGGACCTGGGAATGGGCCCCCTCCCGCCTTGCCGGTGGCACTGAAGCCTGGGCTGGGGTGGCCCCTGCCCCCTCCACCCCCCCTGGCCCTTGCCCCCCTGGTCATGGTTCCTCCCCTCTCCGGATCGGGCGCTTACCCTCAATGTCCATCTCGGAGCCCTTGGAGGCCGACCCCTCGATGTGGGAGTGCTCCCCCAGGGACCACTGGCTGAGGGTGGTGACGGTGCCGGCCTCAGACTCCGCTGGGCTGGCCCAGGGTTGGGTGCTCTCGGGGCTGCTGCCGGGGGGGGGGGCTGCAGGTGCCGCAGGTCACTGGGCGCTCTTCCTGGGGGTCCAGGGCCCCGGAGCTCGTGTCTACCAGGTGGGCGGCGAGGGGAGAGGGTACCTTGGCCCGTATCCTGCCCTGGACCACTGCGCTGCCCACGAACCGTGGGGCGACTATGGACCCCTTCATATGGAGGATGTGGTCCAGGGCATCGTAGAAGGGGGCGGTCCGGGCCCCGTGTCCGAACCGCCTATTGTTGTTCCTGATGGCCTTGTACCCCCTCTTGAGTTCCTTAGCCTTGGAGCGGCACTGTGCCACTGTGCGCTGATGCCCCGCCGCCTCCATGTCCCGCACTATGTCCTGGTAGACCTGCTCATTGCGCTGGTTGAGGGCGAGCTCCAGCTGGTACTCCAGGGTCCCCCATATCCGGATGAAGTCCCTGGTCTCCTGGAGGCCCCACTGGCCCCCTCGGTGGTATGCCTTCCTCCAGCGTCCCCACAGTGGGTCATCCTCCTCCTCATCCACCAGCTCCGCCTCCGCCCGAGCAGGGCCGGTGTCCTCCGGGGGCTCGTCCACCCGGGCCGTTTTCCGTGTCTGTGGGGACAGTAGGTGGGGAGTGTTGGGTTGGGTGCGGGGCTTCCTTGCCCCCCGCCTCCTTCCCGGTCGCCCGGTCGTGCCCCGCCCCCCGGGGAGCCCCCGTGCCCCCGTTCCCCTCCCCTTCATTGCCCTTACCCGTTTCTTGGGTGCCTCCTCCGGCCCCGTTCCGGCTGCTGTCCCCGGGGCGTCGCGTCCCGCCTGCTGCTGCGGGTGTTGTCCCTGCCCCGCCTGCATGGTCAGCACGGCCCCCGTGTCCCCCTCCTCTGCCTGTGCTCCCTCCACCTCCATCGCTGCCCCTGCCTCCTCCGCCTCCTCCTCCTCCACCATCGCTCTGTCACCCGCCGCTCTCTTCCGCCTCCTTCCTTGCTCCATCCCGCCACGCTTGCCTGCTGCTGATTTCCCTTTAAATCTCCCTCCGATGGATGTGTTGTTGCTGGTTGCCTAGCAGCGACGCTGCGTGCATTGCCCATGGCTGGAGCTTGTTTCCTTTGGTTCCGCCCGGCGATTGGCATCCAGACGTTACATTTTGTTGTTTCCCGGTGGGGATTTCTTTGACCACGCTTCCCGGGATATTCCCCTGGGTAGCCCGGGAAGCGTGGTTGAAATTGACTCCATGTGGGTATTGAGCGTGGTGAACATCTGGCGCGCGCCAAACAGACGTTCAGGGCTCTTTGGCCCCGCCGTGGGATTGAGCGTGGTTCACTGTGGTTGAGTGTGATCTCGTAACGTCTGAAAACACCCTGTGTGTGGAAATAAAGGTTTGGGCACCACTATTGCTTCTGTGGGTCAGTTCATGGGCCCGGGGCTGTGGGCGGCCATGCGGCTTTACAAGGGCGTGCCCACGGCACTGGTGGGGATCCCAGGGTGTTGGAGTCGGGGGGGGGGGTGCGCCTCACGCGTCGGCCTCCCGGCTGATCCGCCTGGCCAGGGCAGCACGGATGCGCTTGGCGTATCGGTACTCTCGTGGGTTCTCTGCGTTCACATATAGGGGCACAGGGCCGGGAGGGTGCCAGGGCATGGGGTAGTCGAGGGCAGCCCCCTCGGTCTTGCACACGTTGTGCAGCAAACAGCAGGCTCCAATCACTAGGACCGAGGTCTCCACTGTGTAGTCCAGCCAGCCCGTGAGACTCCTCCAGTATTGCTTGAGGGCCCCGAAGGCCCTCTCGACCACGGTTCTGCTTGCACACAGGTGGGTATTGTAGAGCACCTCCACAGGGTTCCGGGCGACCGGGTATGCCTTCATCAGCCACTGGGTGAGGGGATAGGCCGGATCCCCCAGGATACAGGGGGGCATCATCACCCCCTCGATCTGGATCATTTCCATGTCCACGAATTCCCCATTCGGGCATAGAAGGGGGAGATGGTTATGATCCGGGCATTGTGGCTGCGCCCAGAGTTGCCCGTGAAGATGTCTATGAACCGCCCCCGGTGGTCCACTAACGCCTGCAGTTGCAGGGAGTGGTATCCATGTTTGTTGACATATTCTGCGACATCCCCAGCGGAGGGGTGGAGGATCTCTATGTGGGTGCCGTCCACAGTGCCCATGCAGTTGGGGAACCCTCCAGCTGCGAAGCCGGCCATCACGGCCGCCTGGTCCACCAGCTGGATCGCTCGGTCCAGTAGCACTTCCTCCACCGCCTCGCAGACGTCCCGCAGGATCCCGGCGATGGTGCTCACCCCGACGCTGAAGTGCTGTGAAACAGACCGGCAGGAGTCGGGAGTTGCTAGTGCCCAGACCCCGATGGCCACCTGCTGGGCCATGGGGATGGTGGTCCGCATGGGGGTGTGCTGTCGCTCCAGCCAGGGCGTTAACAGGTCCACGAGTCGCAGTAGGGTGCACCTGTCCATCCGAAAGTGCGCCCTCCAGGCGGCCTCATCCCACTGAGTCAGCGCCTGGGACCACCACCCGTGTGCCCGCTCTGTGACACATACTCACTGGTCAATGGGCATAGCGAGAAGGGCTGTGCGCCCCATGGTCTTCCTCCACCATTGGAGGCGCCCGGCTGCCTCGCGGAGCAATGCGCCCCTCTCCTGGCCGTGGAGGAGGGCCTGCCGGGCCGCCCCGAACACCTGCAGGGCCCTGAGCCGGGCCAGGGAGCGCCTGCGGTCATGGTGGGCTCTCTGGGCCGTAGCGGCGCTCCGGGCAATGGTAACCCACAGGCGGGTGCCCAGGTGCACCTCAGCGATCTGGATGCGCAAGAGATCAGTGTGTGAGTGGTACCACTCTGCACAGAGGGCTAGGTGCATCCTGCAGGTGCCCAACCGGCCTAGCTTCATGGTGCACGTTGCCCTGGTTGGGGGGCAGCCGGCCCAGTTATAGGCCGGGGCACGTATAGCCCTGCCCCCAGGTCATGAACCGGGGGCCCCCGGGTGGGTGACGGGTGGTCCCTCTCCCGGCTGCTTGGGCAGGCTTCTGCAGGGCGGCCATGCCGGGGAGCTGGGGACGATTCATTGAGCGCACCTGCTGTCCCTGCAAGGGGCCTGGCACACGGTCCAGCCTTCGCCTGGGCGCGTGTGGGCTGCAGCTGCATTCCTGCTGTCAGCAACCTCCCACCTCAGTGTAGCCAGCCTGTTGTCCTCGCCGCTCTGATTAGTGTGTAGGCTGTCCTGTCTGGGAGCTCTGTTCCAGCAGCTGTTCTGGGTCCGCACCCCACACCTTGCTTGCTTGCCATGCCATGTTGTGGCCGGTGGCCTTATCGGCTGGCCTTGAGGCCCTCCTGCATCCCTTCCCATCCCTCCAGGGATTGTGGGGCCCCTCTGTCCTCGCAATTAGTCTCCTTTGTTTCCAGGACCGTGGCTGGCTGCGCTTCCACCAGGCTCCCGGCTCCCAGCATCCATGTGGTCCCCCATTGCTGGGCCTTCCACGAGACCATGGCCCTGTATGACCTGTGGCATTCACCCAGCCGTGCAATTGCTCCTGAGCTGCCCGGACAGCCTGTCTGGTGCCTATGAGAGTCTGAGCTCGGGGCTGCGCTACTTTGGCTATGAGGCGAGCGCCCGCGATTGCCGGCTGCATGCGGAGACCCTGGGCCTGATTCCCTTTCCCGATGGGCGCGTCCCGGAGATGAGGTGCTCGCATATGGGGTGGTCGGCGGCGGAGATCGTGTCTGCTCTGTCTGTGTGCAGCCTGGCTGCCTACATGGCCTGTCTGAATGAGGGGGGGCCTGCCCTGGCCGTGTCCTACTTTGGCAGTGTTCACGGGGCCCGTGGGTACCAGCGATCACGTGGGGTGGTGTATCACCTGCTGTTGGAGCTGGGTCACCTTCCGTGGCCCCCTGCTGCTGACTATGGCTTGTCCGAGCCCACCGAGGCCGAGCTGGCGGCGCTGTCCGGTGTGTGGTCCCGTTCCGATGTGCAGTTATGGCTCGCTGCGCAGGATCCCTTTGATGCATACTACCTGGTCGCCCACCACATGTCTGTGCTGGGCTACCATCAGGGCATGATTCAGTGGTCGCGCTTCATTCAACTGGTGGGCCACCCGGCCCCGGGCCCCTTCGTTGCCCCCTGCAGCTGACTGTGAGGCTCCTTGTGCCTACCGTGCCCTAGTTGGTGGCCCCACGGTGAGCTCCCTTCTGCTCCCCGCTGCCTGCTTCCTCCATGATGCTTCCTGCCCCCCCCGTTCACCTCTGCAACCGGTGCCCCCCTCCGTGGCTGCCTTCTCCTGTGGCCGAGTCCTGTTCTCCGTGCCTCCACCCAGCTCCCTGGGTTGCTGCTGACTTTCCTCATCCACCGTCGCTATCTCCTGTGCCCGTGACCCCCCCCCTTGGGTGCCTATGTGACCGCGGGGTTCTGGGGCCCCTGGTCTTCACCTTCTGGCATCCGCCCAGGGGTGTGTGTACAGCTGTGGACCATTTGCACTGCTCCGGCTCTTCTGCATCCTCTCCATGGCACCCTTGCTGGTGCTTGGGGTGCCTGTCTGCCTCCTGGACTGTTTCCGGGCCACTCCCTGTTCCATGTGGCCTACCCCTGTGCCTGTGGGCAGGCCTTTCGGGGTCCCCCCATTCCGGGACTTCCTGTGTAGCTGTGGGGGTGCCCGTGCAGCCTGTGCTGTTGTGGGGGTTCTGGTTGCTGTTTCCCGTGTCCTGGCCGTCCCCTGGCCCGGTCCCCCCCCTTCTTCCCTGTCACCGCCCCCCTCCCCCTCCCGCCTGTGCCCATTGTGCCATGTGTGTTGTCTGTCCCGCTGTGTCCCCCCTTCCCTTCCTTTCCTGTGCGGGTGTGAGTGCGCCCGGTCGTGTGTGTGTGCTGTGTGTTCCACTGTGCCCTCGTTGTCTCTATGCCTGCTGTGTGTGTTGCCTCGGTGACTCTTCTCCCTCCCTTCCCGTTTCCCTTGTGTGGACGTTCCCTGTAGGTGCTTTTTGCTTCCTATGCCCTCAGTCGGCCATGTCTGCCTCCCGCCCCTCCCTGGTGCCTTCTGGGTGTTTTGACCATTGCCGGGAATCGGCTTCACGTCTGTTGCGCTGCCCCGGCCCGTGGTCTGATGGCCCGATTCCCTGCTGTGGTCCCGGTCCCGTCACGTCTGTTCTGGGCCTTCTTTGACCATGGGCAGTGGTTGATCGGTTCACCACCGCTGGGAATCCACTGTGGTGATTCGGCACTGCATAACGTCTGAAATCACCCAATCACTTTGCTCCTGTAGAAGTCCAAAAGAAGCCCTGCCACAGGAGCAAATACCAATTCTAATTTCTCTCTCTTCTTTTTGAATTACCCCAGTTAGAACACTTAGTACAACTGGATTTGATCAACAACTCTAAATTGCCCCTTTTTACATGAACTGACCTGAATTATGTTGTTCAGGGCCTAGCAGAGAGAGCAAGAAAGGCAGCTGTCTGCTTATTCTCTTCACAGCAGCTCTTCTCCTTTCTCTTCCTCAATCCTGGCTTTATATAGGCCTATTGCCCTCACTTCTACCCTTAATGGCAGCACTCAAATGGCTACCTGTAGCCATTTGCCATAGCATTCAAGGGAGCACTAGAACTTTCCAAAGCTGCTACTCACTGAGCATGTGCAATTCCAGAGCTAGATCACAACTGTCCCACCTTTTTCTGGGATTAGCCCATTCTCTTAAAGGGACACTCTCTCAAAGCATATGGCTTACATGCGCTCCTGCGAACACGCATGCACGCCCACCTCCACCCATCACCCATGCACAGAGTAGCTGGTAAAAACGGCGGTTGCTCCATACGTGTAGATGGGTGGAGGTGGGTAGAGACGGGTGTGCATCCGTCTACCCAACCCCCCACCCACTGCACATCGACCAGCGCGAACACCGTCCCCCTCCCTGTGCCACGACCCATGTAAAAAGGGCCTCCGAAGGTGGATTTGGCCAAGTAGACAAAAACAACAACAGGTTTGACTGAGCCCACAAGTTATTACTGTGGGCGGTTCCTTGCAAATACTTACTTCTAAGTAAAGCACAAGGCTTAACGGGTACAATTGTAGTCCTGCTCCATTAAAGTCAATGGCAAAACTCACATTGACTTTAATGGCAGAAGATTTCTCTGTAGTAGGAACAATTGCATTTCTTAATACTTAAGCAACATTGCAACACTGTTCCCAGAGAAACTGTTTTCAGGTACAACTGTGGCAGAACTATTGGACTACCCACAGTAGCAAACATTAGTAGGATTGAATGCATTAATATTGCTGTCCCGTCTTGCTGTGATCCTTTTTAAATCTCTTGATGCCTATTTTAAGCATCGGCTTCTATGTTCTGGCCAAATTTTAACCTCTGAACTTCTGTCCTACTGCTTTAAAAAAATTGCAGTAGAAAGCCTTGAGGCTAACTTTTCTTGCAGCCAAGACTCCAATGTTATCGAGAGTTGCTATAGTTTCTCTGCTTTTTAAAATATTGCAGTTTAAAAGTAAAACAGATCTCATCCTTGGATGGTGGTTCAGGTTGAAATTTCAGAGTTAGATTAAAAAAGATTCTTATTTCATCCAAAATGGCTCAGTCAACTGAAAACAGTCAATCAAAGGGATTTCTTGAGAGTTCTCCAACTATAAACTATTTTACAGTGCAATGTTTATGTGAGTATTTCAGTTTGCCCTGTCAACACTTATTAATTAACATTTGCAACACTCTGAGGAGGTATGAGAGGTTATGAATATCATAACTTATCTCCCAATTTTCTAAGAGGTATAAGTCGCACCTGACTCCTGGAAAACACACCACTAGGTTCAATTAACACAAAAATGACTCCATATTCAAACAATCCAAAATGCTCCTACAGCACAGATATGCCTCCCGTTCCTTCAGCTAGTGCAAAACTGCTCCCCGTAACTGCTCCCCGGGCCATGGGGCGGCCTCTGCGATCTACCGAGGGCGCTTTCTTAGAGGTCCCCCGGGTGAACCGGGGGGCCACGATGGAGAGGGTGTTCTCGGTGGTCACACCACGACTGTGGAACTCCCTCCCAGAGGAAGCTCGCCTGGCTCCCAGCCTGTTGGCCTTTCGCCGGGCCTGTAAGACCTGACTGTTCGTCCGGGCCTTTGGGGAGAGGGGGAGTAGGGTTGGGTGTTTGCCAGTGGTGTTTACCTCTTTTATTGTGGTTTTATAATGTTTTTGTAACCCCTCTTTGTATTGTTTTTTAATCTATTGTTTTAAAACGTTTGTGAGCCGCCCCAAGCTGTCGTAGGGCTGGAGGGTGCGGAATATAAATTATTAAATAAATAAATAAACTTGCATACATTTTAATGTGCTGATTTATATAAATTTATGGAGTCTTAAAATAGCTCATTGCCTAAGTTTGAGACTGGGCTAGGGGGAAAAAAAAAGTTAAAAAAGCAATCATTAAAAAGATGAATTGCATCCATCAGACTTGAACTCATGACTTTTGGTTTTCTTTTTCAAAGCTCTTTGCCATGAGCTACATAAGCATCATTTATTTGTATTTATTTATTTATTAATTAATCAGCAAATTTACTATCATAAAAAACATAAATAAATATACAAAAGTTAGGAAAATTTAAACAAGGCATAAAAAAAGTGGGGACTTTAAATATTGCCCGAACCACAAAATGCAAAAATAATAACAAAACAGTTCCAGATACAAAAAGAAGATATAATAATATAACATACTGTAGAGCCCAAAAAGGAGGGAGGGACATGAGCCCAGACATCACAAACCAGACACCAGCCCTATCTACAGCTACATAAGCAACTGCAGCGTGTTGGTTTTAATGCAGCTCCTCCTAGAGAACTTCAGCTCCTAGAGAAGTTCATACATACTGCTCACTAGTTAAATAGCTCTTTTTTAGAGTGCTATATGTGGCTTAGAAGCTAAACTTTGGGACTCCTGTGTTTACTGTGAACCATTACTATATAGCCTATGAAATCTATGGCATCGAATGGCTTTTGTATGAAGAGAAAGGCTTTAGCTTAGGACGCTTTTAAATGATCCCGCTCACAAGCGGGATCGTTCATTCTGCCGCATCTCCCCCCCACCTTCCTCTCTACGACGTGTCTGATGTTCAGAAGAGCATCAGACACGGCGTAGAGGGTATGTGCGTATGCGCGTCCTTCTGTGCATGCGCACTCTGCCAGGGAACCCGGAAGTGCGGGTAAAGCCGGCACATCGGCGATCTGCCTTGAAGGGGACAGGATCGCTGGGCCGGCTTGACGGGGGGGGAAACACGCCTGCACTCCGCGTCGGGCATTTAAATGGGCGGTGTCAATGGCGGCTGTTAAAGGGCTCAGCCGCCATTTCCATCTTGTTTAAAAGCGCCCTTAGCAAAGGGACAACCGAGGGAGGATGTGATAGAAGTTTACAAAATCATGAGTGGTGTAAGTAAACAGGGAGCTGTTGTTTACTACTTCTCACAATAACCACAACTAGGGGAAACTATGAAATTAATTAACAGCAGATTTAAAACAAATAAAAGGATGTTCCTTTGGTTGGTATATGCAACATCCATAAGTTAATGCCTGCTGCATTAATAACAGTAATTGACTATAGAGCCACTTGATGGCGCTGCTATGTTTATATGTACATGGAAGGGAGATGGGGTTTTGCAGTTGAATTCCTTTGTGTAACCACTCCTTCCCTTCTCTCTCATTGTCTCAGTCTCCATTTTGTCTTACTACTAGTTAGATGTAACTAAGGATCTGTGCCTGGAAAGTCTTAAGTAAAGTTCTGTTTTTAAACCTTCAGCTGCATTTGTCCTTACTGATTGCAAATCAGTTATTACTCTGCAACACCTTTTCACTCCACATGCTTGTGGAATTCATTGCCGGAGTTCACATACCAAGAGCATAAGTGGGTTCAGAAAAGGGTTGGATAAGTTCTTAGAAGATAAGTCCATAAATGGCCATTAGTCAAGTTGGTCAGGGGAGGAGACAGTTGGGAGCTCGAAGTGGATAGCGGGAAGTGGATCATTGTGTTATGAATTGTTGACTTCTCTGAAGCAACTGATGTTAGCCACTGTCAGAGACAGAATGCTGGGCTAGGTGGACCATTGGCCTGACTCAGTATGGGTGATTTCAGACGTTACGGGTGGGCGGTTCACCACAGTGGATCCCCAGTGGGGGTGAACAAAACAACCACGCCCCGGGGTGAATAAAAGCCCCAAACAGACGTGACGGGACCGGGACCACGACCGGGAATCGGGCCGACAGATCACGGACCGGGGCAGCGCAACAGACGTGACGCCGATCCCCAGCTGTGGTCAAAACTCCCAGAAGACACCAGGCAGGGGCGGGACACACACATGGCCGCCTGAGGGCAAACGAAGCCAAAAGGCACAAAAGGCAACGCCCACACAAGAGAAACGGGAAGGGAGGGGGAGAGAGAGAGAAGAGGCAGACAGGTACCACACACAGCAGGCAAACAGACAGCGGAGCCACAGTGGAACACACAGCACAACCACACGCCCGGGCACACACACGCACATGCGCACACACACAAGGGAAAGGTCGGGAAGGGGGGCACGGGTGGCCGAAAAAAACACAAGGAACAACGGGAGCAGGGGGGGGGACACGGAAGACGGGGGGCACCGCAAAGGGGCAGGTCAGGACACAGGCTGCAGCAACCCCCACCCCCACAGCACGACAGTCCACATAGGCGCCCCCACAGCAACACAGGCAGTCTCAGAAAGGGGGGCCAGGACCCCGGGACCAAGGCACAATGGGGGCCCGCAATGCACAGCGAGCCTGGCGGAGATGGTCCAGGAGGAGAACGGTGGCCCCACAGTCACAGAGGGGCAGATGGAGGGCAACCAGGACAGTCGGAGCTGTGCTGCAGGTCCAATGACACGCACCCCCCCGGGGAAGCACCATGGCCCTGTCTGGGGGCGCCCTAATCTCCAAGTCACACACGCACCCAAGATGTGGGGGGGGGGGGG
>QEPC01009911.1:2383244-2404680 GCA_003113815.1 Sphenodon punctatus | reverse complement strand
TTAAAGTATGTATGGTAAGGAATTAAGTACATTACATGTATGTTGATGAGGATAAAATATTAAATATTGTTCAAATTCTGAAATAATTTCTATGGTTTTTGGCGTTTATGTTTTGTTGCAGTGTATGAATTTACTGAATTTGGTGGGTTTTTTGTATTTTAAGAAAATTCTTGTGCATTTAAGGTTTTTTTAAACTGTTAAGTTTTTTGTTTTGGTTAATTTCTTGGTTTTGTGGGATATGATATGAGGACATTAATATATTAGTTGCTGCACAACTTTTAAGTGAGTTGTGGAATTATTTTAACTGAATAGCACTAGGGATGATAGGAAGAGGAGGGAGGTCTGGGGCCATGGAGATAAGGGGTGAAAACCAGCATGACGCTAACCACCCTTTAGCGGGGGTTGGGGGGCAGGGTGGGGCTCGGGATGTTGTGGGGGGGTAGGGCGGGGCTCGGGGCAGGGGTTGAGAGGGCAGGTCGGGAAGACTGTGGGGGTTAGCGAGCTGGCTCGCACACCAGGGGGCAAGATAGTAGGGGTGGCTGCTCCACCGCCAGGGGACCCAGCAATAGCAGCAGCCAATGGAACTCGCAGGGGGACACCGACTCAGCCGCTTCCCGGTTCTCTGACAGGAGAGAGGAGCTCATCTGCGCATGTGTGAGCCTGCAGAACCGATTTTTTATTCAATAATAACTCGGTTTTGACTGCACCAATTACGATCATATTTCAGAAGCACTTGTTATTGATCTCATGCTGCAATCCTGTGACGTTTGGGGGCTCAACTCATCCAGGGGGAGGAGATATTGATGATTCAGAATCGTGAGGACGCTGTGCCTTTTGACCACAACCAATTAACGTTTAAACAGTCATAACACTTTATTTTCCTGATGGATCTTCTTCAAACTTTGTGCATATGATGGTCCTCACAACTTACAGCCATGGATACATTTTCAGCAATGTAGCTCAAGCGGTTTCCTCAAAATCGGGGCTTTAGCAGCCCCCTGTTTATAATGGAGAGTGGTTGTGCATTTAAGTTGCAGGCAAAGTGCTGTAGGATCTTTAAAAGATCCTTCATGGTTATGATTTAGGGTTTAAAAATCACATCTGTAAGGCATCGCTCCATGGTGGACCACTGATTTGGTACTGGACCAAAGAGGAGAGAGTGCCACCTGCTGAATTGTCAGTGTGGTTTCTGATGGTTCCTGGCTTGTTTTCTTCCATAGATACTGACCTGTCTTAACGGGACCGCCGAATGGGGTTGCATGGCCACCGACAGATAAATGAATGTGTCATGCCAGAGGAATCAGGGTTATTATTCCTCGATGGGAATGAAATTCCATCAACAAAAACTCATTAGATGGTGCAACCTTCTAATTGATAAACACAGGCCTGACAACTTGCGTAAGAGTGGAAGACAGACACCAACACAGGGGCTGTCAATCAGCGTCCCAGCCGTCACTGCCTTGCAATGAACTTTGACCTATTCCAAGAATGCTGCTGATTGTTTCAGATTCAAGGAGCAAAATGGAAGTTTGCCTAATTATAACATCAATGTCAGGGCACATACCCTAGTGGCACACCTGTGTGATGGAAAAAAATTAGCGTACCTTCTAGAGCTCTGCTTACGTGAACCTAGACTTGCTCCCTTTGTAGAATACGCAGTCTGTTCAGGGACTGTAGTCACGCTGATGCAACACGACTTTGTGCTGAATAGCGTCTTTCATGCAAAATGTCTTGCAAGCTGCTTCTGAGCCACCTTCGTGCTTGCAGCTGCAAAATGAAATCTGAAATAAGAGCAGAAGGAAGCAGAAACTAGAAAGCACAGAAGAAGGAGAAAGATATGTTTTAGGCAGGCTCTTAATGACAAGGGGATGCCAAGATAGGAGAAACAGAGGAATATTATGGCAGTTGCGAAGGAACGGCAAAATCAGTTTAGCTAACAAAATCAGAACGGATAATAGCTGAGTAAAATCTATGTTACTTTATGGCCCAGAAACATGGTGTATCGAAGTGGAACATTGGAGAAGTCTTTTCATCTACACTGGACTCCTAAACTCAAGAGGTTACATTTGTTACCAGCTAAGAATGTTTAACTTTAAAAAACCAACCAACCAAACAAAGTTTATTACCACCTGATGTGCTGGAGATGTAATGCTTTGCATGCTTCGGGCATGTCCGGTTATGAACCCCTTTTGGAAAGAACATACTTACTAGAGATAATACGATCTGGGATAAATAGTACCAATAACATAGCTAGCATTACCATCAGCAAGTATGTGCGTTCTTTGTTACAGATCCAACAAGCTGAAACTGAATTCTTATCAAATTGTTTTTCTTCAGCAGGCGTTGTTAGTTTGCACACAGGATAGTCTGACTTCATTGGAAAAATTAAACCTCTCCAAAAACTGAAGCTTGTATAATGACATGGCAAATATGGCATCAGTGGAGAGAATTTCATATAAGAGATGTGACAACTCAGACAAATTTATTGCAGTTTGGAGGGAATTTTTGGAATCTGTTGGAAACTAGTGTAATCTTAGAGCAAGCAAAAATTAGTTGACCATATATTGTACCTTTGCACACTCAATTCCCTTATTTTATTTTTTTGTTTATACGCTGCCGAATTCACGTTTCTCTGGAACGATCAGGCTGATTCTGCCTCCTAGGGCGCCACCATTTTGCGCATGAGTATTAGGTGAAGAATCCTTCCATCAGAACCTTGGCTAGAATTTTGCTGTGGCTTAAATTCATGTTTGAATTTCGATTGATGTTTCAAAAATGTGAAAAAAAATCAGTGAAAATGGAAGGGCTGTTTTGATTCAGCCCTACGCCCCGGTGTGTTGTGACATCATGGCATTCTGCAAGGGAAGGATCACATCAGGAAAAAGGGATGGGGGAATGCCTCAACCCACCCCTTTCCTGATGTGGTCTTCCCCTTGCAGAACACAATGATGGTAATGGTGACCCACCACCGCTTAAGTTACTACTACTGCTTAATCATTTCCCCCCCGCCATGCAGTTCTTTCTGCACTTCTTTTCCTGCCGTGTTTGTGTCCCTGAAGAGCACTGGGCTATCACGGTGCTCTGCAGGGGCAAGGCCTCGCAAGGGGAGCCCAACCTGGCCTGAAACTGAGGCGTTTGGGTTTGGAATGGCTTCTAAATCAGACCAAGCTGTGACGGTACGGTGTGTAGGCCTCGAGCTGTCAGCTGGCTTGAGGTTTCCTACCCTGCCTAACTGACAGCAGCGCATATTAGGGGTCGCATCCCTGCAAGGACTCACCCAGCCCACCCTTGGGCATAACTCTGCCATGACTTGTGGGTCACCTGTCACAATCAAATATTAATTGGGATCACAACCTCATCTGCTGATGACACCAACCCCCTTAAGGGCCTGACTCACAGTTTTGGAACTTCTTAATACGAGGTGATGTGCAGGCCGTAAGGAGAGGCACAGACAAATTGCATGGTGTAACTGCGGCTGGCTAGCTAGCTCAAATATATCATTTAGTGGTGTGGACCTGCCTCCAATTTGATTTGGTCCCCAGGTGGCCAGCCTCCTATTTATTTTTCAATTATTAATTTGCAACAACCACCGATGTGTGATGTTCTTATCTCCAGGGAAACAGATTTGCCGTTGGAATTCGGTTTAGCGCAGAGGAATAGATTTCAATTAACATTTAAACTGGCATCTGTGATGTGGGTACAAAGGCAAATATAATGAATCACCCTTTTAATAAGCTCCATTTACCTTTTCCAACCTGCCATGGTAGGCAGCGTGCTACACAGCCTGCAGATAAAACACTTGGATGGGTTTGCGTGGGTAGAGATCAATGCAACCGATCTTTCGCCTTGCCCTGTTCCCTTCAGACAAGATAGCATGCGCTGCCTTACAGTGATGCATTCAGTAATAGAGGCAGACACAAAGCTCCCAAAGGAAAGTAAATCTGCTGACAGAAGGGTGCATTTTTGTTATTGGTCCTGCTGTCGTTACAGGTTCCGCCGCATGGATAGTGTATTAAACTATGTGAACCGCACAGGTCCTGAGGGCGAGTCCTTGCCGCACCAGGCTTGTAACTAGCCAGCAGGGGGCATAGCTAGGTTGGAATGGGCCCTGGGGTTGTGGGCCCCTGTGGCACTGCACCACCTCTCCCCATGATAACTGCGCTTTTGCTAGCCAGAACCCTGTTACTAGTCTCCTGGGGTCCGTTAAGGGTTATTAAATTAGGAGAGAGAGGCAGCTAGATCAGGTGACTGGAAGCTGGGACTTTAGAACAGCAATTCTCAGCTAGGAGAGAGGACTAATAAGGAGAGCACCGGCAGCAGGAGACCACCAGGAATGACTGTAGGGTTGCAGGCGCGACTCCCAGGGAGAGCTAATGTTAGCCACTCTGGGAGGGCTGCACAAGTCAAGAAGCCCTGGGGCTCCTGATAGATGATGAGGCAATAGCAAGGCCAGCCAAGCTGGGAGAGGCAGGCCAAGGGGATGAGCGCCTGTGGACTGTTTTGTGGAAGAGAGGGCAGGGACCTTCTCTGGTTACTTGGGGAACCCTAGCTGTATGGTATCCACCAGTGCAGTGGTAGTTTCCTTGGAAGAACCTGCATGCGCAATTCCCTGGGAGCAATACCAGCAAGGGAAAACAAAATCCCCCAAGTTTTAGGAAAAGGACACTCTACAATAGTCCATGAGCTTCTGTGGTGACACAGGGAGTCGAGAGATTGAGTTTTGGACCTGGTCCTGCAAGTAATCACAATGTGGCTGGGCTGCTTTTCATTAGAAGGCTGTAATGTAAAGTCCTGGTGGGTGAATGGGTCTATCTGTTAAGGATATAATTTTCAAAAGCCACTTATTTATTTAGTTCAATTTTTTACTCTGCCATTCCCAAATGGTTCAGGGTGGCTTACAAAACAGATAAAAACAATATATATATAAACTGCATAACACCCCCACCAGCCCCCGACCTTTCCCCACCCCCACCGCAACCCTCTATTTACATTCCTACCCAAAACACCCCCATCCCCTATCCCTCCCTGCCCACCAAATAGAAAGGTCTTGCACTGCCTCTGGAACATGCCCAGGCTCGGGCTCAAACAAACCTCAGGGGGAAGGGAGTTCCACAGCATCAGTACAGCAACCAAGAACGCCTACTTACAAGTCCTCACCATATGAACATGACTAACAGGTGGTACCCACATGGAGGCACTCCTAACTGATTGCAGGGGCCGCAGTGGGGTATGGAAGAACAGGCAGTCTCTCAAATATTTGTGGCCCAGACTGTTTTGGGCTTTAAAGGTCAAAACCAACACCTTGAATTTATTTATTTATATAAAAATGTATGCCAGCAAATTGTGCCATAGACTTTGAAGTACCGGTGTAATGTGCTCCTGGTGCCTCGCCCCCAAAAGGAGGCAAGCTGCTGCATTCTGCACTAGCTGCAGCTTCTGAACATTCACCAAGGGCATCCCCATGTAGAGCATGTTAGAGTAGTCTAGCCTCGAGATGATGAAAGCATGGATGACGGTGGCCAGATCTGAGTCAGAAAGAAAAGGCCGCAGCCTCCTCACCAGATGGAGCTGGTGAAAAGTACTCTTGACCACTGCTGCAACCTGACAATCCAGGCACAAGGGATCCAGAAGGACTCAGAGACTGCGAACCTGACTGACCAGAGGAGACTGGACTCTGTCAATGACAGGAGTCCTAATTTCCTCCAGATCACATGGCCGGCCAACCATCATCACCTCGGTCTTGTTGGGTTCGGGTTCAGCTTCAGTTGGCTCAGCCTCAGCCAGTTCCTGGCAGTAGCCAGGCATCGGGTTAGCACAGAGACTGCAGGGCCTGGGTCGGATGAAAAAGAGAGGTAGAGCCGAGCTTCATCAGCATTCTGATGGCAAATGACCTCGCCCAGTGGCCACATATATCCATTGAACAAGATGGGGGACAGAGTAGACCCTGTGGGACCCCACAGGGAGGTTGTGAGAGGACGACAAGCAATCACCCATCACCTTTCTCTGAGACCTCCCTGACATGAAGGAGTGGAACCACTCAAGAGCGGTCCTGTGCACCCCCACCAGGTCCCACAGTCATGTCAACAACACCTCGTGGTCAACGTATTAAAGGCTGCCGAAAGATCTAACAGGATAGGGTACAATTCCCCTTGTCAATCTCCAGGCTCAGGTCATTGACCAAGGCCACAAGTGCAGTCTCTGTACCATGTCCAGGATGGAAGCCTGATTGAAATGGATCCAGGAATCCTATGTCATTGAGATGAGCCTGAAGCTGTTGGGCAACCACCTGTTCAATAACCTTCCCTAAAAAGGAAAGATTAGAGACAGGTCGATAGCTGGCCAGGGCATCAGCGTCCAAAGCTGGCTTCTATCTTAAGCTATTGCCAGACAACTGCAGTTGGATGTCCGACACCCTCTCCCAAAAGGAGGTATTGACAACCCCAGCCACCAACACCCCTAACGTCTCCCAGCTGGCTTTCAACAGATGCCACGTCTTAATCATCTGATGCCACGTTATGACAAAGAGCATTAAGTGAAAGTAGTTACTGAGATGCAGTTACATTGCGGTGACCACTTCACTTCAGTAGCCTTCAAATGAACAGCTAAACCCAAGTAGCTTATACCCCCAAAGGGATGTATAAGCTACCCGCTGTACCAAAGGGGTGGAGGAGAGTCTGGAAGCACTGTCTTTACCTAGGTAGAGACCCATGCAGCCTGTGGACCTCTGCCTGGGCAAGGGCAGTGTAATGGGAATCCCCTCCATCTTGCCGGAGAACAGCAGCCTCTGGCAGGACGGAGGGGATTCTCGTTGTGCTGTATTCACCCACAGGCTGCACCAGTCTCTGCCTGGGTGAAGACAACAGGGCCAGACTCTCCTTCATCCCTGGCGGAGATCAGAAGTCTCTGGCAAGGTGGAAGGGACTCTGTTTGTGCTGCCTTCACTCAGGCCATGGGTCTCTGCTTGGGTAAAGACATCACAGCCAGAAACTCCTCCATCCCCCCAGTTTACATGAACAGTCATTTCAAAATACATTCAAAAGGGGAGAAAGCACTCCTAATTTTTCAACAAACAGACGCATCCACTAGGTGTTCGCTATCCAAACAAGTGGGTAGTGTTACTTCTGGTAACACTCAGTGTTTATTGAACTTATTTGTATTTTGCTTTTAATCTGTTGTGTGCTGCCCTGAGCCTCCAGGGATAGGGTGGGATATAAATCAATAATAATAATAATAATAATTAATAATTAATAATAGTTAATAATGAATAGTGCCTGTGAGCCCTAGTCAGAGACCAGGGTCCCATGGTGTGAAGGCAGTGGATAAAACGAAAGCTTCCCCTGGAGTAATTTAGCAGTTCCTGTTGGGTAGACAGCCCCTGATTATTGCAGGGTAAATGCCACCTGCATTCAGAGGAGAGAGAAAGCTACCCTGGAACACATGAGCCATGTTTTCACTCTGAGAGGACATAATTCCAGAGAAATTTGTCTGCTTGGTGTAAACAGGATCTTTGGATCTTATATCTTCTGAAAATGGAATTTCTTAGACCACTTGGAGATAAGGATGTAAGAACAAAGTTTCAGAAGCAAGGAACATTGTAGAGCTATGGCTCTCTGTTCAGTGGGGTTCTGCGGAGCTGTGGGGTTCTGCAGTAGAGGGGGTGGACCTCTGGGGGGGGGGGGGGGGGGCGGTTCCTGTTCTGTGGAGCTATGGCATTTCTGCACTAGGGGGTTCTGTTGAGCTGTATGTAAAGAGTATCTGCTGCTGTTTGTTATCTGGCTAGATTTTGCAGTATCTGCCAGTATCGAGTTTGTGGCTGGATACCAAATAGTCTATTAGCAGTTAGTGGTTAATCCGGTTAATTGGATTACTGATTTACCATGATAATCTGCATTACCATTTACTGAATTATCGTTTACTGTCCATAATCCCCCCCCCCCCTGTTTTTGTTTGTTTACTCTCTCTGTAGTAACAGTAACATTTGGTTATGCGGTAATGCAGTAATATCTGGTAATCTGGTTTGGCGGTTAAGAACATAAGTGTCATTTACTAGGTCAGACCAATGGTCCATCCAGCCCAGCATTCTGTCTCTGACAGCAGCCAGCCTCGGTTGCCTCAGGGGAGTACACATCAGGTTACAATAGATTAATCCATTTACTGCCATTCTCCCCCATCTTCTGACAGTCAAGGGTCTTGTACTCCTTAGTAGTAAATGGTTTACTACTCCACTTGACCAGCCGAACTAGTAGCTCTTAACAGACCTGGCTATCATAAAGTTAATCTCAGTAATTATTAGTTACTGAGTATTAACCACAAAATTAACCTGAATACTGGATGTTAACCATGGACAATCTTTTTGCTGTCCATTTCAGCACTAGTTGTGTGACACACCCTGTTCTGTGGAGCTGTGGAGTTATGGTCTGTGGAGTTCTATGAAGCTCTCTGTCTGTTGTATGAAGATATGGTTCAGTTCTGTGGAGCCGTGACGTTCTGAAATAAGGACTGTCTCTTAAAAACACAGGACATGTAGACGGCAGTAGAAGACAGTTATCCTAAGATAAACTACCTGTCTTGCTACATTGGAATGGGAGAATGTGTAGCAGTAAATGAGTAATTTTTCATTTACCTGAATGTAGCCTTACCTAGCTCTGAATGGTTCCCCACGCTTAGTTTCTTATCTGCGTCACAGCTGCATCTTCCTTCAGACAGAGTGCAAGGAATGTACCAACAGAACGAGGGTGATTTGAGCTGTCTTACAAAATAAGACATTTCTAAAATAAATCCTTTGTGGCCTAAAAATCAGTAGCATTCAACAACGTCCAAAACGTAGGCTGATCTAAGCATCACAAGTCGGTGGCACATGGGAACCTTTTCGTGCAGGTAGCTTTTATAACCAAACTGAATTTGCAAAATACAGGCTCCGAGATGGCATCTCTGGAGGTGCGAAGTCAGTAATTATAAACCAGCTAATGAACCTGCACCGCCCAGGAGTGCTTGTCAGACTGAGTTATATATAGCCACAGGCGAAGAGGCACTTCCAGTGACTTGTCAGTGCGAAAGTGTCCAGCGCCTGGATTGGAAAGACACAACTTACCCCAGGGAGTGCTTTAGAAATACGTTTGGGTGCCTTCTGGAATGAGCCACTGAAACATTGGGTCTCTGCGCTTACATATAATCAGGAACCCATGTTCACTGCATTTTTCCCATTTGCTGCCAATGAATGGGGAAAACACAGTGTACATGGGAACCTGCGTATAATCCAGGCAATTGGAGGCTTTGTACCCAGTGGTGAGATTTGGTGAAACCTTAATTATCCAAGCACACCCATTCTCACCCTATTATTATACATTATGTGCTTCTGACGAGGGTGGGAGAGCATATTACACCTGTGCTTCGGACTCTACACTGACTTCCATTAGCTTTCTAGGGACAATTCAACATACTGTTTTTGACCAACAAAGCCTTAAACAACTTATCAGAAAGACCGCCTTCTCCTCCATGTTCCATCAGGATCCTTAAGGTCAACCGAAAACAGCAAATTCCATCATGACACCAAGTGCGTACAGCCAAGGCTTGTGGTGGTTGCCCCACAGCTCTGGAACTTGCCCGCCTTGGAAATTCACCAAAGCTCAAGCTTGAACATCTTCTGGAGATAGTGTAAGAGCTTTCTATTTGGCCTGGCATTTGGTGGGAAGAGATAGGCTTTATAGTGAGGTGGTTACGTATATACTGTATTTTGTTTATGTTTTGTAACCCTACCTGAGCCCTCAGGATAGTGTGGGTTCTAAGTCCAAATAAATAAATATTAAAGAAGATCATGCTCACTGGCCCCAATCCTATTCCCTGCGGAGCTGTGCATGCGTGGAGCCCCATAGTGGGTGCATTGAACCTGCGGAGACAGCATCTACTGCTTCACGGGGAATAGGATCGGGGCCAATTACTTTGGTTAGGCAGCTGCAGATCATTGCTGGGTATTGAAATGCAAGCATTTGCCCCCCCCACTCCCGACTATCATTCTCAAAGTTTATATATGATCTATACATCCTTGCTCCGGTTGGAAGCCTGCTTGCTCTTCCCTCAGCTGTTTATCAGCTGCTTTCTGCATGCCCTGAGAATGATGGCAGTAGTTTATACTCTACTGATGGCACAAGACGCTTTTCTGGTACTGACAAAAGTGTAATCCTTCTCTAAGATCTTTCTTGACAGCAGAAGGACAGTTCCTCAGTTCCAGTCACCTGGACACACGTTATTTTTCCACACCACATTACAAAGCTCTTTGGTAGGTCTCCTCCTCCTTTCAACAACTTTGATGGTATTTTACCTACTCCAGCTGCCTTCCCATTTTTTGACTTCTTTATTTCTTGTTTAATCTCTTCCATAGTTATACTTTCTGTATTAATTTGTAATTCTGGAACGTTACTTTCAAATTCTTCCATAGGATTCCACATGAGTGAATAGGAAATGATTATTTACCCTCTCAAATAATACTAGAGCTAGAGATAGGGCGGTTGCCATGTTGGTCCCAAATGAGAGAGAGAGACAAAGTGGTTCGAATGATCTCTTTTATTGGACCAACCGCTGTTGGTGGAAATAATCACGCTTTTGGGCCACACAGGGCCCTTCCTCAGGCATGTAGCATAGCCAGTAGAAATATATACGCTGAGCAAGTGTAGAGCAGGTCTATATCGGTGGGAATGGATAGAACAAGTTGTATCCACTCCCAACTTGTTCTATCCACTCCCACCCATTCCATGTCCATATGTACCTCCTCTACACTTGCTCAGTTTATATATTTCTACTGGTTATGCTACATGCCTGAGGAAGGGCCCTGTCTGGGCAGAAAGCTTGCTTATTTCCAACAACAGTTGGTCCAATAAAAGAGATCATTCGAACCACTTTGTCTCTACTAGAACTAGGGGATGCCCCGTGAAACTAACTGGTGGTAGATTTAAAACAGCTAAAAGAAAGTAATTTTTTACTCAATGCACAATTAGCTTGTGGAATTTGGGGTCAGAGGATGTGGTCAAGGCCAGCAGTATAACTGGGTTTAAAAAAGGATTGGATAAGTTCTTGGAGAGTAGGTCCATTAATACCTATTAGCAAAGTAGGTTTAGGGACATAACTTCTTAGTGTTGGGATTGGATTGCCCATTGTGATCCGATTGGGTACTTCTCCCAAGCGAACAAGATGTCCACCGTTGGAGACAGGATGCTGGGCTCAATGGACCATTGTTCTGACCCAGTATGGTACTACTTATGTTCTTATGATGTGTTGGGGTATTTTAATAACAGTTGGGTATTACATGGAGTGAAGACCAGGCAATGTCCTTGAATTGGGGACAAAATTGAAGAATCTGGTCGTTGTCTCATGTTCCGCTTGTTTCAATGAGGAGAACTGACTGACACCGCGGTTTCAGATGATACAAGGGGCACAACAAAGATGTGGGCTGGGAAGTCAGGCCTGAGAAGGGTCTGAGATGGGAAGGCTGGAACAGATGGGAAGACTGAGACAGGAGGGGTCACGAATTCCCACTCGCCTCACTGGCCCCTGGCCTCCTGTCTCCTGGTGCTCAGGCAGGTCTGCGCCTGTCCTGCAGGCAGCCAGCGATCACCTTGCTGGGCAAGTCCCTGGACGTTAAGGCTTGAGTGGGGAAATCCACTGCCCTGGGGATGCAGGTGAAGGCTGAGAGAGAGATTCCCTCTCCCCTGGGAGGTCTCTACCTGGAGCAATGATCAGACTAACACAGGAGTCTGCTTAACACATCACTTTACTAACAGAGAGGGGTGGGGGGGGGGGGGGGNGGGGGGGGGATGCTCGGCACAGCACACAGACAGTATCAGCAAGTTTACAGCCAAAGGACAACAGTCTCACGTTCTGTTCAGTGATTCCTCCTTCGCGGTGCTCCCCATATAACCTGGAAAGAGGGGTCTAGACTCAGTCAAGCCAGCTCTCCCCAAGCTGCAGCTCCAAGTTCCCAGCTCAGGTCCCTGCACTCAGCCGCTCCCTCCTGCAGCTTCCAGTTGTCGACGCACCCCCCCACAATCAGACACGGAGCCATCATTTTTGGTATTAAATCAGGCCGCACTCTTTATTAACAACATCCTGAGACCAGTGGGTAATTGCCCCAATGCAATTTTGGGTCCCGTATGCTTAGCTAAATCAACTTTTTTATTAACTTGGGCTGACTTGGATGTGCCTCCCAATGTCAGCTCTGCTTAACATAACATCAACGACCCCTTCGACAGGCCCTAGCCTTGGCCGAACGGGGAAGGGTGAGGTGTGCCACCCTCACCCTATACCAAGTAAGGAGTTAATGCGCTATCGAGGCTGAGGACTGTGCCCATCCTTGCTCCCCGGGCTAATGCACACTCCCTGAGACGTAAACCCCAGGCATGTTGCACCCCACATTATCTGGGTGTCACGTCCCGATCTCTTAAGGAGATTACTTCATATTACCTATGCCCTACCTATTTACCTACTTTCACATACTGGACCCCTGCCACTAAGGGGTAGTTGCATAGCGAACTACTCCAACACCCACTGCCTCGACTCCAACAACGACACCAAGAGTCGAGTTATCCCAGCCAGGTATAACTCATTTCCTTTTGCAGACAAATGCACACCGTCATCCCGGTACAATTCCGGGCTTGTGTGCACTATACCCGCATGGTTCACTGGTGTACCTCCAATTCCTAAAATTCATTTACTGATCTCCCGATTTATACCTCTACGGGCCTTATCTACTCTGCCCGGTTTCCTGGCATTAACCCACCTCAAACGAGGAATCCAATTAATCCAGACCAAATGGGCCTGGGGGAACCATTTTTTAACTATTAACAAATTGCTTTTAACCCTTACAATCAAATTCACGTCTTTTTGGGCCGGCATATCATTTTCTCCTAGGTGCAAAACAATTATATGCAGGGCCCCGATTCTTCCGCGGAATTTTTTTTAAAATTCCGCGGGAGTCAGGGGCCAATTCTGCGCCTCGGCGCGATTTACCATGCGGGGGGGGGCTTGGTTTGCCTCCTCCTCCCCCCGCACTGGTAAACCCTCAGGGCCTCCACTCCCCAGCTGCCGGGGCTTGCCCTCCCCAGCTGCTGGGGCGTGCTTGACTCCCACCCCCCAAAAAAAACCCAAAAGAATTTTCTTACCAGGGATGGCAGCAGCAGCTGCTCCGTCCAGCGCGCTCTTTTCCTGCTCGTACTTCCTGGCCCCTCCCGACGGGGCCTCTCAGGGCGACGCAGCCGGATGACGTCATCTGGCTGCGTCGCCCTGAGAGCCCCGTCGGGAGGGGCCAGGAAGTACGAGCAGGAAAAGAGCGCGCTGGACGGAGCAGCTGCTGCTGCCATCCCTGGTAAGCAAATTAATTATCTAAAGGGCCCTGGCAACTGGGGAGGCTGGGGAGGGGAAGCCCCGAGGGTTTGTTCATTCCCCTTCCCCCGTAGAATCTCCTGCCCCGCGTCCCCGCAGCGCAGGCTGGAAATTCTGCGCTGGGGTAAGCGGGGCAGGAGATTCCGCGGGGGGAGGGGAATTCCGCGGGAAATCTGCGATTCGCAGACCCGCGGATCCCTCGGGGCCCTGATTATATGAGGTGATAAACCCTGGGCCTGGTTCCACAAAGTCGGCAATAACTGATGCCAGCGCATCCCGCTTTTTCCAATCCAATTAATTGTGGCGTGACTCCCTATTCCCAGTTGGGTACCCCCGGGTAATGCTGCAGCTGCCACACTCGCCCATCTTACGATGCTGTGGCCCAAGAGCCACACCGCACATCTGCCAGCCAGTAAGTTCGGTTGTCCTAATAAAATAAAACAGGTTTAGTACAGAGATGGTTTAATATATTTCCTGTAAGCTCTAGAGCGCCATCTACCCATTGCTTTAATTGCTTGTTCCCCCATTCCAGCTGCTGCTGCTGTTGTTGTGGCCCCTATCCGAAAGGAATGGGACCCAAATGCCCCTGGTGACAGCCCAACCAACTCCATGGTCTTCTTTAATACTGCTGAAAATTGGTAACTGGTCAGGGGGGAGCCTTCGTGATGAATAAACAACCTGCCAGGGAGCCCCGGGCGTATGCTCATATATCTTTTCATCTGTACCACAGAGCAGATGTCGTCGACCCCTGTCTTATACAGATGTACAAATCTCCCCTTTCCTCTCTGATCATTTTTAGCATACCGCAGTACCAATTGTAGTGACTCATCTGCTAGCCTGAGGTCCTGAATTCCCAAGGCCCGACCAGATCTATCTCGTTTGGATAATGCCACAACCTCGCTGACTCTAAAAGCTCCAAAAAAGGTGATCACATACACGGTAGTAAAGAGCTGGGCCTCAAAAGTGTTGGTACATGCTCTAGGCAGGGCGCTGACCAATTGCTGTAGGATCAACGTCGTGATAGGGGCCCTAACCCTTCCCAAGGGTGCTCTTTCCCTGGCCCAGCTTTCCAACATCCGCTTCATAAAAAATCCCACATCGGGGGCCGGGAACCTCATGAGCTTACTAGCAAACGTCAATGCTGCCATTTTGCCCGCAATGGTACCCGGTACTAGGCCCCTAGCCTGAAGGGACATGGCAAATTGCAGCACTTCGCCCTCGTGTATGGGAAACCCCCTGCTCCACCCATTGGTAGCTCTAAATACCTGAAATTCACTGAAGGCCCTACCATATGCTGTCTGCGTTCTAGGAGCCAGGAATCCTTCGATGATCTTCTGCACGTCTAACTCCCAAGGTTCCACACCCCTGGTGGTAGTGGGTCCGGGAGTAACCTGGCATCCGGTGCCAATTCTCGAAAATGGTCCATCTGGAACCGAAAAAGGGCATCGGCTGCGCCATTGTCAATTCCAGGGACATGCTGGGCTTTGAACAGGATATTGTACTTTAAGCATGTTGCTACTATGGTTCGCACTAAGGCCATAACCCTAGGAGACTTTGAAGACAATGAGTTGACAACATGTACGACAGCCATGTTGTCACACCAAAACTTGACCACCTGGTTGGTGAATAGCCGGGCCCAGAGCAAAACTGCTATCGCTATTGGAAACAACTCCAAGAAGGTGAGATCCCGAGTAATTCCAGATGACTGCCAGGCTTCTGGCCACCGCGCTGCACACCAACGGGTCCTGAAATAAGCTCCAAACCCCATGCTGCCAGCCGAGTCAGACTGAACCTGAAAGTCGGCGTGAAGCAGAAGGCTTTCTCTCTGGAAACGTACCCCATTGAAACCCTCCAGAAATTCACCCCAGATTGCCAAATCTTGTCTCATTTCCCTGGTTACTCGAATGCGAAGGTGAGGGGCTAGATCTCCCTTAAGCTTCCCATAAAGACGGGATAGAAATGCTCTCCCTGGGGCTATCACCCGGCACGCGAAATTAAGACTCCCGATGAGCGATTGAAGGGCTCGTACTGTTACCTTATGGGACTCAATAACCTTGCTTATCTTTTGCCGCAGGGTTACAAATTTTTTGACAGGAAGCTTCGATATCATGCTCTCGGTGTCCAGCTCTATTCCTAAGTATGTTAGTCTTGTCACTGGCCCTTCAGTTTTTTCAGGGGCCAAGGGGATTCCCAATTCCAGAGCCATCTCTTGAAAATGACCCAAGGCTGCAGCACATTTGCTTGATTTTGGTGGGCCAATTATCAAGAAATCATCTAAGTATTTTGTGACATCACAGTCCCGCAGCCTGTGTCGAAATATCCATTCAATTATGGAGCTCAAACGCTGAGCATGATATCGAGCAGCCCATTGGCATTGCCCGATCATAGTAGTATTTGCCCTCAAAGGAGAAACCTAACAAATGGTAACTGTCAGGGTGCACTGGTAGCAATCGAAATGCCGATTTGACATCGCATTTTGCCAACAATGCACCCCGCCCCATGGCCCGGGCCTTCTCTACCGCCACATCAAAGGAGGAATATCTGATCGATGTCAATTCCTTCGGAATGGCATCGTTGACCGAATGTCCCCTTGGATGCGACAGGTGATGGATTAATCTGAACTCTCTGGGGGCCTTTTTAGGCACGACCCCCAGGGGAGACAGAACCAATTTGGGAAAAGGGGGGGAGGAGAAGGGGCCAGCCACCCTACCCAGTTGCACCTCTTCGTTAATTTTTTCATGAACCACATTTTCCATTCCACACACTGACTTTAAATTCCTAGGATTTGAACTTTCTTGCACAGGGAAACAAAACCAGATACAAATCCCTGCACTATATAATGAACCTCGTTAGGGTCAGGGTGACCAAGAAGGGCGTGTCTCAGCCGGTCAATTCTGACGGGAGTCGGTCCCCTTTCCTGCTGATGCACTCTGGGAAGGGCCTTGCCTGCCTCTCCCGGTCCCCCCTCCCTGGCCGAATTGCCCTCTACCACCCCTCTGACGGGGGCGAAAACAACTAAATCCCGGGTGATTCCCTGAACACCCCCAACAAACATGCCGAAATTGGCACGAAGCCCTGTTGCACTTGCCCACCTTATTGTACTCCCAACATGGGCCTGCTGTACCTGCACTCGCTCTCCTGGACTCACTATTATAAGGCTCATTGACTGGAGCCACTCCTCCCTTTACTAGCGTATGCCCACTCTCTGACTGCGGAGCGCTCGTAACATCAATCATGCTCTCGAGACACAAATCCGCTGCATGCACATCCCAGCGTAACCCGGGATTCGTGGTCGCCCGATGACGAAACGCTTCATCATATCGCAGCCACGACCCCGGGGGGGCCGCAGTCCAATTCGTCCAGTTCCTATCAGCCTTAGGGCGTTTGAATTTCTCCTTCTCCTTCTGGTCATCCTTGAGTCGGTGATCCACTATTGGATTGCTAAATAGCAGGGCGAAAACATCGATATATTTGCCCCGGCAAATTTTTTCTTTTGTGGCCAACAATAAATGTTGCCCAAAGGGGGCCGATATATCCAAACTGGCACCGCCTGGGGGAGGCAGGGGCCACTCCATGCCAGCCACTGGGGCTGCCAGAGAGGAACCTGCCAACCCCGCCCCCGCGATCCCTCCGTCCACGGCAGCTGAAGGGATTGGGGCAGATGCCCCACCCTGCCACTGCGTGGGCACACTAGGGGCCGATGACTGAACTGGTGCTAAGATGGGTATAATCACCACCCACGCGCCATTCATCCACGCAACCTGCGGCTGGCCCTGCACCCCTGCAGGTGCCAACCCCGGAGGCACTCCATGCTCCCCCATTCCGGGAGTTGAAGTGACACCGGGCACACTCTGCTCATGCATCCCTACGGTTATGTCAGCCCTCTGAGCCACACTCCCTGTGCTAGCCACAACTCCTTGGCCTGCTGCCTGATAACTCTGCATGCCCCTGGGACCCATGTTACCTAGCGTTGCAGGCAACGTGCCGCTGCTCGTAGCTCCTTGCCCGTATGTCTCGGCTTCACTGTGTCCCCGGCCGTCTCTGTATAATCGGTGCTCCAATGTGCGGATCCTCCGCCATAACTCCTTGTCTCCTGGCTGCTCCACCTGGGTGAGGTCCACATGCCGCCACCGCTCAGGAGGTGGTTCGTTCCTAGAATGAAAATCTGGGGTCCCAGAGGCGGGGAACCCGGTCCCTGTGGCCCCTGGCTCCTGTAGTCGGCCATGCCACCCCACATAATCTTGGTGCACTTCCTCCTGGGGCCCCATTCCTTCCCTCCTTTGCCGCGCAGTACCCGCGCCCCCAGGGCCACCCGATGACCCATATATGGCCCTAAGCAAAGGGGCAGTGGGGGCGTTCCCCCAAGAAGGATCCCTTCACCAGCCAGGAGGGGCAGCCGCATCACTCGAGAACGGGGCTGGCCCCGCCCTGTTGGCGGGGAATTCAGTTACCCCAACATCCCTAGGCCTCATGACTGGCCCTGCCACTATTGGGCCTCCTTGTTGGCCTGCCGTACCTACCCCACCGCTAGTAGAGGGCCCTCTCCCCCCTAAGCCCTCTTTGGTAAACCTGGCCCCCTGTGTCTCCACCCTTGGGGGCCGTGTCCCTGCGTCTAACCTGGGCAGCCCAGTCCCAGACAGAACTATCGGTGGGGGGGGCACCTCCTCCTCACTCCTAAACCTTGACGGGGGGGGGGTAATGACCCTACCCCCCTGGATGGTGATCCCACCACCAGTGCCCAGTACCTCCCTGGGCACCTCACTCAAAACCCCCTCACTTTCCCCCATTTGGGCCAGGGCTCCACTCTCTTCTCCACGCACCGGTTCGGCCGCTTGTTCCCCCACTCAGGGGGCACCCTGAATTGCCTGCTCGCACGCCTCAAGGCGTGCAAGCAGCTCCTCCCAAGGGGGAATTTCCCTCCCCCTCACACCTGACATCGCCACATCGGGATTCCCTGCTTCAGTGGGGCGGCCCGCTCTGGCTCTGCTGCCTCCGTCTGCCCTCACTGCCGGCTTCTTCTTGGATCGGCCCATCCTCGCCGTGGGACCCACAAAGCCTCTCGGGGAACCTTTCCCCAGAAGGGCTAGAAAGCGCTGAAGCCACTAGCCAGCGCTGAAGCCGCTGTGCTGCCGCCACCGCCTCTGCCCGAGGGGGAATTTCCCTTCCCCTCATACCTGACATCGCCGCATCGGGATTCCCTGCTTCAGCGGGGCGGCCCGCTCTGGCTCTGCTGCCTCCATCTGCCCTCACTGCCGGCTTCTTCTTGGATCGGCCCATCCTCGCCGTGGGACCTACAAAGCCTCTCGGGGAACTCTTTCCCCGAAAGCCTAGAAAGCGCTGAAGCCACCAGCCAGTGCTGAAGCCGCCTCTACCGCCGCTGCCTGGAGCGCCAAAGGTAGGCGATCCCTGGGTGGGGAGGTAGGGTGATCCCTGGGGTGGGGGGGGTGTTAAACCACCCCCCACCCCAGGGATCACCCTAGTACCTGCTGGTGTGGGCTCCGGCACTAGTAGGGACTTAGGGTAAAAAAAATAAAAAATTTTAATCCAGGCTGGGCAGGGTGTGCCCCCACTTCCACCCGCACAGCCTGGGAGGGGGAGGGGGGAGGTATTGGGTTTTCCCCCCATTGATTTCAATGGGGACAGTTCCCCATTGAAATCAATGGAATAAATCCGGTACCGGTAAACCGGTTTTAATCCGGTAAACCGGTTTTTTGTAAACTGGTAACCGGTAAAACCGGTAACCGTTTTTTTGCCAGATGTCCCACCCCTACGCCAGACAGGATCAGGGAACATGACGGGAGCTGGGGGAAAATAACGGAATGGATCCCCCATTGTGACATCTTGGGTGCTTCTCCCAAGCCACCGCGATTGACTACTGTCGGAGACAGGATGCTGGGCTACATGGACCATTGGTCTGACCCAGTATGGCACGTCTTATATCCTTAACTGAGTCCCCTGACTGCCTCTCCAGCCTCCCTCAGGTTCAGTTCAGTATTCTCCACAGGAGGGATGGAGTATTGTCGAGGCAAACAGGAGAGGAAGGGCAGGAGCAGCAAGAGCAGACTGTATCACAGTCAATCATTGAGCTGCTTGTAGAACCACCTGATATTGCCAGCCAGGAGTCCCGGCAGCCAATCAGGAGAGCTGGTTAGCTCAAGATTTTCGCAGCATTCCAGCCGAGCTGGGTCAAAAGAAAGTGGTCAGACCCAGCTGGAGAAACAGCAGCAGAATTAGCTGGGCTGCAGCCCTAGCTTGGCTGCAGTTAGCTTGGCTGTAGTCTTGACAATGATGTCCTTGAGAAATACTAAAGCAAAATGTACACACAGGCGGTTGGAAGTGAAGGATTAAATCACCTAGATTAGTATTACCCTTTGAGTTGACCTTTTTATTTCTACCACTGTAAATGAATAGCTGAATTTGTCGCCTTAGGTAATGACAACTTGTGTGTAACTAAAACTTAACCATGTGTAATCCACTGAAGCCTGCTGTGTATTAATGAAACCACTTTTAAAATAGAAAATATGAATGCCTTAAACTGGGACAAATTGGCTTTTCCCAGTGTGATAAAAACTAGTGTACTTTATGGAGAAGTACACTATGATCAGGAACTGGGAATGCTTGACAAAGCCATCTCTTAATGAGTGGTTTCAAAACCTATAGACTGCTGTGGAAATGGAACAGTGGACACATTATTATTACTATTTATTATTTATATTAGGGGTGGGCGTCCTGAGGAAATTACAGATTTGGATCCATTCCAGGCCTGGATCTTTAACTTCCAGATTTAATTCCGGATCTGTATTCTGGATCCGTATTTAAATCAATTAAAAATAATATATATAATATATATATATTTTAAAAACCCGCTGGCATCGGACTTGCTCTGAATCTGACCGACTTCATAGGACCCACTTGAGGTCCTATGTTGAGGCTGTGAGGACAGCAAAGAAGGAGTTCTTTGCTGCCCTCATAGCGTCTGCGAAGTCGCATCCAGCAGAGCTGTTCCTGGTGGTGTGGGGGCTGGTCAGTCTGGTCTCCCTCTGCCTGGACAGGGGCTTGTCCCAGGCCCGCTGTGAGGAGTTTGCCACCTACTTTGCAGACAAGATCGTTCCGATCCAGAGTAACTTTGACACCGAATTGGAAGCAGTAAGCGAGGGGCATGAGGTTATGGAAGCACTGTCTGGTCGATCTTTCTGGGATGAGTTTCAGGAAGTGATGCCAGCTGATGTGGTGAATGTCCTGGGGTCTGTTAGAGCCACTAGTTGTGAACTAGATCCGTGCCCGTCCTGGTTGGCGAAAGCCTCCAGGCAGACCTTGGGGACGGTGCTGGCGAGGGTAGTGAACACATTCCTTCGGCAGGGGAGATTGTCACCCAGTCTCAAGGAGGCGGTGGTGCGTCCCCTGCTGAAGAAGCCATCTTTGTATGTGGACGCTCTCGCCAGCTACCAACCCGTCTCTAATCTTCCCTTTTTAGGGAAGGTAGTTAGCCTTGGGCCATGGCGAGAGCCAGTGCCATCAAATAAATATATATATATTTTAGGGAAGGTTACTGAACGGGCAGTGGCACTGCAGCTCCAGGCGCATTTGGACAGTGTTGGTTTCCTGGACCCTTTTCAATCTGGGTTCCACCCCAGCTATGGTACGGAGACGGTGTTGGTGGCCTTGGCGGAGATGGACCCAGGATGTTCGACATTCTTGATCCTGCTAGATCTCTCAGCTGCATTTGAAACCGTGGACCATGGGCTGCTGCTGAGATGGCTGTGAGACTTGGGGGGTCTGGACGGGACTGTCCTAGGGTGCTTCCGCTCATTCCTCTAGGGGAATTTAACATCTATATGCAGCCCTTGGGGGAGGTTGTGAGAGGGTTCGGGGTGCGGTGTCACCAGTATGCTGACGATACTCAGCTGTACCTCTCGTTTTCTACTGACCCAGACCCTGCTGTCTCGGTGCTATCCCAATGTTTGGAGGCCGTGGCGGATTGGATGCGGCGGAGCAGACTGAAGCTCAACCCAGATAAGACGGAGGTGATGGTGGTGGGGAGGGCGAAGGGGGTGGTGGCCCCCCT
>QEPC01009911.1:2321339-2374168 GCA_003113815.1 Sphenodon punctatus | reverse complement strand
AGATATGATAGAGGTCTATAAAATCATGCGTGGTGTGGAACTTGTAAACAGGGAACGGTTATTTACCCTCTCAACTAGTACTAAAACTAGGGGACACTCCATGAAACTCACAGGTGGCAGAGTAAAAACAGACAAAAGAAAGTATTTTTTCACTCAGCGTACAATTAGGTTGTGGAATTTACTGCCAGGGGAGGTGGTCAAGGCCAGCAGTATCGCTGAGTTTAAAAGAGGTTTGGACAAGTTTCTGGAAGATAGTTCCCTTAGCAGCTATTAGCCAGATAGGATTGGGAAACAAAACCCTTTACTGTCAGGAGCCTGAGGATGACCCACAGGGAATGGATAGCATAGTGACCTGTTGGGTGCTTCTCCCAGGCCCCCGTGACTGGCCACTGTCGGAGACAGGATGCTGGGCTCAATGGACCATTGGTCTGACCCAGTGTGGCACTTCTTATGTTCTTATGAAAAGGTGGTGGTGGTGACTGGAACGTGTTCACCTATGTAAGAGTTGTGGCCTATGGCCTGGATGTGCTCTGAAGCTGTCCAGCAACTGGCAGGCTGCCAGTGGGCCATGGAGCATGGCAGCTGGACTAGACCAAATAGGGGTGCGGTGGAACTTTTGGGGGTCATTTGGTGGCTGCCGATGGACCACAAAAGGACCACAAGCTGGAGGCTCCCTATTTCTGGTCTACAACCTTCTTAAGCTTAGTTCACTTTGGCTTTGATAAATAAGAAACCTAAATATAGCAAACTAAACAAAATTAAATTAAACAAATTTGGGCTTTGTTCACCAAGCAAACTAAGCAAATTAAATGAAATTATTTTCATGTGAAGATTCACAAAGATGTAATTTTAAAGACTGGTTAAAGAAAACAAATCTTTGAATTTGATTTTGAAAATTTGAAAAGCTCTTTTCATTTCAGCTTGACATTTAAAGTCAGAATTTACTCATGAGATCATCTAGTCTGACCTTCAATCAGAGATGTCCTTAGGACCTGCAGGGAGGCCCTGATATGGGCGCCTTTTAGCACAGGGTCCATGGTTTTGTCAGTACCCTTAGAGACCCTGGTGGGGGCCCTCCTAGTGTGCGGCCCATCCCTATCTCCAGTATAGCACAAGCCAGTTGAATTTCCTCCAGTTATTGCTACTGACTAATGTTTATGAGTGTGTGAATCGGGGGAGGTAGCCTTTACAGTTGTGGGTGGTCATGTGCTCACAAATGGGAGAGCAAGCAGTACAAACATATGGCTTGCAGGATGGAATGGGAGAGAAGCCGAGGGAACTGGGAACTGCTACAGGGAAGGAATAGCACGGGGGATTACGTAGGAGAGAAACAAAGATGGAGAACAGAGAGAAATGGAGAAAGGAAGAATGTAGCCATTGCTAGACTGGCTCAGACTTATGGTTTGGGATGGCACTAGGCCCTTGCCCAGAGTGGGATTTGGGCCCAGTAGCAGAGATGACCTACCCTCTAACCTTGCAAACATTGTCCCCAACTGCACCAGCAACCCTGGCCCCTGCTACTGGTCCCAGATTGGCACAGCAGCAAAGGTAGGTTCTGCTGGGAAAGTCTGGGGCTCTTCCCCCAGACATCCAGGGGCACCATTTCCTGAGTCTGCTCTCTGGTTTCTCTTTTGCATTGTCCTGGGTCTTCCTGCCGCAATCTTAGAAGTCTCTTCGCCGCCAAATGGTATTTGTTGCATCCCCTTCCCGATTGGGGGGAGACGCAGAGAGGCAGGAGGGGTGAGGCCGCTGCGGGGAGGCTTGTTAGAAAGCCTTCCTGCTGTTTTAGAGCACATAGCCTGGGCAACGGTCCTGGAGCGAGGCTGCGCATGCGCGCTTTGTTGGACGTGGCGTTCCCACCCCTGCTAGAAGGGGCGGATCTCCTGAGGCCGCAAGGAGCGGCATTGCGGGAGTAACGGCCGTTCAGTCAGCCTCTCCCTCCTCGCCTCAAGCACTGTGGAAGCATCTGGTTGCCATTATTGGAACCGAGGAGGACTTTTGGCGGGCGGCCTTCTTTGAAAGGACCACGTGTTTCACCTCCTTAGCAGTGCCTGAGTCAGGTTAAATAGGTTGATTTCAATTTGATGTTCAGTATTCTAATTGGCTATAAATTGGCATTAATTTAATGACCAGTGAAGGTGGATTTGAATAGGGTAACCAGAACGGAACAGTAATAAAGAATTGGTGGAGTAAGGTGAGCTGGATTATGGTAAAGTTTGATGGGGGTATTAATTGTCGCACTCAGCAGGGGTCCAGTATGCCTTCATAGGATTAATAGGTAAGGTATTAGGATATTTAAGAGTCATTTCCCTAAGAGATGGGGAAAGGACATACAGTGTAATGCAGGGCGCAGTATGCACTGATGTCATTTCCCTGGGAGTGAGGTCATAGCAGGCTCTGCAAAGACATGCGCTGTCTTCGGGCCATGCAGACACTTAGCTCCTTACTCAGGCCCACAGAAGGGCTTGTCCCCCCCACCCCTTCGGCCAGGTTGATGTCAAAGGAGGGGATGTTTGTGGTTATGGGACTGTCAACGGAGGGCACATCCGGGCAGGACCGTGTTAATAAGTTACGTTAGTGAGTTGACATACTGGACCCGAATTGCTTGAGGCAATTACCCACCGACCGTCAAGTTTGATGATTTCAATAAATGAGTGCGGCCAGATTTGAACCAAACACTATCTCTGTGTCTCATTGGGGTGCGTCGACAAATGGCCAGGCGGGCCAGACCAAAACACACAGAGAAACATTAATCTCCATTGCCCCCAAATTCTCCTTATTACATATTGATGCTTAATTCCTAGAGTCTGAATCATGTCCATGACAAAAGAGAGGCACTGTCTGAGACAGCAACGAGGAGAAATTTAAGGGGGCTGCAGGACTGCAGAAAAGATACAGATGCAATAAAGAGATGTGGGGAACACGTGCAGGGAGAACACATGGTTGGATGGGTACTGAAGAGAAAAGGGGGGGTTCAGCTCATGGATCCTGTGGCTCCAGCCTAAGTCCTTGGAGCAGCCCCTCATCTTTGCTGCCTTCCCCTTTCTTCAGCACTTGAGAGTAAGGGCGGGAGCTAGAAATCAGAAAGGGGCCAAATAAAAAAAACATCTGGGGGTAGAATTGACAGCTTGCTAGGTTTTGCCTGGAGACTTCAGGTTTCTAATCAGGTTTCTGGTCAGCCAGGCCAGGTCTGTGTCACCTGGAGAATTTGGGGCTGCCACATTAGGAAAGGCCTCGTGGGTCAGGACTTCTCCGATCCCTTTCTGATGTGACCTTGCCCCTGTGGAGTGTCATGAACATCCTGATGCTTGGTGAGGGGCGGAGTTATGTGAGAAAGGGGCAGGTTAGCCCCTTTGCCCCACCCCTTTTCCCAATTGGCTGCCTTCTGCAGAGCATGATGACATCACAGTGCACTGGAAAAGGTGGGGTTATGTCAATGGGAAGTAACAGACCCTTTCCCCCCACTCCTCCAGTAACGGCCCTGCCTGCTCCAGGTGAAAGCCCAGAGGCTGGTGGTAACCCTAAGCTGTGGGAAGTATTTGGTCCATGGGACAAGTTTGACCTTTGCTGCTGCTACAGCTACCATGCTATTATTTATTATTATTATTATTTAATAATTAATCATAATAATTTTATTTCTATAGCTCTCCCCTGCCTTTAAATGGCCCTTGGAGTGCTTTACAATAATAAAACTAAAAACAATATCAAATCAATTTAAACGGGGAAAGTGAAGAGGGAGGACAAGACTACATTAAGAGGAACCTGCAGTGGAGTCTAAAAGCACCTAGGGAATAAATGAGTTTTCAGTTGCTTTTTATGCATTCTATACGAGAAGCATAATAGGGAATGCCTTATGTGGAGGTTGCGTCTGTCTGTTCCCCTGTATCATCTCTGGAACTATGCCAGCCAGCCACGTGATACCTCGTTTTAAAGGTCTTTGCTGAGACAATGCCAAATTGCCCACTCACATGTTTGTGCGTGGAAGGGTTCCAGAGATATGAGGGTAAACCAACCCCTACTGGCTGTATGGTACAGCCAATACTGGTCCCTGCCTGGCCCCATGCCACAAGGGGCGTAATGTCACGGTGCCCAGTGACCAGGGGCCTTAGTGCTATGTGACAGAGTGACTGGTAGGGGGGGACAGAGGGGGAGGGAATAGGCTTCACCAAGGAAAACAGCAGCCGAAAGAGCAGCAGCAAAGAGATGACACAAAAGGCGACATGAGTGACAGTGACAAGCTGATCCAGACTATCACCAGGTGGAGCTAGCACAAGAGATACAAGTCCACCAGGACTAACTGGGAGGCAAGAGCAGCAGCCAGAGAGATGACGCAAAAGAGAGCAGCAGCCAAAGAGAGACAACTCAAATATCTCCGAGTGGTTTAGACTCACAATTCAAACTAAGAATGAACCAACTACTCATGCCAATACCACAATTGACTTGTTTTTTTCTAATTTCAAATTGCCGTGTGGAAACTAGTCCATGACTGGGCAAGAATTTGAATACCAATTACGCTGCAAATTACCTGATTTCAGTAAAACATGCAGCGTAAAAAATGCCTTTGATTTGCATGTATGTGTGTATCTTTCTACACTTGTTAAAGATAAGGAGGGAGGAACTAGGTGGACATCCAGAGGGAGCAAGTTCCACATTAATAGCAAAGGCCCAATCGCCCACTGACTTAAGATGCAGTGGTGAGATCCCCAAACAGCAGGTGGTTTCTGAGCGCAGATAACCATCAGCGTGAGGCTCCGGGAACAAGGTTGGAATATAGCCATGGTCTGTACCATTCAGGGCCCTGAAAATCAGCAACACAATCTTAAACTCAATCTGTTGCTTTACAGGCAGCCAAAGTAGAGAACGCAAGGTGGGCGTAATAGGATCGTGGCTGCTCAAATCAGTCAGCAGCCATGCTGCCACATTCTGAACAAACTGCAAGTGACAGAGAACCACTGCCGGCAGCTCGTAGAAGAGAGAGTTACAAAAATCAAGCCTCACTGTCCCCAGGGCATGGGCCACTGTGGCAAGGTCAGCCTGGGATAAATAAGGGTGTAGCTTAGACAAATTGTGTAGGGGAAAAGAAGCATCTCCGAACCACATCTGACACCTGAGTTTTCATGGGTGGTCGAAAATGATGGCTGAGTTCTTTACCTGGTCCACTACCTCTGCCTGGATTTCATCCACTTGCAGAGGTCCAAGAGAGGCAAGGGCATCCTCATATTCGCTGCCCCTCTCCACCATCACCACCTCGGATTGAGCACGAGGTAGCTTCGATGCATCCAGATGGCTATATCATTCAAGCATTCCTCCTAGGCAAAGACAGAGATGGCAGGGCTCACGGAGCAAGAGATATACAGTTGTGTATCATCAGCATACTGACAACACTCAAGCTTATGCTTGGCCATAACATTTCTGAAGGGTTACATGTATATGTTGAGCAACATTACATGAGTGAGAGAATACAGCCTTGAGGAATACCTCAGTTCAAGCCTTGGGGATGATGCATATCCAGCCATCACCACTGATTGACTCTGTTCTTCCAGGTATGACCGAAGCCACCAACCAGCATCTCCCGTCACACCAGCGACATCCCGCAGCCCCCAAAGCAGCAGCTCATGGTCAGTCATAGCAAATGCTGTCGTAAGGTCCAGCATGACCAAAATAGCTAGCTGTCCTCAATCTAAAATCATCACCAGATCATTCATCACCCTGATAAGTGCAGTTTCTACCTGTCAGGCCCTGGGTCTTGAACCCCTGGTGGCCTGGAGTTGTTATTTTTATTATTATTAGCAAGCATTTACATAGCGCCAGCAATGTACCTGGCGCTTTACAAAGTCATGGAATAGACACGGTCCCTGCCGTAGGGCTTACAATCTGAGAGACTGGAGGTGGGTTTGGGAGGGGGGCGGGGAGACAGAGGAAGGGGAATAGAGGGAGAGACAAGGGGTGTAACATTCACAACGATGCGCGGTCTCAGGTGCACGTGCTTGGCTTGACTGGGGGCGTTTATAGACGAGACAAAAAAGGCGGCTGATCCTTTGATCAGCCGCCTTTCTTGCCGCTCGTCTACATGCGTGGCCTGCTTTTTAATCCGCGTCGGAGGGGGCAGGCGATCCTGCCCCCTCCGACGCGGATTCCCGGAGTGCCGGCTTTACGCCGCACTTCCTGGTCCCGTGCGTGAGTGCGCATGCGCAGAAGGGCGCGCATGCGCACTCGCACTCTGCGCCGTGTCTGAACATCAGACACGGCACGCAGAGACGCCGCGGCGGGAAAACCCGGCGTTTAGCGATCCCGCTTGTAAGCGGGATCATCTATAAACGCCCCTAGTGCTGCCTCAGCTGCTGGCGTGCCACCCTTCCGCTCTGATCTCAGCCCAGTTCCCTCCTACCCAAGTCTCCTGTGTCCCCCCCACCCTTGCCATGCCACACCCTTCCCCAGCTGTGACTTATTGTTCTAATCCTGCCTCCCAACTTCCTGATTGGCTACCAGCCAGTACTTAAGGTTGCTGGTAGCCACAGGAAGTTGGGTGGAACAAACTGCCCTCGTCTCCACCGTATGTTGTTGTTCTGTGTTGTAGTTACATGTGTCACAGTTCTGTTTCTAGTTCTTCTGCTCTCCCCTTTCCCTGTTCTAGTTGTGTTCCTTAGCCTTGATGTTCCCTTTCTAGCCTTCAGGCCCTGTGTCCCTTCCAGGTTCCCTGTTTCTTCCTCTGCTATCCGGGCCCCTTATTCCCTTCTCATTTCCAAGCCCTTGAACTCCTTTAGTTTCCAGCCTCCTGGTTCCCCCTTCTTTACCTGATCCCTGGCTCCCTCTATGGCCTTTTTTAAATGGACGGGGATGGGGCGGTCCTGGTGGGTGGAGCACCACTGTGGGGATGATGGGTGGGGTGAGGGTGCAGACGGGTGCACACCCGTTTCCACTCATGGAGCAACTGCCGTTTTGGCCATTGTTCCATGCATGGGTGATGGGTGGAGGTGGGTGGGTTGCGGGGGCATGCACGCATGCCCACCCACCTGCTGTGGTGTTTAGACGGGCGGCACGCGTGCATGCACACGCAGTGGATCCACGTGTGCAAGCATGGGTCCATCTCGTAAAAAGGGCCTATGTTTGAGTTCCTTGTGTCCTTAGTCCCTGTTCCTTCCTGGACCTCAATGATGAGCCATATGCTCTCTGAGGCTGGCAAGGACAGTTCTCTGTGATGAGATTCACTCTCCCTGAGATCAGAGAATGGCTGAGAGGTTTTCCCTTCCCTTGTTACTACCCTGCTATATGTCCCAGTTTGCCCTCTCCCAGTTCTAGTTCTCCCCTTCAGTCTCCATGTGCCCGAACCCTCAAGCCCCATGACATTACCATATGGGAATGCTGGAACCCCAACTGGAATTTCCCCAAGGTATTATTGGAGTCCAGGTGTATCTGCAGCCGCACTGCCACAACCTTATTAATCACCTTCCCTAAGAAGGCAGATTGGAGACTAGGCGGTAATTGGCAAGTACACCAATGTCAAGAGTTGGTTTCCTGAGGAGGGGGTGAACTTCTACACAGTTGAGGGTGGCTGGCACCATATAAAGGGGGTGTTAACAATGCCTGTCAATAAAGTTACCACCGCCAGCCCCCCAACAGCCAGAATGAGCATGGGTCAGAGGCACAGAGGCACAGGTGGTGGATCTTAATGATCTCAGACCTCCTCCTCCTCCTCAACAGACCTCCTCCTCCTCAACCATGTTGAGGTCAGCGACAGGAATATGGTCTGTAGTAGGGTGGCTTCCCTGCATCCAGAAAGTCCCTATTACTGCGGAGCCTTACAGTCCTAGGCTAGACAGGCAGCAGTGGAGCATGCCCAGTTAGGCTCCAAAACCCTTTCCTCACTCTTAAGTCTTGGAGCATGCCCAGTGAGGCTACAAAACTGGGATTTCCTCTAAGTCCTCTGACATACTAATTGGGCTGCATGAAACTGAGCATGCTCAGACCTATAAAGAGGCCTGAGCTTAGTGGTGGCCATGGAGGAAGGAGCTTCTGACTGAGCGCTCTACTCTCCCCTTCACTGGAAACCTGGCAGTGGACCCCCCTGGACCTAGTCTGCAAGGGCCTGTGATGAGGAATAGTAGGCAGCACAGAGACCTGGTGGGATTTGCCAAAGTTGGCCATCAGGACACATATGAACCCTATGCCAGATTCAAGGTGTTAGTATTGATTTACAAAGCCCTGCACGGTCTGGGCCCCCCATATCTCGGGGACTTCCTCGCCCTCTGCGCCTCAGAACGATCCCTTCGGTCCACCGGGGACGCCTTTCTGGAGGTCCCCCGTGTAAGACGGGGAGTCACAATGGAGAGGGCGTTCTCGGTGGCCGGGCCGCGGTTGTGGAACTCCCTCCCAGAGGAGGCTCACCTTGCCCTGGGCCTGTTGGCCTTTCGACGTATCTGTAAGACTTGGCTGTTTGCCCAGGCCTTCGGAGGGGAGGGTGGGGGTCGGGGGTTAATTTTTGTGGGGGGGGGGTTTTAAATTTGTTTTAATTATTGATATTGTAGATTTTTATGTTTAAAAATTGTTTTATATTATGTTGGAAGCCGCTCCGAGATGCCGTAGGCGTGGGGGGCGGCATATAAATATAATGAAATAAAAAATTTAAAAAAGAAATATGCTCAGGGAGGACTTTATTGAACCCTGGAAGGTTAAAGACAATAAATGGGTAAAAACTGCAAATACCAAAGCGCACTATTTTGGCGGTGTAGTCTTTGGCTGTGAGGAGTGGTAGGAGGCCAAGGGTGGGACCCCTACATGGGTACCTCATAGTGCATCTTAGTTGGGATACAGCTGAGTCAAGGGCTGAACAAGCATAGCAGAGGGGTTTGATAATTCCCCAAAGATACCCCAGTGCCCCGTGTGGCCCTCGAAGACCCCCTACTACTTGTTCCCTTGGGACCCTGTGGCTGTCTACATTGAAAGGCCCAACGAGTTTGAGCCTGGAGTCCCTCTATCTTCCCCACAAAGAACGTAGAAGATTTCTTACAGTGCAAGAGACTGTGAATGGGTTGAGGCAGTCTGGATTCACCAGACTGCACACAACCCAAAGCAGTTGCACCGGGCTATTCCTTGCAGCATCTATGGGGAGAAGTACAGCCGCTTGGCCTCAGCAATAGCCTTTCTGTACGTCCGCATGAACTCTTTGTACAGCTGAAGATCAGCGTCTAGACAGTTCCTTAGGCATTGCCTTTCCAATCTATGTCCCTGTGCCCCCAACATCTTTAAGTCTGCCAGGTCGCTATTATACCATAAGTGGTCTATGGACGGTTGAGACGACTAGGGCCTGGGTATGAACTAGGGAATCGGGGACCCCTCTAACAGCTGGAAATAGCTGCTGATGAGCCTGTCAACCCCTTGGTTGGAAGGGGCAGATATATAAACTCCAGCTCTTGTAACGAGATTGCTGAATTCAACTGGATTCAACAGTCTCTGTGGCCGTACAACTATCGAGTGGCTGCAGTGCTGTCAGTGAGGTAGAGCAGCACCCGCACTGAAATGCAAAAGGTAGTGGTCAGACCACTCAACAGGGATGACCCGAACATTCGAGACCAGAAAACGCAGCTCGAAGACACGGTCAAGTGCCTGGCCAGCCCTGTGGATGCTCTCCTGGATGCTCTGGTTGAAAGTCAGAGATACCATCACACTCGGACACTTGGGTGCGATTTATTTGGACTTATAACACACCCTATCTTGAGGGTATAGGTTGGCTTACAAAACATAAACAAAAAACATACCAGATAGGAAGGTCTTACACTTTCTCTGAAGATGCTCAGGCTTTGGTGAATTTCCAAGGGAAAGGAATTTCAGAGCTGTGGAGCAGCCACTGAGAAAGCCTGATTGTGGGCCTTGGCTGTACGCACTTGGCGCTATGATGAAATTAGCAGAAGGCTGTTCTCGACTGACCTTCGGGATCACGATGGAACATTCATGCCAATTTTTTGCCGGTCTGCAACTCTGATCTAACCATTCACTTCTTCCTGCAGCTCTGCATCGCAATCTTGGATTATATTTCCCTGCAGTTTTTCCTTCTCAAATAGCATCTACAGTCCCCTTCCCAGTTCTTGTGGCTGGGCAAATTGGGTTTCATTTCCGGATTTTTGCTAGTAGCTCTTTGCCCACTCATAGAAGTGATGATCTGTCCAGCTGACTCAAAGCAGAAAACAGTAAAAACACATCTCTGATGCCATCATTCTGTCTTCATCTGCCTTTTTCAATCTCCAGCCTTCTACTCCATCTGTTAGCACCCACGTGCCAATGTTTTAATAATCTTCATCTTTGGTGTAACTTTAATACTTTGACCTTTCTAGATTGTGACAAGAAATCATATGTTGGTTGGCCTTGTAATTCTGACTCTAACGTCACTTTCACAGGGGGTGGGGGGAGACAAAGTTGTTCAGAGGATCTATTTTATTGGGCCAGTTTCTATTGGTGAGAGGATGCAAGCTTCCAGGCTACACAGCCCTTCCTCCAACGTGTAAAATAAATTAGAACTATAGCGTGAGCAAATGCAGGACAGTTTTATATATAAAAGTAAGTAGGGGCATAGCTAGGTGGGAATGGGCCCTGGCACAGAAGATGGAATGGACTCCCCTGCTGGGGCACTTCACTCCAGTGTGCATGTGCACTCTACATACATGTGCCCCCCCCCCCCAGGCACATGGGCCCCTGTGCGGCTGCACCTACTGCACTTATTATGGCTATCCCCCTGAAAGTATCTTCTTGGAAGGGAGTTTCTATGAAATAAAAAGTCACAGGGCTGAAACGAGCAGCCAATTAAGTACTTGCAAGTAATTTTGCCATTTAGGGAACCAGGATCAATTTCCCAACCATTTTCCAACACCGATGCGACTTCTCGATTCTCTTAATACCGCAAGATACTATCCTGAGTTTTTTTGTTTATTTATTTATTTAGTTTCATTTATTCCCGCACCCTAGTTACCGACTTTCCACATACTGTTTACCAATACCATTCATTTACCAATTTACTGCATTACTTCTGGGTTTGTTGCTTCTGAATTTCTGAGCCAATCACTGTGCGAATAGCCCACCCCTTAACCTCTCCCCAGTGCCCCCTAATCTACATTCCAGTGTCTCCAGTCAGAAATGTTGTTCTATGTTGTTCCCTTTGCTTTCACCAATCTGCAACTGGATTGCAGATTGTAAAGGAATCCCTTGGCTTCAATACCTGGCTAGTTTGATTAAAGAAATGGGATTTTCCTTTGAGTACTTTGTTGGTAAATCCCTTATGGGGATCAGGGTTGAAATCTTCCAAAGACTCAAAGATATGGCCGATCAAGACGAGATGTCCAGGGTACAAGCTTGGAAAGTGGCTCCTTATTTGGGTGCTTTCAAGCTAAATACTAATCAAGAAATATACCTGGACATTCTGTCAAATCCCAAATTGCGAAGGGCCTTCTTACGCCTGCAACTTGTTGACACGGCAGTGGTGGAGGGTAGATGCAAGGGTATCCCACTTCCTCAAAGATTATGCAGTTGTCCCAAAAATGTAGTCAAAACCACTCAACATTTCCTTTTGGAATGTCCTTGGTACTCTTCCCTAAGATCAGTATGGTTAGACCCATACCTTCTGCAGGGCAAATCTTCTGAATCTGATGGTGCTGTTATGTTGATCTCCTTAAACTCATAAAGAAGGAGGCTATTAGAGCTCTGGAAACCTTTGTTTTGCTGGCCTCCAAGAAAAAGGCTTCTATTCGAGATCAATTGAATTAAAATATGAGAAAGGACCATATATTGTTAATAGGTGGCCATGGTATATTGAGGACGGTCACTAAGTATATTGGGTATTAGCTATCAATCTGGCTCAACACCTTATTTATTATAATTAATCAAATGTCTTATTGTTATTTGGTAATACTGTATATATTGCCTATTTATTTAACTGTTTTATTATTGTTATTTATTTATTGTTATTTATATGCATATGGCGGAAGCTATGCTTAATAAACGACTTGACTTGTAAAGGAATCTGCGTACCAATGAGTGATAAGTAAGTACAAGGGAAAATGGAGTGTAAAAAATGCAGTATTGCAGTTCTATTAGCTCTTGCGATTTGGAATGGACAGCAAAATGGTAAATGGCAAAGTGGTAAAGGGGATCTTGGTAAGAAAATTATCAGTAAATCAGGAAATAAGATGTCAGTCAAGATGCTCCCGAGTACCAAGAGGTTCTCTATTCAACTGAGATGGTACTGGGAACTGGGATTTCAACAGGAATTCATGTTTTTGGGAAACCTCATTTCAGTCCTAGTCATTAGTATTTCAAACATTTATATAGAATGAGGAAAACCAGAATATATATATATATATATATATATATATATATATATATATATATACTTTATTAAGGGAACTAGCTTTCGACATGTTCCATCCAGAATATTTGTGAATGTTACCCTACAGGGGCCTACTTAGCTTTTTAATAATTCTGGAAATGTCTGATCCTGAATCAAAACCATCTTGCTTTTGGAACATCCTAGAGTTAAGTTACTTATAATTCCTAGGGATGGGTGAACAGATCGCGGTTTGGGTTCGGCCGTTCGGTTCGGCTGTGTTCGGTTCGGCCGTTCGGTTCGGCAGTTCGGTTAGTTCGCCGGGTTCAGGTTCGGCCGTTCGGTTCGGGTTTGACCGTTCGGGAAATGTTTTGTTAAAGGGTGTTTTTGTTGTTTTTATATGGTTTTTTGTTTTTTTATTTGGTTTTATATGGTTTTTTTGTTTTTTATTTGTTTTTTTGTTTTTATATGGGGTTTTTTTATTTAATTTTTTTATCTAATATTATATATCTATCTATCTACAGTAAATCTAACTGATATTAACTATTCTAAATGCTATGAACTAAATGGATTATCTAATAAGTATACAGGCCTACTCCTACAAACACTAAAACTAAATCATTAACGCTATCTCTATCACTAAGCTATCTCCTACAACTGTCTACTGTTCCTAACCTATTTCTCTCTCTCTCTCTCTCTCTCTGTATATATATATATATATATATATATATATATATATGGGGTGGGGGTGGGAATCACAAACAACAAGGTTTCAGTTTAAGGTTTAAGTTTCATTTCAGTACAAAACTGAAATGAAACTTAAAGCAATCTAGTAACCCTACTCAACGCCTGCTGTTCAGGAACAGTGACTAGCTCAGAAGGTGTTGGGAAGGGGGGAGGCAGATAGTTTCATTTCTTGCAAGCCTCTCCATCCCTGGTGCCTGGAAGTCTGCTCCTCAGTAAGTACTACCCCTCCCTGTCACGTTCGACCTTCCAGTGAACCTTTTTTTGCCACCCGAACTCACCCGAACGCGATCTGAACTAACCGAACTGTTCGGTCATTTCGACGTTTGGAATTGAGTTCGGTTCGGCCAGTTCGTGTTCGGATTCGGGTTCAGATTCGGTTGTCCGAACAGGCCGAGTTTGGGCCGAACTCCGAACTTCTGAACCGCGCTCGCCCATCCCTAATAATTCCTGCTCCTCTTCTTAATAATCATAAGAACATAGAGCCATACTGGGTCAGACAAATGGTCCATCGAGCCCAGCATCCTGTCTCCAACAGCGGCCATTCTCAGTCACTTTGAAGAAATACTCAACAGGTCATAATGGAGTGATCCATTCCCTGCTGTTCACACTTAGCTCCCCACAGTTAGAGATTGCAGCCCCAAACCTACTTGGCTAATAGCCATTAGTGGACCTGTCCTCCAGAAGTCAATTCTTTTTTAACCCTACCTATGCTACTGGCCTTCATTGTCTCCTCTAGCAACAAATTCCACAAGAGTCTCTTCTTCAAGCTGAAGGGTCCTAACCTTTCAAGCCTCCTCATGCAGAAGCTGTACCATACACTTGATTATTTTTGTTGCCCTTCTATGCACCTTTTCCAGTTCTACTATATCTTTTTTGAGATTGGGCAACCAGAACTACACACACTACTCAAGGTGTGATCCCCAGGCCTGAACCTCTCCACTCCTGTGGTAGGGGGAGCATCAGTGAGCAGTCTGTGGGGATTAGGAACTAGGGAAGGCCTGACGGAAGATGTAGGTTTTCAGGAGAATTTTCCCAGGTGGCATGTATGACTATGTACTCTGAGTAATTTCACATTTTAAACCCACCAGGGAAAGCACCAGCTGTTAGTAGCAACAGAAAAATCCAGTCTTTTTTTCTCAACACATTGTTTAATCAGCTCAGCTATTTCAACGTTTTTTCTTCATAGAGTTGATGCCACTTCTGTGCAGCAGAGGGTAGCAATGAGTTTTAGTTAGCGGCTGAAAATGTGGAGCAAGAACTGAGGTTGGTGTGTTAACAGCTGTCAACACAGCTGTGCTGAGCCAGACCGGTTTGGAGAAAGCAGATCACAAATCTGATGCCGTAGACATTCTGAAAGCACGTTGACAACGATGCATGTTGTCATTAGAAGGGCGTGCTTCAGCTGGTACATCAGGGAACCTCAAGCAGCTGTAAATTATTATTATTATTTATTAATAATTTTATTATTAATTTTATTTTGCAATTTAAATCTCCACAGCATGAGGATTTAAAATTTGGGGGAGTAACCGAGCTGAGACAAATATTCATCAGAACAAACATTTTAAATAAATTTGCTCTATTTGTTCCTGTTTCATCACATATCCGCTAGGAATATTTTGTTTCATTTGTTTTGTTTATCTTGTTTTTTTCATTCTGGTCTTTTGCTTTTTCAGTCACTTTGGTATCTCGGTGACTGTTTCAACTGTTATGCGTGCGCGATGGTACTAATAACACCAAAAAAATATAACCCCAAAAGACCAAACTAAATCAAAATACAGAAATAAACAAAAAGAACTAAAAGGAAAAATATTCAGATGAGCAAATGTGTGAATAATTTTTCTGGGGGTGGATATTTTTTGGATATTTGGAAGGCAATCCCAAAATGCAAATAATATCCATGCCTCAAATCTTCTCTACATTTTAGCCATATTGATTGAGCCAAGGGCCAAATTTACAGCCCTGAAGTCTGAAAAATCCCACAGATATACCAAACGGGTAGGCGTGCTTTAAACGTCATCTTTCTTCTAACCCTAGCTGAGCATTTAAACCAAGGAGAAGGAACCCCTGGCCGGCAAACCACTTCTGGTCTGCTCCCTTCTTTCATCTAACCTACAGTAGCCTCCAGTGCCCCATGATTATCGGATGTGGCTTGAAGATGCTTTTTCCCGCTGTGCAATTTGTTAATTGGGCCTATGCCCTGGAGCCCACAAGGCTTCATTTTGTATAACTCCCTCTTCTATGGGCTTCTATGTGGTAAAATGAGGTATACGGGAGCTGGTATTTTGGTAAACGGTAATGCGGCAAATGGTTAACCAGAAAACTGCCAGATGCTAAATCGGATACTATGAGTATCCACCTTCTGTTGGGGATGGATCACTGGGAGCACATTACACTGGTGCGCCAGAGTCTACGCTGGCTGCCAAGAGCTTTCCGGGCACAATTCAAGGTGCTGGGTTTAATCTATAAAGCCCTAAATGGCTTGAACCCCGGGTATCTGAAAGACTGCCTCTTCCCTCACGCCCTGTCGTGGCCTCTGAGATTGGCCGAGGGTGCCCTCTTGTGCGTGCCAACTGCGCGGTAAGTTGTTACAATGAGGGTATGCAGGGAGGTGGGTGCCCCACAATTATGGACTCTCTCTCCTTGGAGGTCTGCCTGTGCCTGTGCCTGTTCATCTTCTGGAGGAGATGCAAGACCTTTTTGTTTGACAGGCAGGAATAGGGTTGAGTGGGTAGAGGGGGTTGGGAGGGGGATTGATAGGTGGTGGGGTGGTTGGGATGATGTTGGGTTTGGGGGGGATTTTAATGTATTTTATATTTTTAGGGTTGTTAGCTGCCCTGAGTCTGCAGAGACAGGTGGGATAAAAATGTAATAAATAAAATAAATAAATATCAGATACCAGGATAGTGGGGATGGGAAACTGGATGGAAAATCAGAATTGGATTAAAATTGGAATCAGATTCAATTGCCTCGGATTTGAATCTGATCAGGACCAGAATCGTTTCATATTTTTGCCCCCATTGACTTCAATGGGATTCCCCCCCCCCCCATTGCAATCAATGGGAAACTGAACCTATTCATTTCAATGGGCAATGCAAGGTGTATTGGTTCTTGCGCTGGAATCAGATTAATCCAAAACAATCTGAAGCAACAAAAATCGGGTGAATTGGATTAATCCAATTTCGATTTTCCCATCCCTACGGGATATCCAGCTGGATAGTAGTTGTTACTGGTTTCAGAACTAAGGCAAAGCCAGGACTACTGCTCCAGTTCCTTCACATGGGGAGTTGAATCCAGGTCTGAGTCCTAGGCCGGACCTAGCTCCACAATACTTAAGGTTCGGAAACGACCCATTCCTCAGCCACCCATCTACCTAGCTCATTGCGAGAGGGCACGGGACAGCATGCCTGTTAGTTCTGTTATCAGCAGAGATTGGGAGAAATAATCACTCTGCTCAGGCTTGCTTTGTTTTATGAACAGGGGAGGCCTTCGAAAAGACAGGGATGGGGCCAGGGTCTTGGGTGGGAGTCAGGGGGAAGGCCTCTGGGCCAGGGCTGAGAAAGTGAAGAGAATGGTGAGAAAGACCCCCCCCAGCACTTGCACACGTGCGCGCGCACAACACACACTCAACCCACCACACTCCCCTTTCAACATTCCAAGTGCAGAAAGAGGGACGGAATCTCTCCTGCGTCTTACCCCACTCAGTTTCTTGTCATTCCCTCATCTCCGCTTTGTCCTCTCAAGGGCCTTTCCTGGGAGACAACCAGGAGAGAAGTGCCCGAGGCTTGAATTCCTGTCTTCTGTCTCTCCTGAAAGCAGGAATTTGACCCAGAGGCATAGGTAGGTGGGAATGGGCCCAGGTGCAGGAGAAGATAGAATGGGCCCTTTGCTGGGGCGCTCCACTCCAGTGTACATATGCATTCTACCTGCACGTGGGCCCTGGTGCGGCTGCACCTATTATAGCTACGCCCCTGCTTTGACCCCTGAAAGAGGGACAGTGGGATTCAGCACCCAAAGAGGGACTGTCCCTCCTAGGTAGGGGCTATTGGGAGGCATGGAGGCAACAGTGAGGCCCATGGACTCTGCCATTGGGAGAGGAGCAGCAGCCCTGCTTCTGTTCCTAGGGGCAGCTCTCAGCCCCCTCGGGCAGGTGCTTCTCCACGGCCGGCCCCACCACATGGGTGGTAGGAGGAGGGCTCTGCAGGATGTGGTTACCTGGCAGCCTCGGGAGTAGCAGTGGATTTATGTCACCTCTCCTAAGACTACTGAATCCAGTGCTTCCTTTGAGCCCCCCCCCCCCCTTCACAAGGCCTGGCTACCCCACCTGCCTACCCTATGGACTGGGTCTCTTTATATGGATGGGCTAGAAACTCATCAGATCTGTCCCTGCTGTTTTGGTAACTCTTACCAGTGCAGCCCCTCCGAGCTGCAATTCAGGGGTTAGTGTTAGGGATCTCCAAGCCATTTCCCCCCCTTGTTTGACAGAACTCCCAACAGCTGGTGTCACGCCTCCCTGTGCTTTCAACCTGCCATGTCTCACTTAGTCCCAGCCTGCTACAAAGGGGATCGGGTTGCTTCCCAGTCTTCATAGCACTTTGACAGACAGCTTCTTTAATGGGGATTGCTGCTTCAGCGAGAGACTGAGGGGGTAGGATACACCCACCCGATGGCAGAGTAGGACATCTGATTACAGTACCCAATGAGATTTAACAAAGACAAATGCAGATTATGGCACACAGGTGTGAGAAACCAGAAGCACAAATCTAAAATGGGTGATAAGGGGCTAGACGGTAGCCCTGCAGAGGAGGATCTGGGGGTTATGGAGGATCATACCTTGAACATGAGTCGGCAATGTGATGCAATTGCAAAAACGGCAAATGCCATGTTGGGCTGCATTAATAGGTGCACCGTCTCGTGAGAGGTGGCGGTGCCACTTTACTCGGGGCTGGCGAAGTCACCTGGAGTACTGTGTCCAATTCTGGGCACCGCACTTAGGGTGGCCACTGAAACATCGCAGGGCGAGGGGTGTGGGGAAGGGAGGAAGGAAGCGCCAGCCTTAACAGGGCCTAGCTGGAACCACTGTGGAGCTGGGCTCTGCAGCATTCCCCACTGGGGCAGTGCTTCCCTCCTCACCCCCCACCCCCACCCCACAGCATCTCTCGGCTGACTGCCTTTGAAACTTAAAAGCCCCAGCTGGGACTGCTGCCGGCAACGGTGCAGCAGCTGCAGCTCCTGGATCCTTTCCCGACCTTTGCGCTTGCCTTCATGCTTGTCAACATGGCTCTTCCTGCCCGAAAGTCATGAGTTCAAGTAGCCAGCGCCGGCAGCGTCTACTCTAAAAAAAATACCGGACAAAACCACGTCTTGAACGGACAAGGGACAAACCCTTCAGAAAACAGGACTGTCCGGTATTAAAACTGAACTGATAACCACACCCCAAGAAGGATGTAGACAAAGTGGAGAACATTCAGAGGAGAGCAGCTTAGATGATAAAGGGGCTGGAAGCCGAGCCATTTGAGGAAAGGCTGAGAGATTTGGGGATGTTCAGCCTTGAGAAAAGAAGACTAAGGAAGGGCGTGAGAGCAGTTCTCAGTATCTAAAAGGAGGCCACTAAAAAGTTGATGAGCAGTTCCTGTCACAGAAAGCAGAACAGGAGGGAATGGGCCATGGGTGTAACTAGGTGGGACTGGGCCCCCTGCTGAGGAAATACTGTCAGGGCCAGGCCTCAAACTTTTGACTGCTGGGGTGAGTGGCGGTTTCCTCCTCCTGCCCCTGCACCGCCTCCTGGCCTGCCTGCCAGCGGGTCTCTCCTTGTATCTGTTTAGGAACTAAGCTGTTCTCCCATTGGTCCTGGGGATAACTAGCTGGCTTTAAAAGCCAGCTCAATCCCATGGCTGCTCAGAGCAGCTCAATGCCTCTAGCTGGCCATATCACTTGCCTTGGTTTATGCTCTCAGTAACCCCCAGCCCAGCCCAGCCCCCAGCCTAGCCCCTACCTGTGTATCTGCTCCCTTCCTTTCCTCCCCCATTGCCCCTCTGATGGATCTCTTGGCTTGACTTCTCCTTCATCTTGGACTGCAGCTTGTCTCACAGTTCCTGGCCTGACTCCTGCATGCTCTGGACTTCAAGGTATTGCTCCCACTTGCCCTGATCCTGCAGGGACTCACCCCAGCCGGGCCCTGATCCTGCAAGTGCTCACCCGGGTGGACCCCAAACCTGCAAGACTTACTACAAAAGCCCTCCGCTCCAGCATGCGTATGTGTTCTACGTATGTGCAGGGCTATAGCTACTCCCCTGGAATGGGCTTAAATTGCAGCAATGCAGATTTCTGTGAAATGCAGTGAACACGGTTCCCTGCCTGCTACCAAAGCAGGCAAGCAAAAGAGGCAGTATCACGTTTTGAAGAACTATTGAATCCAACTTCACACGTTAACTTCCCAGTAAAGTTTTTTTTCCTCTTTGGAAGAAATGTTTTGCTCAGCTCTGCAGTAGTTTTCAGACACTGCACAGTTGAGGGACACTGCATTGTTCCAGGAGGGTAGAACTGAACAGAATTTTCAGGGCCCAGGACAAAAACAAACTGCAGGGCCCTCCCCAACACCCCTGGCCCTACTTCTGTTAACATTTGGCAGCCCGGTACTTGCTAATGAATGACACAAAGTGGCATTCGCCAGTATAAGGGCTGCAGTTTCTGCAGGGCCCTAAAGACCATTTTGTTTGGTGCAACCACTGCTTTGGAGAGTGAGTGGGTGGGTGAGGAGTGTGCAGTGTAGGGTATTCCATGAGGCCCCCAGAAGAAGAGCAGGAAAGAGCAGAGTCAGGTGTAATGGCCTCTGCCTAAAGCCAGCCCTGACTAGAACTTAACCAGGCACCTGGTAAAACAGGTAAACCTATCACTCCAGCCTGGTAGGGCAGGGGCACAGCTACAGCAATCTAGAGGACAGGGAGGTGCAGCAATGATTCGGGCAGCAGCGGCAGCCTCCCGAGGATCTAGAGCAGCCATCATTCCTCTGGACTTTGCCTTCTCCCTCCTTCTTTCATCTGTCTCTTCCACCTGTTCTGACTCTTCTGTCTCTGCCTTCAACACATCCCTTGACTCCATTGCTCCCCTCTTGCGCCATCCTACCCATTACATCAACTCCTGTCTTTGGCTCACCTCATCCGTTTGCCACCTCCAGTCCTGCTCTTGTGCCGCTGAGCACCTCTGGCAGAAGTCTCATGAGCGTGCCAACTTCCTTCACTTTGTTGGCACTGTCGTCTTTTAGTGATGCCCTTTCCCTGACCAAAGAACGCTACTACTCCACATTGATTGAATCTTACTCCTGCAACCCCTGCTGTCTTTTCCCAATCTTCACTTGAAACTTCCCTGTCCTCCTCCCTTTCTGCACAGCGTTCTCTCCTTTTTGAACAATAAGATTGGAAAACATCCACCTTTACAGTGCTTCTCGCCCCTCTCCCTCCCTCATTTCCTTCCCTGCTCTCTCCCCTCCTGTCTCTCTTTAGCCTCCTTCTCTCTAGCTTCCCTTGATGAGATCAGCTCCCTCCTCTCTTCATCCAATCCCTTCACCTGCCCCCTTGACCCATTACTGACCGGTAACTGTTGATAGTGGGGCAGGGGTGGGGCACAGGAATGGGGGCTGGGCAGCAGGTTCTATAGAGCTTCTGAAAATTGAGGGGGGCGGCACATGCCCCCCCATGCCCACCGCACAGTCACCTGTGCCATGACCCCATCCCCTCTTGTCTCCTAATTACCATTTCCCCAAACACTGCGCCCTCTCTGATACACATCATCCATCTCTCCCTCCCTACTACGTCCTTTCCATCAGCCTTCAAACACACCACTGTCTCCCCTATCCTCAAACAGTCCACTCTTGACCCCTCTGGTCCCTCCAACTATTGCCTAATCTCACTCCTCCCCTTTGCTTCCAAGCTCCTGAACTGAGCTGTGTCTACATGCGCTGCCTTCATTTCCTCTCTTCCAGTTCCCCCCTTGACCTACATAAATCCTTCCACCCTCTCCACACAACTGAGACCGCCCTTGCTAAAATCACCAATGACCATCTCTTAGCTAAATCCGAGGGCCTCTGTTCCATTCTAGTGCTGCTTGATCTTTCTGCCACCTTTGGTGCTGTTGACCATGGCCACCTCCTGGATTCATTTTACTCCCTTGGCTTCTGGGGCTTGGTTCCCGACTGGTTCTCTTTGTATCTCTCCAGTCGTTCCTTTGGTGTCTCTCTTGCTGGTGCCTCCTCTGCATTGCTCCCCCTCTCTATGGGAGTTCCCCAAGGCTCTGTCCTGGGCCCCCTTCTCTTCTCCTGTCACACTCTATCTCTGGGCAGACTCATTGAATCTCACAGCTTCTAGTATCACCTGTATGCTGATGACACACATCTCTATCTCCCCTCTTCCCGCCACTTTCCTCCTCCATCCAGTCTCATATCACAGACTGTCTCTCTGACATCTCTGCTTGGATGTCTCACAGAGAGAGCGTGTTTGCCGTGTTGGTCCCAAAAATAGGTCATAGAGACAAAGTAGTGTAGAGAGATATCTTTTATTGGATCAACTTGGGTCGGTGGAGGTTTGTAAGCTTTCGGACCTCACAGGATCCTTCGTCAGGCAAGTCGGAAATCCAAGCTGTGCACTGAGCAAAGCAAGGCACCGGGGTTGTATGCAGAGGCTGGGGAGCATTACATCATGGGAGGGTAAGGACAGTGAGGGGTGGGGGAAGAAATATGCATTTGTAAGGGAATAGGGGTGGTATTATGGGGCAAGTCATTGAGGGGGTGCCTGGAAAGGGGAGTGGAAGGGAGTAAGGAGCCTGTGATTGCAAGATGATAGTGTAGAGGATGTGGGGTGGGGCAAATCCAATTAAAAGGGGTGGGTGAGTCATTGAGAGGGTGCCTGGAATGGGGAGTGGAGGGGTTAAAGGTACCTGTGATAGTATAAATGATGGGTTGCAAATGGACAGGTTTAAGCTTGTAAATTTCTGTAGTGGCTTGTGAAGCCAATGTCCTGGTTAAGTCTATTGTTCCTTGTATCCAGCAGGCTGATGAATTTTTGTTCCCAGGCACGCCGTTTGGAAGTGTTGTGGAGGCTGCCTTTCAGGACTAGGATGGAGAGATCAGAGATGGAGTGGTCAACCTGGGAGAAGTGGATGCTAACAGTAGAGTCTGTGTTTTGGTCCATAATCATCTTCCTGTGGGAAATCATGCGTTTGTGTAGGGGTTGGTGGGTTTCCCCTATGTAGTTCCTGTGGGGGCATTTGGTGCACTGGATGAGGTAGACCAGGTCGTTGGACTTGCAGTTGTAACTTCCTTGTATTTGGAGTGGTTTACCACTGGGTGTCGGGATGTTGTTAGCAGCAGAGATGTGTGCGCAGGTCTTGCATCTTTTGTCCTGGCACCACCAACTCAAGCTTAATAGGGCCAAGACTGAACTTCTCATCTTTTCCCCAAAACATTCCCCTTCATCTTCCCTCTCAATTTCCATCGAGGGTGTCACCACCATCCAGCCTGTCCCTCAGGTGTGTAGCCTGGGATTCCTCTTTGACTTCTCCCTCTCCTTTACATCTCCAATCCAGGCTGTTACCAAGTCCTGTTGCCTCGCTCTGCATAATATTGAAAAAATCTGGCCTTGCCTTACTGTTTCCATTGTCAAAATTCTAGTCACCTCTCGCCTTGACTATTGCAACTTGGACCTTACTGGTCTCCCCTGCCCTCACCTCGCCCCTCTCTCTAATGTTCAATGCTCTGCTGCCAAGGTCATCCACCTTGCCAGTTGCTTTGACTATGTTCAGCCTCTCCTCTCCGCCGCACTCTATGTGAACATATTCAGCACAACCTCCTTGTCTTTATCTTCAAGGCTCTTCATGGCTTTGCTCTGTCTCCACTATTTCTCCACACTTGTTTCCGGACACATTCCCACCTGGGAGCTCCGCTCCTCCTACTCCACCACCCTTGCCTGCTCACAACTCCCTTGCTCCTCAAATCGTATTTGCCCCTTCTCCTTTGCTGCCCCCATGCCTGGAACTCCCTCCCTGAACACATTTGTCCTGCTCCCTCCCTCTGAACCTTCAGATCCCCCCCTGAAAACCTACCTCTTCTGTCAGCCTTTCCTAGTTCCTAATTTTCTTAGACTTGTAATAGATGCCACCTCTTCCCTCCTTCACTCAGAGTCCTCTTCTTCTCTGTAACTAAGCTAAGCACGTGCACCTGCAACTTCTCTACTTCTCTAATGTGTCCTTATCTCTCCCTATGTTATCATCTCCCTTGTCTCCCTTCCCTTGTCTCTTACAATCCCAGGGGGCTTACAATCCTGCCCCAGGGATTGTAAGCCCTCTGCGGCAGGAACCTGTCCAGAACTATTGATTGTACAGTGGCAGGTACATTTTTGGTGCTATATAAATAATAACAATAACAATAATAATTAATAATTAATTAAGGGACATCTGACTCAACTCCCACACTTGGGAAGCTCTGGCCTAGACAAATACCTAGTTAATATGTTGTCCTCCCTCTTTTAGAGCACATTTATTCTCCTTGTAAATTCACACTTATCTTCACCCGCCTACGATAATCCACAAGGACATTTAATCCTGTAGATGACAGGATCCGTCATGTAGGCTATCCTCTGCTTTGTCTTAGGCTTCCTTCCGCTGCGCGAATCCACCAGAAAGCCGATCCTATTTAACCATGTCACGGCAACAAATGCAACCTGGACAACTTCCATGGTGGATTGTGCTCCAAAACTGGCCAGGTTTGGGTGCAAAGAGGTACATCCTGCAGGCCTTGCTCAAAATAGGACTTCTGTACGGAGCTGAAATGGGTAGCGGATTAAGTACCCACGGGCCAATCGCTGGGTACCTGCCGTCCAGGGGGGCACGGGGCATTCATAAGTAGTAGATCTCCCACTTATCTGGGACCAGGGAGAAAGGGGCCTAGTGGTGATCGTCACGCTGGGCATGGTGGCAGACCAAGGGGTGGTTGTGGGAAATTGGGCTGCGTTGGCCACTTGAGGGTCTAGCCAGCTGAGTGCATGCACAGGCTGTCCAAGCAGGCTCCCTCCTGGCTGGCTGCCCTAAGCTTCCAGGAGACCACCACTGCTATTTGGAATATCACTGTGCCTCCCTTGGATTGCCTCCATGCCCCTGATCACCACCACTGCTGCTGTGCCCCCTGCTCCAGGTCCCGGTCCCCGGATGAGCATTTAGCGCTTCCTTAGTGTTTTCCGAATTGAAATAAAAATGGGAAACACAGAGTGTGAGGAAGTAGGTTTGAAAAATTCAATTGCCATTTCCCTGTGGAGAGACCCTGGTTTTTCATGAAGCTACTTTTTAAAAAATGATTGACCAGGAAAGATTTCCATGCTGAAAACTCTTAACTAGCTGTACCAAGGAATCCCTGCTTTGTTGCAGCATGTGTCTCTTCCATGTAGCAGTTGAGCATAGAAGATGGAACAAAGATTTGCTGACAGGTAACATTTTATCCAATCAAGAGGGGGAGAAACCCCCTCCTTCTGCTTTTCCTAGCGTGCAGGCTGACCCTGGGGCTGCAGGTGGATCCTGGGCTGCGTGCTTATCATCTCATTTCCAAGATAACGCTGCGCTTATACAATAAGACATTCAGCTGGCTCGGTGGAAGCCACTCAGCCGTCCAAATTGAAGGCATTTGAGTTCCTCTCCTGTACAGTTTTGTTCCTGATGAAGTTTAATTTAGTTTCTAGACAGCTACTGTTATCATCGGGCAGCAAACCGAAATCTGAACGTGACCCGAGAGGTATTAAAATGTGGCAGGGGCTGCTGTTCAGCAAGCTGACGACAATAGCCCCCAGTGTTCAGGCAAAGCCACGGAGGGCGTTTCTTTAAAGGAAACATTTATATTAACAGGCCAGTTTGACATAGTGGGTGAGATTAGGTTGTAGTATTTCTACCTTCTCCTAGATCTGTATTCCGTGTAGAAATTGGGGTGCATATTTGGTTTTCAATGGAAACTCCCAAGTTTTTTTTTAAAATTATTATTTATATAGCACTAGCGATGTACCTGGCACTGTATAACCTTGGTTTGCATGGCAGAATGGCTGGCAACTGTGAGAAGTGTTTTTCAAGGGGGTGTATGAATGTGTAACTATGTGCACAGTGGAGACCTACAATTTGGGACACCTCGAGGGATTTTAAAATTTTCTGGAATTGTGGGTATCTCCCTGGCTGGAGTATGCACAGACCTTCCTTGCCTGCACGTAGCAGCTGAATCTCCTGTTAGGAAGAGAAAACAGCAATGAGCTGCTTTGTGCTCAGCAGCTGATCGGCAGTGACTAGTAATGAGCCACTAGCACTAAGCAGCTGATCGGCAGTGACTGCAATGAGCTGCTAGCACTAAGCAGCTGATCAGCAGTGACTGCAATGAGCCACTAGCACTAAGCAGCTGATCGGCGGTGACTGCAGTGAGCTGCTAGCACTAAGCAGCTGATCGGTGGTGACTGCAGTGAGCTGCTAGCACTAAGCAGCTGATCGGCGGTGACTGCAATGAGCCGCTAGCACTAAGCAGCTGATCGGCGGTGACTGGCTGTTAGTGGTAAATCACTGATTGGTGATTGGCAACGAGCTGTTAGCACTAAACAGCTAATCGGCAATGTATAAATATAATGACTGGTAAACAATGTAGAATTCTTTATTTCTAATCCCAGTCCTTGAAGAAAATGGAGTTTTTATCTAATAATACATTTTTAAAAATCACACTGGAATTAGAGACTATTTGTTGCAGACTACAAATACAGGGATCAGGACTGGATTCAGGGTTTGCCCCTTCCAGCACCCTTGCACCCACAGTTATTTTATGGCTACTTGCGTCAAAGCGTTCTCAGATTCTGTTCTGTACCCAGAAATCTGTTTCCAAATCCTCACTGTCCATGGTTTATCCACCTTTTTGATGACTGTTGTCCTGGATGCTGACATCTCTAAGTTGGCAGCCCTAGTTGCTGATTAAGCCTCACCCACACTAGGGGGTGAGGGGAGAAATTATTTATTTTAATTTTAATTTATTCCCTGCCCTTCCCCTAAGACTCAGGGCGGCTTACAATGTAAAAAACCAGATAAAACCATGTAAGAATCCCCCTTCCCTCCACCCAGCCCCTATCCCTGGCTGCCAAACACTTGGCCAAAAGGAAAGGTCTTGCATTGCCTCTGGAAATGCAGGATTTCCCAATGATACCTCTGTATGGAAGGCCAAAAAAAAAAAAAAAAAGCCTCCTGCACCTGCCCTCCAGATCCCGCTCCTCCACCGGCCTCCCCACTTCCAGGCTTAAAAATGTTTTGTCCTACCTCCACCTACATCCTGAAATCCTATAATACTGTGAGGATCGGTAGGGCTGGCTTGTTCTTCAATGATCAGCACTAGCAACACTTCACTGGGGCCGATCAATGCTCCCTGCTAATCGTCTGTTGTCCCAGTCTCAGTTTTGAGAGTGGGAACTAAGGGCTTGTCTGTTCTCTGCTGATTTGCTGATGGTTAGGGAACATGCTGAGTAATCAAATAAACAGATGAGTATCCGTTCTGGTTGCAGATACTATCTGGCTATTTGGACGGTCAACTGAAAAACTGAATAGAATCCACAAATGCAAAATCCACTATTTGCTTCAGCTCTAATTCCCATTCTCTCTGTGCTACCTGGGTGGGGATTTTGGAAAGGTGCTACATTTCACGCGTCCCCTCCTCTGAGCGTGGACGTTAAAAGGTGATAATTCCCCCTGCCCAAAGGCAAGTTGATGGTGTTCTGTGCGGTGGGAAGAGGATGCTACCAAGAATGAAGCTGACTTGGCTTCATAGAAAAATGGAGGCCTTCGGGGGCAGGACAAGGTTCAAGCGAAAGGCGAAAATGCCATCTGAGAATCAGAAAGAAACCAAGGCTTTCCCAGTGATCTTGGTCATTTTTTTTCTGTCTAAGATTTCAACCAATGGGCGGTTTTCTTTTCTCCCTCAAATCTTTGTTTGAGCAGGACAGCAAGGGACCGAAAAAACCATAATCCTTTTCTAATGTTATAAAAACGAAAGGGACAATATAAATGTGGCTTGTAATAAGGCTAAAGACTAGTACAGCATTCCTAAGCAACATCTGTCCTCGTCTAATTGGATTCGACCTACAACGCTGAATGGGTGGGTGGGTGGGGAGAGAAACCCCTATTAATATTTCCATAATAACCCAATTCCTATTGACCCCCATGTGGCTGGCAGCATCCCATGCGGTTCTGATCATGTGATTCTCAACCCTCTCAGCTTGGGGTAGGGGAGCTTTGTTCTGCCGGAGCTTGGGTGGTCCGCTAGGCATCGAAGATTGAAAAGGTTTATCTGAATTGTTGCATTGCTTTATAATAACAACTGCAGGGAGTTATTCTCTTCAGAATTAAGTCCGTGACCAGTGGAAAAGCATTAAGGTAGTGGTTTCTAAATTCCAATTATCTTGGTCTCTTGAACAAAAAAACAGATTATGTGTTGCCGGACAAAAGGATAGTTCTATGTAACTTCTTGTCTCAAAGCCTTTGCAATGTGTAATGCCAGTATAAATACCCTACGGTGAGGCTATCTTATATTTTGGTCAATCTCCCATTCACAATCACCATTTACATGGTGGGGTGTTGGTGTTGGTGGCGGGGGGTAAAAGAGAGGAGATCCATTCAAGAAGGAAGCCAAAAATGCACATTCAGTTCCTAACATTACAGGGCTGAGTGAATGCACTGTCTCGAAGGCATGATCTGAGCAAAATCCTCAGTTGCACATTAACAAATATGAAAGAAGGGGAGCTTGTCTTCTATTCCTGGCTCAAAAGACAGGATGCTCTATTCTTGCCTTTTTGTGCTTTAAAGAACACCCCCCAGACCCTCCCTCTCTGCACTCAGACAATCCCCCCTCCAACCATTTCCCTTCAATTGCTCATTGAGCAGAAGTTGGCCGCTGCTTTGGCTTGCTAATATTGAAAGGCATTCTGTAATCCTCAGAGGCGAATTGTATTCAAGGTGGAAAGACTGGCCTAGGACCAGAGATTCCAAGTTAGAGCTTTTGGGGGCAGACAGGATGGCCCACTCAGTAGTCTGTTTCCATCTCCGGTTTCTACGGACCACAGGCTACCATCCCTGCTTATGTGAAGTAGGACCTGACTTTGGAAGCAGTCCCATTTGGCTGTATGGCTTAGCTCCTGCAAGAACGTAAGAACATAGGGGAAATGCCATACTGGCCCAGACCAATTGTCCATCCAGCCTAGGATTGCCACCTCTCACATTCTGACCCTGAGATTCCTATAAGCCAAAATGGAAGTATCAGGGTCAAACAATGAGAAGCTGCAACCTGAATCCAGCCCAAAATGTTGTCCCTGACTTTGGTCAACTTTTGATCCCTTCAGAGAATTATATTAGACAATGGATCAAGAATTTCCATACTAGGTCAGACCAATGGCCCATCCAGCCCAGCATCCTGTCTTCCGACAGTGGCAATTCTCAGTCGCTTGGGAGAAGTACCCAACAGGTCATAATGGAGTGATCCATTTCCTACTATTTTTTAAAATTATTATTATTATTATTTTATTTTATTTTATTTATTATAAGCATTTATATAGCACCAGCGATGTACCTGGTGCTTTACAGAGAATAAGATAGACATGGTCCGAGAGCTTACAATCTAAAGACAGGGGGAGGCCCTTTTCCAATGGGTGCCCCCCTTGCAGATGTGTGCAGGGGGCGGGGTGTGTGTGTGTCTGTAGGAATGCTGTGGGTTGCCGCCAGTGGTGGGGAGGTGCCTGTGGGAACACCACCAGCAGTGGTTGGAGTTGTGTGCACGCTCTCGCACACCATCCGTCTCCACCCACCTCCACCCGTCACCCATGCACGGACCAACCGGCGCCAGTGCTAGTTGCTCCGTGCATGGAGATGGGTGGCGGTGGGTGGAGATGGGTGTGTGCGCCCGGACCCACCTCCACTCACTGCCGGCGCGCACCCATCTCGTTTGAAAAGGGCCTTACTCCCAGCTCCCAATAGTTAGAAGTTACATCCCCTAGTCTGCTTCACTAATAGCCGTTAATGGGCCTATCCTATAAGAATTATCCAACCCTTTAAAAAATCCAGTAAATATCCATTTATAGGCCTATCTTCTAAGAACGTATCCAGTCCTTTCTTTTTTAAAACTAGCCTTCATAGCATCCTTTGTCAACAAGGTCCACAGGTTAATTGCACACTGAATACAGCACAACGAGAAAAGATAGTGATTATTATGGCTAAGGATTTTCAAACGTGGGCTCTGCTCTTAGGTGCTTCACTTCTTGGGTGCCCAGTTCAAGACATTTTGGGCTAATCACCTGCATTTTCAATGGGTTTCTAGATCTACGACTACTTATCATTTCTATAGCACTACTAGGCATACACAGTGCCTTACAGTCCCAGATTTTCAGAGACAGGTCTCTGCCCAGTGGGCTTATTAATCTAAGGCCGTTTTCAGATGAGCGCGGTGGCGCCCGCGCTTGTTTCTTAAAAAAGCCGGCAGCCTGTTCTACACGAGACGCTGCCGCCGAATACGCGCATGCGCGGCCGACGCGCATCCATTTCCAGCCGCGAACTGACCGGGTCGGCGATCGAGGCTGGTCATACGTGGCCGGAAATGGATGCGCGTCGGCCACGCATGCGCGTATTCGGCGGCAGCGTCTCGTGTGGAACGGGCTGCCGGCTTTTTTGAAAACAAGCGCAGGCGCCGCCGCGCTCGTCTGAAAACGGCCTCAGATGGACAAGGGAAAAAAGGAGAATCCGGGCAACTATTGACCTATTGATACCTGGAAAGATACTAGAACAGATTATAAAGCAGGCAGTCAGTAAGCATCTAGAAAACAATGCACTGATTACTAGAAGCCAGCATGGGTTCGTCAAGAATAAGTCATGCCAGACTAACATTATTTTCTTTTTTGATTGCGTTACTAGTTTTACACCATGGATGTAATATATATCTTGATTTTAGCAAAGCATTTGACAAAGTCCCCCATGATATCACACCTGGATGAGGTCTCTCCTGCAGACCCTGAGAGCCGAATTTGAAACGCTGCTGCCGTGTCAAGTTGTGACAATACTGGGCTAAGATGGACCATTGGTCTGACTCAGTTGGGCAGCTCCTTATATATATCTTTATTGACAAGCTGGTAAAATGCAGATGATAATATCATTAGGTGGATTTACAGCTGGTTAAAGAACCTGCTCAGAGAGTGCTCATAAATGGTTCCCCATCAGTCTGGAGGGAGGTGTCGAGTGAGGTGCCTCAGGGCTCGGTCCTGGGCTCTGTACTGTTCAACATCTTTATTAATGACTTGAATGAGGGAGTAGAGGGAATGCTTATTAAATTTGCAGATTACGCAAAACGGAGGGATAGCTAACACCTTAGAAGACAGAAATAAAATTCAAAATGATCTTGATAAGTTGGAAAACTGGACTGAAACTAAAAAAATGATGTTCAATAGAGATAAATATAAAGTTCTATATTTGGGTAAGAAAAATCAAATGTACAAATCCAGGATGGGGGATACCTGGCTTGGCAGTAATACAAGAATCTGGGGATTGTAGTCAATGACAAACTGACATGAGTCAACAGTGTGATACAGCTGCAAAAAAGGCTAATGCAATTTTAGGCTGCATTAACAGGAGCGTTGTTTCCAAGTCACAAGAAGTAATAGTTCCGCTCTCTTCTGCGCTGGTCAGACCGCATCTGGAGTCCTGTGTCCAGTTCTGGGCACCGCACTTTAAGAAGGACATTGACAAATTGGAACGGGTTCAGAGGAGAGCGATGAAGAGGGTCGGGGGTCTGGAAACCAAGTCCTATGAGGAGAGGTTGAAGGAGCTGGGTATGTTTAGCCTAGAGAAGAGAAGTCTAAGGGGAGACATGATAGCCGTCTTCCACTACCTGAAGGGCTGTCACAGAGAGGATGGCAAAGACTTGTTCTCTCTTGCCCCAGAAGGCAAGACTAGAAATAATGGGCTCAAATGACAAGAAAGCAGACTTCGGTTAAACATTAGGAAGAACTTCCTAACAGTAAGAGCTGTTTGACAATGGAACAAATTGCCTAAGGAGGTTATAGGCTCTCCTTCGCTGGCGGTTTTCAAACAGAGGCTGGACAGACATCTGTCAGGGATGCTGTAGCTGTGGATTTCCTGCACTCAGCAGGGGTTGGACTAGATGGTCTCTGAGATTCCTTCAACTCTATGATAAGGATGAGGGGGAAAACACACACACACACACACATTCCCATTTTACAGATGGGGAACTGAGGCTGAGACTTGCCCAAGTTCACCCAGAGAGTTGAATGGCTAAGTTGAGTTTTGAGCCCTGGTGTCCCAGGTCCAACTCCAGCACCCTATTCACTACACCACACTAACTCTCATTCCCTCACAAGGAGAGGAGGCGAGGTCATGCAGGTTCTTCTCTCCCTGGGCTACATGGCACGGAGCTGCATCTTCCTCTGAAAAAGTGTATCCCCCCTCTTAGGGCGATCTCTTTATATACAAGTATGGGGCTTATCACGGGGGTGTGTGTGTGTCAAAACCAAAGCTGGGGCCGTCTCCTGTATCCCAAACTCAGTGGTGTGTTATCCTTCTGTCTCTTTCTGCTTTGGGGCATAACAACATGTAACACCCTCTCATGCCCCATTCCTCCAATATGATTCTAAGGGGAAAAAAATAAAATATTTTTTTTGGAAAATAATGCGACATCCAGTACCAGTTTTCTGATTTCTGGTACTGATTCTCATCCCGATTTACTGATGAGTAAAACGGTCAATTGGTAACTCACTAATGGCAATACTTGATAGTTTTGGATAATCGGATGCTTGAATAGTACTTGGAAAGTGCCCGTTGCGCACCTGACGTGGTACTCGAAATTAGGGTTGCCACCTATGCAAATTTTTAAGGAGCACTTATGAAAAATACATGTTGCAGGGCCTGCATTGGTGCCATGTCAATGCAGGCCCTGCAACATGTATTTTTAAATAAGTGTTCCTTAAAAATTTGCATAGGTGGCAACCTTGCTCAAAATTGTGTCTATTACCTGCGGGCAACATGCAAACTATTTATTTCAGCTCTAAGCCTAGATCCATGATCTGGACCTGGCCTCCCTTCCCTCGTCTTGAGCACACACCCCTTAAGCATCTCCATCCCTCTAATTCCCATTCCCTCCCATCCAGCCCACAAAGCTTGTACTCAATTTCAAAGTGGCCCACAGGAGGGAAAAGGTTCTTCACCCCAGCCTTGCTGTTACTCAGTCACCTTGTAAGTCAGTTTTACTCTGTGTAAAATGAGGACAGTGCTCCTTACCCAACCTCTACATAGAACTTTGGAGCCCTCCAAGTGAAATGTGCTCTGGAAAGAAACTAGAGTTTTTAGATGCAGTCCAAGAAGAGCCCAAAGAAAGAAATGTATGAAAATCCCAATGGAATTCTTCTCTAATTGCCGACTTCAAACAGGCGCCATAGATATTCACGCGTCTGGGGCGATCTGACAAGACACCATTGAGAGGCACACATCAATCACCACCGGTTAAAACCGAAAATTGCTGAGGATAAAATGGATTGGAGAGGAACCTGGGCAATCGCTCAGAGTCCGTGTTGCTCCTCAAATATCCTACTTCATTTGCCAGCTGGAATTCACAGCTCCGTTTACTTGGGGCAGCCCCAATGGGGCTTTGCGGTGGGCAGAATCTTTGGAGCACCAGAGCTGTGGTGAGAAACAATGAATCCCCAGTGTCTTCAGTACACAATGCTGTGCATTTTACAAGAGAGAGAGAGAGCACGAAAGATATGCATGCTGTAATTTAGAGGGAATGCTGATGATCGGGGGAAAGGAGGGCTTTAAGCTTATTGTACTACATGGCAGTAAACATATCCTCTGAGACATTCCCATCAAAATCTTCATTCCTGGCACTTAATCCCCCAGGATCATGACTTTGCGATTATCTACAACAAGAGGAAAAGGGGGGAAATTTTAAAAGTGAACAGTAAGGGCAAGTTGCCATGTGAGGAGTTTCTTTTAAAAAGTAAAGAGGAGTGGGAGATTGTTGAAAACGAGACAGGAAGCCCTAGGGACAGGTGGAATAGGGCTTGATCCTGCACTGTATAACCCAAGCAGTGTTGTTCCAGAGCTTGGGAACTGTGGGAAACGAACCCATGCAGGTCGCCATGTTTTGTTAAGGACCTAGGCATCTTAATTTAGGGAGAGAAAGGGCAAAGCAGTTAAGGGGATGCCTCTGATAGGAGCAGTTTTAGCTGGTGACAGTGTGCAAGCTCTTTCTCTGGCAGGTACGAGCTCTGTACGCATTTGCCATTGCAAATTTGCAAATTGAGTTTGGAGATTTGGTTCAAGAAACAAAATGTGCATTTTTCTGTTTGCATTTCCTGCCATGTCCCTCCCCTCCCCATAAACGTCGCTTCTCTCAAAATCTCTGTATCTTGCTCTCTCATCCTTGGTTGACCTGTTGGCTCTACAACCCATGCCTCTTAACTTCTGCATGGTAGCACCATTCATACTAGACATTAATGCTACCCTGTAGTTGGTGTAAATCTTCATTGTAGGTTGCTTCCGAGGGCTGGCTCCAGGTTGTGGAAAAAAATAATAATAGCTGACTTATCTCAACTGCACAGAGCAATGGCCCATATAGTTGACACCCCTGTGCTGTTGGGGACCACAGGCACCTCCCTGAGCTGCCCTAGTGCTGGCCTCAGTCCAGCATATTAACCAGCCAGTTTTGCTTTGGGATGCTTGTACAACAGCCTGGTGCTGCCATGTTTGGCTTTCTAGCAGACCACAGGAATGCTTCAATCCTCGCTGAAAAGCTAATGAACTCTACAGGAGCCTCACAGCCAAGAGACGCTTGGCAGAGACTGGCAAGGAAGTATCAGTAGAACAGTTAGGCAAGTAATTTCCACCATCATGCAACCGGGAGCCAACCTCAAACTATGGGGTATTAGTAGGAAAATTTCCACACGGACAGGATACCCATTAGGCTTCCTGTAAGGTATTTTACATCTTCCTGGTTTGGACTGCCATCACAAGCAGGATACTAGGCCAAACAGGCCACTGATTTATTCCATTCTGACAATTCCTATGTTCCTATCCAATGTGAGTTCAGAATCCGGCCTGCAATCTATCATAAGGGCTAATCAGCTTTCCAAGTGGATTAAAGCCATCAGTTCATTGGAAGTAAATGAAGCTCTGGCTGAGAAAACTCAAACAGGGAGCTAACGAGGTTTAAAAAAAAAATTTGTTGGCACCGTCAGTACAATTAGCTTGTCAAAACTGCATGCCGCAGAAGCAATCCTCCACAGCCTTCCAGAAATCAGCGTGCGGCGCGATCGCGTGTGGAGACAACATGCTCTGAGAATGCTTCCTGAGACCTTCCCAAAGTGGCGGCCAAAAGAAACCACAGACCCGCACCGAGAACTGGCTGGGGATGTTAGGGAAGCCTAGTTGATTCTGTGTGGTCCCTCCTACGCTTGCTGAGAAGAACCAGCTTGCGATTTGTTTTACCTGAGGCAGAGAACAATGGCCTGACAATGTTACCTGAAAGTTTGCTACTAAATAGGCCTCTGGGGAATTCAGTTGAAATTTGTTCTCTCTCGGCTAGAGAACTGAGCCCTTTGAACAAAAGAGCGTGGGGGATTCCAAGTGTAACAGGATGGCCCTCATGACCTGCACCTCTTTGGAAGATCGCTCCCCCAGTCATGACTAGAGCTGAAACAATGATCCACAAAAACAGGCAGACTCATTGAAATTGTGGTGCTTGATTCAACCTGGTAATTTCAATTGGTATGCAATTAGTGCCCAGTAAGGTACCTTATCAATGGAAATACTGGGTTTTGTCCTGATTTTCTGACTTCCAGTACTGGATTCCCAGCTTCTGGTATTGGATTTCCAATTCCCATCCCAATTTTTCTGAGTTTTTGTCCCAATCAGAAAACAGTAAATTGGTAACTCAGAAATGGAAATATACACAGTATTTTCAGGGAGCCGGGTACCTGATTGGTATTTAGGCACCGATCTGGGCACTGGGCACTTGGTACCCAAGTCTCTGACCACTGGCCAACAGGTGCGTCCATCCTTGAGCTCTCCAGCTTGGAGCCTTTTTGGCCTAGCTCTCTTGGGCCAGCCAGCTCCATGGTATACCCTGTTACCGCAGAGTGAGCACCAATCCTCCAGCCACCTCTCCAGCCTGGAGTACCCCCAAACCATTCTCCAAGCCCTTTGAGGCCAGCTTCTCAATGAGCTTTGCTCCTCCCATGGCAGTCCACAGACTGGGTTCTAGTTCAACTTTTTATGACTCGTGCTCCCCACAGTTGCAGCTTCCTACCTCACCCAGCTGGGATCACCCAGTCTTTTCTAACTGACTCATGAATCATTCTAAATGTTAGGCCATAGTTCCCAGGCTCACAGGGCTGGTCCCTGCTACATCTCACCCAAGACCTCATTCTACAGGGACTTAGGGTTATACCAACAAGCCTTGTTCCTGTTGAGTAAAAGTTCAGTGCTGTAGTAAAAGCTCAGCTGGTGGGAGTAGGGTAGGAAGCTTCTTGGCTTAGCCATAGCCCCTTTGTGAGAGAGAATGGGGCTACGGTTTGGGGAGGGGCCAAGAGACTCCTCCAGGAGTGGGAGGGAGGGATGGTTGGGAATGGAGATGGGTGAGATTTATTTTATGTAGATTTTAATTAGGAAAAAAAAATTTTAAATGGTTTTTTATAAAAGTGGCTGCCTTGCGTCACTTCTGGGATAAGGCAAGATATACCTATAAAACGACCGTAATAAATGAGGACATGAGCACAGTCCTTCACCATTAATGTCAACAGGAACTGCATTGTTAACTTTAATAGTGGAGGATCATTCCTGAACTGTTTCTGTTGATGTCAGTGTTCACCAGAGAAAGCACTGTGCTCCATAGTAAACTTTCCCAAAACTAGCTTGTATGTCCCATTTAGGAAACTATTATTGATCCTTCTCTTTCTCACCATCTGTCAGGGTCATGGGGTGAAGGGTGTCTGGGATGTAGGCAGACATGGAAGTTTGGGGGTGACATGGTTTGGGATCAGGGCTTGGAGGCAAGACAGGACTGGGGACCAAGGGTCTGGAACAAGATCAGGAGGGGAAACAGGAGGAAGGCTGAGGGCGTTTTCAGACAGACAAACTATCCAAGGATAAATAGAATAATCTCCGTTGATTATTATCCTGGCATAACAAAGTGGTACCTGTTTAGATGGACATTTCTATCCGTCTGAACAGTACATTGTGATTAGAGTTTTGGGGATGAATTAAAAATCCTGCGGTGCTTTTCTGCCGAGTTCAGCGTGATGTTTTCTGGAACTCAAACGTTCTGTCCTTTCTCTGCAACATCACGTTCTCTGTGCAGCTGAGCATTCTGAGCATTTCTGAGCACATGCCTTGCCTTTAGATTCTGTGGCGCTAATCACCGGAATTGTGGACTATCCCGGAATATGTTGTTCAGATGGACATTATCCAGGGATAATTAAACAACCGGTTGGTATAAACCCCAGCGATTTGGGGTTTTATAACACCCTGATATTTTTGTTATCCCTGGATAATAATCACTGTGTGTTGACAACGTTTACACGGACAAACTATCCCCGTGATAATGCTCTTATCCTGAGGGCAAGAGCAAAGATGAAGGGCGTTTTTACATGGATGCTTATCCTGGGATTAGAACGTTAATCCTGGGATGAGAGGGCCGTCTACATGCAGCATTCAGTGATTGTAATCCCGGAATCACTGAAAAACCTGGTGATTACAAAACCTCTTTTTCTAGGTTTTGTAACATCCAGATATTAAACTCTCCTGGGATTAGGTCCAGCTAAACGACTATCCCGGGATAGACAACTATTCTGGGATTAGTATTGGACAGTGTTATGGCAAAAGCTGACATCGTCTCTATGAATGTCTGCATCTATGGTATTTAGGAGCACATGACTGTGGGGCGATAGTATCATCCTTCAACAATACATCGCAGAGTGCCAAGTTTAAATATCCACAGAACAAAGGGATGAGTTTCCATTTTCTTCAACTCAGAAATCAGAAAAAAGAAGAAAATCAGATTTTCTTCAGTCCCAGAAATCATTGCGCTGAGCACAGACAAAAAGCGCCTCGGGATTGATATTCACCCCAGAGACTCTAATCCCGGGATAACAGCAATGTGTTGTTTGAATGAACTATCCTGGAATGGATTCATCCCGGGATAGAAATGTCCATGTAAACAGGTACTACCTTGTGAGTGGTACCTACTTGACTAATAGCTGTCCTCCAAGAATTTATCTAATCCTTGTTTAAACCCAGCTATTTTACCAGCCTTCATGACATTCTCTGGCAACATGTTCTACAAGTTAATAATTCTGGGACAGTTTTCTCCTGATCCCTGGATAGTTTGTCTGTGTAAAAACGCCCTACGGCAGGAAGGCCCAAGGGGGCTGGCGTGGCAGGGCAGGGCATAAAAACTATATCCAAGATAAGGCACGAGAGAAGGTTGTGGAACACATGAAGAAATACTGTTCCTCCTAGTTTCCTGGTGCTACAGCATGTATTTTATCGTCGGGGGCAGCCAGCCAGGAAGCTGGGAGGTGTCCCAAGGGCTAGACAGACAGGAGAGGGGGTGGGCTCAGGACAAAGCATGGAGGATTCATTAGGGGAGTGGCTGGGCTATAGGTAGATTGAGGCAGTGATGCTTATGGTCACTGAGGGCAGGGGTTCCAGGACAGGGCCTGACACCATCTCTAGGCAATTGTCGAAAATCTTGACCAGTTCCTTTGTGCTGATGGCGCTGGCACTGGTGGCAAGAGGACCAGATTTGCTGTTCTAGGAGTTTTCCACAATGGTTGTTTTTAAACGAGCAAGGCAATGGGAGGTCGGGGTCCGTGGCCACAGTGTGAGTCTGCCGCAGAGCACCCACACAGGTGGTGTACGTGGGAAAGAATTCAAGCAGGTGGATCCCAGCATGGCTATCGTGGCCACAGAGGGAGTCCCCTATGCACTCTCCCTGCCACGGACCCTGGAGGAGGGGGTAATGCGACAGGCTGGCCTTTGCAAGTGGGGAACCCGGCCTGTTCTTGTGACTTCCAACTGCCCTGCACTGGATTTCCCAACGGTGCTCCATGTGTGGCCATGAGTGGGTGCTCCAAGATTAAGGGAGTGCACATCTGGCCGCTCCACCTTCAGATGGACGGTTGGCTCCCTGACTCCTGAATGGCCATGTGGGGTAGCATCTCTTCTGAGAACACCCAATGTAAGCCTACTAGCTTGAGTAACCTAGGACACAAAACTGTACTGGGCGTCCATGGCAGACATCTATCGCCCCACTCACAAGCATGTGGGCTAAGTTACATAAGAAGTGTCACCCTGGATCAGGCCAGTGGTCCATGAAGCCCAGTATCATGTCTCCAACAGCAGCTTCGGAGAAATATCCAACAGGTCATAATGGAGTGGTTCATTCTCTGCTGTTCACTCCCAGCTCCCAACAGTCAGAGGTTGCTTCTCTGAACTTACTTGACGAATAGCTGTTAATGGACCTATCCTCCAAGAACTCATCCAATCCTTGTTTAAACCCAGCTATACTACCGGCCTTCATGACATTCTCTGGCAACATGTTCCACAAGCGAATTCTGTGCTGAGCGAAAAAGTACTTCCTTTTGCTTGTTTTAAATCTGCTGCTGGGTAGTTTCATGGAGTATTCCCCAATTTTAGTATTTTTTGAAAGGTTCAGAACAAATAAATTTATTAGAAGGTTGAAATAGTATCAGCACAAAAGAATAGTCACAAATGAACACACACAGGGGACACAATTCATTATACAGGAACCTGCCCTCTGGATCCAAATGCTCCACCTCTTTCCCTCAAAGTCCCTTCACCCCTCTTAAAGTTCATTGTTGATGGAGCCCTTCAATATTAATTATTATTGCTATTATTTATTATTTATGTAGCATCATCAATATGCCCTCCACTGATCACTCAGAGACAGGTCCCTGCCCCAAGCACTTACAATCTAGGATGGACACAGGAGAAGGAAAATGGAAGACAGGGATACATTGAAGAAGTTGAGAAGTTGCAGGTTCCTTTGCTTAGCTTAGTTACAAGGGGAAACAGGGACCTTGAACAATAGGACAGTGGAAGAAGTATCAGTGAGCAGTCCGAGTGAACAAGGAGATAAAAATAAATTTCTTAGGAGAAATTTAGAGGGAGGAAAAAAAGCATATTTGTTCAGGGAGAGTTGCAGTCATAGGAAGTAGTATGGGAATAAAAACAAAGACTGTTGTATTCAGTTAAGTGGCACCCTAACCAGGCCTGGGGCTTTCTAAATTGTGGTTTCTCCAAACTCAGGTCTGGCCTAAGCGTTTCTTAAGTGTGCCTCTGTCAGGGTTATTGCCTGCAACCATGAGGTTACGTCCACTTTTGTCCAGGTGCCCCAGTTTGTCCAACGTAGTCCCATAAATGTCCAAAATTGGCTATGGAGTAGCACATATGCAAATGAGGACATTCATGCAAATGAAGCCATCGCTGCACACGCTTTGTGTCATTCCTCATGCTCTCTCACAGATGGCAGTACAGAGAATTCTTTCTCCCTCCTTGGAGGTTTTAAACTCCGCAGGGCAACACTTTATTCTTTACTATATGGTTTTAAAGAGAAAATAGCATGGGGTTCTTTTGAACCTGCTTTATATTATAAAATCCCTTTATCCCAAGTCTCTCAATTTTAGGCTTTAAGAAACCAATAATATCACTAGTGTTAATATCTTTGCTTATCCTATCCCTCCTACCTAAGCCAAGCACATTGTTTTATATATTTCCAGTAAGTAATCACGTGTTCCACAGTCAGCTGACCCCTCTCTGTTGTGTACCTTGTTGGGAGACTACAACTCCCAGCAACCACTGGCCTTAAAGGGCCAGGACTTGGACTAGGCTGGCGGTGGGCACATATACACTGAAGGGCCAGTGGCTTATTAAGGAAGGGGAAGCTGATATCAAACTTGCTTTATTGACTTGAGGTGGGGAACCATTTTTAAAAAAAAATAATAATATTATTTTATGATCCAACAACCAAGACCTGACTTTGAGGCTCTGTCGAGTGATCTATACTGTGAACACAATTCTATGATCGAATCACACCAATATTAGTAGCATGGGCGTGTGTCTCATGGAAGTGAATGGAATGCAAATCTGTGCTGAGTCTACAGGCCCCATGGAAGCCTCCTGTGGTGCAGACAGAGTTTGATCCTACCACTTATCAGCAGTTTTCTTGCAGCAATGATATTACTAATTACGCTCCGAGCCAAGTTCTCCCTTCCTCGCTGAAGAGCAGGGGGGATGTGGGAGAAACATTAGTTTCACCCAGGGAGGCTTTGCCTCCAGAGCCCGTTGGCTCTGCTTCTGAAGCAGTTGCTTCTCCTGGTAATTTTCCATTGTAATTTGGTGCTTCAAAAGGCTCTCTCTCACCAGCAGCCATTGACGGTGGGATGAGTGTCTTATCTCTCAGTGGAGTTAATGACTCCATCGTTGCTGGCGGCCCTGCTTAGATCCGCACAAATTGGCTTATTTTTTCCATCGGGTTCTTTCCTTTCAGGTGTCCCTGATGTGGGACGCGGCTGTTTCAGATCTGCTTGCTAGGCCGTCTTTGCTGGCACCGTGCTGGGGGAGTTAGGCTTTTACAGACAACTCCTCTGAATGAAAACCCCCTCTTTAACCCACAGAAAACGTCCGGGTTCAGCCATTAGCCCTATGCCACCCCTCTCTGCCCATGGGGTAGTGCAGAGGTGGCGGTGCCCATAGGCAATGTATGAGCATTGGAGGCAGTGGGGCATGGCTAAGGGAGGGCCTGAGAGGGTGCTGGGAGCACATCCACCTCAGAGCCTCTTCGCTGTGCCCTCTTCCCTCCCCTCACATTTCTCCCTCAGACCCCTTAGCTGTGCCCTTTCCTGACCCCCTCACAGCTCTCCCTCAAACGCCCTTAGCTGTGCCCTCTTCCCTCCCCTTTGCAGCTCTCCCTCAGACCCCTTAGCTGTGCCCTTTCCTGACCCCCTCACAGCTCTCCCTCAAACCCCCCTAGCTGTGCCTTCTTCCCTCCCCTTTGCAGCTCTCCCTCAGACCCCCTTAGCTGTGCCCTTTCCTGACCCCCTCACAGCTCTCCCTCAAACCCCCCTAGCTGTGCCTTCTTCCCTCCCCTTTGCAGCTCTCCCTCAGACCCCCTTAGCTGTGCCCTTTCCTGACCCCCTCACAGCTCTCCCTCAAACCCCCCTAGCTGTGCCTTCTTCCCTCCCCTTTGCAGCTCTCCCTCAGACCCCCTTAGCTGTGCCCTTTCCTGACCCCCTCACAGCTCTCCCTCAAACCCCCCTAGCTGTGCCTTCTTCCCTCCCCTTTGCAGCTCTCCCTCAGACCCCCTTAGCTGTGCCCTTTCCTGACCCCCTCACAGCTCTCCCTCAAACCCCCCTAGCTGTGCCTTCTTCCCTCCCCTTTGCAGCTCTCCCTCAGACCCCCTTAGCTGTGCCCTTTCCTGACCCCCTCACAGCTCTCCCTCAAACCCCCCTAGCTGTGCCTTCTTCCCTCCCCTTTGCAGCTCTCCCTCAAACCCCCTTAGCTGGAAATAGGGCTGAAACCAAAATGTCGATTTTGTCAGCACTGAGTGGTTTGCGCGATCCAGTCCGAACGGGGGTAGGGGGAGGGAGACAAACAGCCTTTAGTGCCTGCACACTGACTGAAAACCGGAATTCCAACAAGGCCATTCTTAATTTTGTGAATGGCTTTTCCAAACCAGCTGTAGTTGGAGAGGGCCACATAGGGAGAGACGGGGAGACATTTGTGAAGCTGAGAAGTTGCAGGTGCAGTTGCTTGGCTTAGTTACAAGGGGAGAGGCGGACCCTGAGGCAGTGGCAAGACTATGGCACACTCAGACTCATGTCCCAATTATAGACCTCCCTAAGGGCACTCTTCCTAAGCGACAGCCCTCCCAACACTCCTGGCCAGCCTTGACCTCCTCACAAAGGTTGTGATGCCTCCTTGGCTTCTAGTGAGGCCCCCCGGAGTGGTGGCAACCCTGCCAGGAAGTATTCTAAGAGTTAGCAGGGCCAGAAATCCACCCCTGTCCACTCTGAAAACATACTTCTTGGCCGGACCCTTTGCAAGTAGCCTGGGTGCTGCTAGAAAATATTCAGAGTGAGCGGGGGCAGAGTGTTGGCTTCACTCCCTTTCCCATCCACTCTGAAAACTTCTTAGCAGCGCTCAGATCACTTGTAAAAGGCCTCCTCAGGGTCTGGTCCCAGGCTCAACTGATCCCTCTTTGTTCCATGGTAGCTACATCCCCACCTTGAGGGAAGGATGGAAGAGGAGGTATCAGCGATTGAGTCTGTCAGAAGAGAGAGGTTTTCAGGAGGGATTTGAAGGTTGGGAGGAAGGGAGCAGAGTGAATGTGTTCAGGGAGGGAGGGGGAGGAGGGCATCAAGAGAGAAGGGGCAAATATGTTTTGAGGAGCAAGGGAGTCATGAGCAGGTGAGGGTGGTAGCTGAGGAGAACTGGAGCTCCTGGGCAGGAATGTGTTGGGAAACGAGCGTGAAGAGATGGGGGGAGCAAGGCCATGAAGAGCCTTGGAGGTAAAAACAAGGAACTTGTGCTGAATATTCCAAAGCGGGAGCCTGGGATCTGGATGTGATAGCCCTTCCTCTGAACATGGATTCAGTTCTAGCTCTCTGCATTAAACAGTCAAGAATTCTGATTCTCCTTCCTGCTTATTTTGTTATTGTTTACTAAGGGTGGGAATTTGGATTTGGATTAAATCTGTAACTGCATGGAATAGGCCGTTATGGATTAATCCGTACCAAACCGCACCAACCCTGTTTGGTTTGGTTCTACAAAAAATAACTTATTTACTGCGCATGCGGAAAATGGCTGTCAGACCGTTTGTGCAGGCGCACCCTTTTCCAAAATGGCGGTGGCAGTGTCACCACCATTTTGGAAAAGGGCAGCCATTCTGAGCATGTGTGGTGGTCATTTGGCGCATGTGCAGACTGGCTTCTCTTTTCCAAAATGGCGGTGATGCTGCTGCTGCCATTTTGAAAAGGTTGTGCATGCGCAGAATGGTCTGATGGCCATTTTGCACATGCACCATAATTTTTTTAAATAATTGTTTATTTCTTAATTGATTTAAATACAGATCCGTAATAATAATAATAATAATAATAATAATAATAATAATAAATAAGTTTATTTATGGTCAAAGGCCAATTTGTACAAAAATTTTGGTGCCACAGCACGACATATAACATATGCATAATAAACAAAACAACACAGAAATGAATAAATTAATTAATAGCAGCCACCAGGTCGCTAGTGTACAGTGGTATCCAACCAATATATACTAAAATCAGAAGTGTCCTTAGATCCGTAATATGAATTCACAATTAAATCAGGAAAATTAGGGAACTTAAATGAAACCAATATGTATTTGTCTGTTATTTACATTCACTCAAATGCTGCCATGCTCAGGAGCAGGGGGCACAACAGGAAGGAACAGGGAGAGGTCCTCCCACTCCCCTTGGGTTTTCTTAGGGAGAATTCCTTTCACTTCATTTTCGTGGGGGCTCCAATGTGGCCGGTGCTATTACCTGCCTCCGGCCCCCCCCAGCTCAGGTAGAGTGGTAGGAAGGTAAAAGCAGTGGCAACGGGGTGTGGAAGGGGAGGGCCTAGAACCAGAAGAGGAGAGATCTGGAAGATAGACCCAGGACTCCAGCCAACATAGGGATTATCAAGGGTGGAGAAAACTGGCTCAGGTCGGAGAAAGGGCGGGGGGAGGGAAGAGATAATGGGTGTTTTTAGACTGATGGACTGCTCTGGTGCTGGCTGCACCAACCCGCTTCACCCCCAGGTGGCCCATTCATCAAAAGGCACCCCACCAGATGTTGAATCGGAGCAGGCCGTGCTTACTCCGGGGCACCACCATCGGCAGCGCTCTAGAACATCCCAAAGCTTCGGCGGCAGAACGGGCCAGCTAAACCCAAGGCACCAGCCCATCTGATGCGCAGACCCATGCTGCTGCTCAGCATCCAACTGTGGCCGTTGCCTCGGGCGACACTGTAGCATTGTGGATGGTCTAGTCTGCCCCTCTATGGTATGTGTGTGTGTGTGGGGGGTGCGAGGCATCACAAGGGTGGACCGCAGACCAGGAAACCTTCTGGGTCCATCTGATCTGGACCCAGACGGGGCTGGGAAAGGGCGGATGTGGGGGTGCACCCCAGTAGCAGCTCTGGGAGTGGTCAGCCCCCATGTCCGTCTGAAAACACCCAATGAGACAGCAGGGGCAGTAGGAATGGGCAAACAGAACACGGTTTGGATGTTCGGATGTTCAGCCGTTCGGTCTGAAATCCAAGTTCGGGTTTGGCTGTTCTGTTCAGTGGAGTTCGGTTCGGCCGAACTTGGCCGAACAACCAAAAATAGCACTATTGATACCAAAACTGAATTCGTTTTTTTGTTTATTTGTTTGACCCTGAAACCACTCCTGGTCTCCACCCCTGGTGCCAGGAAGTCTGCTCCTCAGCTGCCTCCCACTTCCAGTCATGTTTTTCCCGCCTTCCAGTCACGTTTTCCCCACCCCCGAACTCATCCGAACTTTTCCGAACTGTTCGGCCGTTCGAGCGTTCGGTTCGGTCATCCGACCAGGCCGAGCTCGGCCCGAACTCCGAACTTCCAAACCGCATTCGCCCATCCCTTAAGGGGCAGGAATGTTGGAGAACTTGGCATTGGAGGCCTAGAACCCAGGAGGCCTAGAACCCTAGAATGTTGGAGGCCTAGAACCCAGGACCTCTGAGCTTCCAGAAAGCCCAAAAGCCTAGAGTTCAGGTGTAGCCAACAACCCATGTCTCTACAGGGAGCTGCTTTCTCCTGGGTCCCAATAATTGACTAACATGATCCTACTTTCTGATGGGCTCAGGCATACTATCTCCACTTCCTGGGTCAGGGACAGCCCTTCAGTCCCGGACATCCTCAGCCTGTTACCCTCTAAGACCTCCTCACCTCTCCTTCTTCCTCTTCTCCCATTGACCCCACTGGACTGATGATCTGGCTGATGAACAGTTCTCCACTCTCTGGCCTTGCCTTCAGCCTACCCTTCTGGACTTGATGCCTGGCTGGTGTCGGCCCGTTGGACACTGACTCTGCCCTGGGCTCTGACATCTGCCCCTCTCCACCAGCCCCTCTAAGGGTGGGCTCCCGATAGGTGTCTGGAGTGGCCTTGCATGGGCTCTGAGGGATTGGGAGTGAAACCTACATTGGACAGGGGACAGAGCGTAAGTCGGCTGGGCATTGCCTGTACAAAACCACTGTTATTTATTTATTTATTTACATGTTCATCCCGTCCCTTCCCTTAAGGCTCAAAGCAGGTCACAATATATAAACATATCCTAAAACAGACAAAATAAACCCAAATATTAACATACCCAAATAAAAGCAGATAAAATTCCCTCACTCACAAGACTCCAACTCTACCCCTGCCTGGCCAAGCAAAAAGGTCTCACATCATCTCCGGAAGACGAGCAGGATTAGGGGCTTACTCGAACCTCCCACGGGAGGGAGTTCCATAATTGTGGGGCAGGCACCGAGAGCGCCTCTCGGCGTGCCCTTGTTGTGGAAACTTGATGGGCAGATGGTATCTGCAAGAGGGTGCTTCCCTGCTCAGCGGCCATGAAGGGACATGAGGGAAGAAGCGGTTTTTCCCTTGGCAAGGACCAACATTGCAGCCATACACCGGATACGCATTGCTGGGTGGAGACGAGGGATGGCCACCAGAGTGACAAAATACTGCACCTTGAGCCCCTGGCAGATTTGGGGAGTACGTCAGGTAGTGACCCTTATTTGCACTCTGACTCCTCCTGAGTGCATGGGATCCTACAGGGCCTTTCCCCCCAGCATTCTAACCAGATGGATGAAGCGCTATGCTTAGCTTGCGAGCATAAAAGGGAAAAGAAAACGATAGCATCTCGCAGCGAAACCACAATCAATTACACATTTGAGGCATGCTGTAATTCTCCTCAAATTGCTCTGCTTTCCACCAGGCTGGGTTCAGTCAGAATCCGTCTGTGTTCACCGAAAAGGCACAGTTAATCTTCCTTGTACGATGTGCCCCTAGTGTGAAGTGTTCTGGAGCAGGCTCCTGTCGGGGCTTGAAAGGAGGAGGAATGCAGGTTGGTCCCCCTCTTTAGTGGCTTGCCAGTGTGCCCAGAATTGACGCTTCGTTTTGTCTTTGTGACTGCACAAGGAAACCATCCGAATTCATATCCAGAGGATGTTAGCTAACTCTAAAAGTGATGGCAAGAGTCTGGGTGTTCATAAACCACACGATAGCCCCCTACGAGTTGGCATTTCAATAGTTATCTATTAGATGGCTAGGATCACCCACCACTCACCACTTTGGTTCAGAGAATGAGTGCTTTTAGAGGAAAGGACTCTATGGTGTGGGTGTGGGTGTGGGTGCTGTGCAGGTGGGCCACGGGCCAGGGCAGCTGCCTGGTCGGTTAAAAATGGACCCAGGTGGAGCTGGACGTGGGGTGTGTGTGTGTGTGTGTGCACCCCTGGAGGAGCTCCGGGGCTGGCCAGCCCTGCATCCGTCGGGGAGCCCGTGACACGGGCTAGTGCAGGCTAACGTGTGCCCACTTGCTGGCGGGCTGTCTATTAGGTTGCGGAGGAGTTGGTGTGTGTTCGGGGAGGAGTAAGTGATGGGTTGTAGCTCTGCGATAGGAAGTGGGTGGCTGAAGAGCAGGGTTGGGGCTGATCAGCAAATCAGCTCGGATTGGATTTGTGCTTGGGATTCTCTCTCTGTGGAGAAGGAGAGGAAAGTGGAAGCACCTGGCTTCCCCGCCTCCCTGCTGCACCTTAGAGCATCCCCTCCCCTCCTTGCCCCGTCCAACTCTCTCTGTGTGTGTATCACGCTCAGCACTCACAGCATGTGGGGGAGTAGAATACTCCCAGGGGTAGGGGGCTAGCCTGTTGTTTGGCCGGTTTTCGATGGACCTGCCTCTTGGCCAGATCCGTAGGCACTGGGTGCAGTGCCAGTGCATTTCCAGTGAGGGGAGGGGATTCCCACGGTGGGGGATGAGTGTGCACCCACACACCGCCCACCCGGGAAAAACCCCGGTTGCTCCATGCGGGGGCACAGGTGGGCAATGCGTGGATCACAGGAATGCGCCTCCACCCACACCGCCTTCAGGTGGGTGCATGAGTCCATGTGGGATGGCTGGGCCCACGTGGGCATGTCCTGTCTAAAAGCAACCTTGATTAACGCCCTGTGACTGCTGGCCCCTGGGTTCGGCTACCCTTCCCTCCGGCTCAGCTCCTCTTTGCTGGCAGGGGGGCTAGCTCTCACGGTTTCATCTCAAGTCTTGCAATTTTAGTGGGGTTTTTTTTTTTAAAGTCAGAAATCGCAAGACTTGTGATAAAAATAATGAGAATTTCAACTAAATTTCAATAAAAAGCCAATGTGTATGCCTTGTCGTTGTGGGGAACAGCATGAAAATGTGATTTCAGCATGTGCTGAAAGCTCAAACCCAGACATCAGGGTATTCTCACCCTTTGAATACTGTGTGCAGTTCTGGTTGCCTCAGCTAAAAAAGGACACAGCAGAACTCGAAAAGGTCAGTGCAGAGAAGGGCAACAACATGGGGGGGAGGCGTTGCTATCGCAGCAGGTGCAGCAGGCACAGCAGGCACAGCAGGCACAGCCATATTGGGGCCCATGAGCTTGGAGGACTAGGGCTGATGCGGCAGCAGCTGTTACCGCGCCGTGATTCCATTCTGCCATTTCGGAATTGCTCGCGCTAATTCCGCCGGCATTCTGAAAATTGCAGAATTGTGGAACAATTTCGGAAACTCGTAAAACTGCTGTTCCGCTATTTTGTGGCACTGGCAGAATGGCGGAAGTAGCGAAAATGTCATGTTTCTGCTATTTTGCGAAGCCTGTGGAAGTATGAAATTAGCAGAACTGCGGAAGTAGCGGAATGAAACTAGCGGAATTAAAGCCTCTGCCACGCCGTACCACTAATTGCGAAAACACTGTTTCCGGCGGAAATAGCTACCGCTGCAACATTCCGCTACAGCCCTATGGAGGACCCCCCATGCATGTCGCATGCATACACACACTAGAGTGGAGGGCTTCAACAGGCAACAAAGAGGATGAAAGGTATGGAACAGCTTCTAGATGAGGAGAGCTCAATAGGTTCTCTGCAGCTTGGAGATGTCCCTTCTCTTCAGCTTGGAGATACAAGAGAACAGAGTTAGGGAACCTTTTCCCTTCTGGCCTGGGCCACTTTGAAAATGAGTACAAGCTCTGAGGGCCAGATAGAACTTGGGGTGGGGGTGCTTAGGGGTGTGCTGAGGAAAAGGAGGGTTCAGACCATGGATCTGTGGTATGAACCTGTTCCTTATCCTTGTGCCCATGCCCTCATCTCTTCTTCCTTACCTTGAGCTCAGTTTTCCAGTGCTTGGGGTTAGGAACTGGATCATAAGTAGAGGTGTTAGTGGTAATTTTAAAAGTGCAGGAGCTCTTCATGAGAGCCCCCACAAAGTCTCCAAGGCTGACGAGGGGGGCTTCAGGAAAAGTGCCGGAGCGCCGCTCCCCCGTGTTCTGGCTTCACTACACCACTGATCATAAGAACATAAGTAGTGCCAGACTGGTTCAGACCTACGGTCCATCAAGCCCAGCATCCTGTCTCCGACAGCGGCCAATCTCTTTCTCTTGGGAGAAGTACCTGGCAGGTCACAATGAGCAATCCATTCCCTGTTGTTCCAGCTCCCAACAGTAAGAGGCGATGTCCCCCAAACCTACTTGGCTAATAGCCATTAATGGACCTATCATCCAAGAACTTATCTAATCCAGGGGCCAGATCCATTAACTGGAAAGGGGCCACATAAAAACTAGCCACGGGCCACATTTGGACCCTGGGCCAGAGGTTCCCTATTCCTGCAATAGAAGTTTAAAAAATCATGAGTGGCCCAGGGCAAGTAAATAGTGAGCAGTTATTTATCCTTTCTCAAAGCAACTAGAGGACATCCAATGAAATTAACTAAAGGCAGATTTAAAGCAAATAAAAAGAAGTATTTTTTTTTTACTCAGCATAAAATTAACCTGTGGAACTTGCTGCCAGAGGGTAGAAACAAATGTGCCAGCGGACTGACTCAGCCCAGGGAGGAAAATTGTGGCAGACACGTTCCAGGCTGGGGTGTCGAACAACTGTGCCCGTGACCATCCTACTGGCCGCACAGCCCAGGGGCGGGGAGAACCAAGAACATGCAGCTGTCCAGCCCCACTCCCGCCCAGCACTGCCCCCCTCCATGGCAGGCAGCCATGGTGGCCCCGATGCTCAGAAAGATACGTGATAGCTCGCTGTGCTCCACTTTGACCTGATCAGGCAGGCCTTAGTCTGGGCCGTGACCTTGGAGATTTTCCAAGGTTACAGCCCAGGAAAGCTGCCGACATGGCCCAGGGCAACTCGGGGCCAATACCAGCGGCGCCTGCACACACGTGCAGATGAGGTCTGGGCCAAAGCGGGACACAGTGGGCCAATGTCATGTCTGTTTTTACCCAGAGAATGTTATGAAGGTCAATAACCCAATTGGTTTAAAAAAGAATTGGACACATTCTTAAGAGTAATTGTATTGACAGTGGGAACTCTAGAGCAGGAGCCAAACTTACCACAGAGTGTTGCATGGGGGAAATGCCAATGGGTGAAGCAGACTGAGCAGCTAGTGCTGGGGAATTGAACCAAGGCAGCTGCGCCGTTCTCTCTAAGTCAATGTTAATCGTTAATAACAAAGTCTCCAGTGCAATAGCTGCATGGCCACGGTAGTGGCTATTAGTCAAGCCAGTCGGAGGATGAGGCCACTCATTGTCAGGGTCCGAGTGAACAGTAGGAAATGGATCGCACCATTATGACCTGTTGTGCACTTCACCGAAGCAAATGAAGTTGGCTACAGTCGGAGACAGGATGCTGGGCTAGATGCACCCATGGTCTCACCCAGCCTGGCCCTTATATTCTTCTATAAGGCATGGACTTTGGCTTGCTAGAGCTGAAACAGGTACCTGATTTGATACCCGCTGGTCATTCCTGCATTTTGGGGTACCATTTCAGGTTTCCAAATTGGAACCCGAATATTTCGAGCACCCAAAAAACTGAAAGGTCAGTTTCTGGTTTTTTAAAAAAATACAAAAAATGACCTGGGGAAAAAAAAAAAAACTGAAAAATTAATTCCGAAATCCAAGACGGGAAGTCAAAAATCCAGGACTGGAAGTTGAAAAATTGGGACGACAGCAGTATTTCAGTTGTCAGTAAACTGGGTACCCGATCAGACCCTGCTTCAGGAACTGAAAAGTACCCAAAATGTTTGAGTAAATCTGGGCACCATGAATTCGACGGGTATCCCAGTTTTTGCAGGTACCTGTTTCAGCTCTGCCTGGTGCATTATAAAAAGGATTTCTAACTATGCTCTAATTTCAGGATTTCTGTTACACTTCTATTATTGGGTTACGTGAGGCTCAACAAGACCAGCATTTGAAGGTGAAATCTCTGCTTTGCTAATGTTGGTGAAGTACTAAATGGGGATGTAGGAGAGCAGCTAATTTTCCCGTTTGGTTGTTTCCTCAATGTGCATCTCATTGACCAGGTTTGCTCATCTCTGAACCTGAAGGACCAAGCTGAAATCCTCTTGAGAGCAGTATCATAGAATCATAGAATTTTAGAATTGGAAGGTAACCTTGAGGGCATCTAGTCCAAACCCCTGCTCCTTGGCAGGCTATCCCCGTCTACAGCATCATGGACAGATGTTTGTCCAGTCAGGTTTTGAAAATCTTCAAGGAAGAAGAATCCACAACCTCCCTGGGAAGCTTATTGTATTGTCCAACAATTGTCAGAGTTAGGAAGTTTTTCCTGATATTTAACTGAAATCTACACGGCTGCAGTTTAAACTAGGGATGAACGAAGGCTGCCGTCTGTGACCAGAGAGAACAAAATGGCCACCGTCTTCTTTGTGGCCTCCTCTCAGACCGAGCCTGCTCATTTTCCAGAAATGATGCAAGACTTTTCTATTTGGTAGAGCTGAAATTGGGGGGGGGGGATTCTTGTGAGAAAACTTGCAGTTTTGAGAACTGAGTCCAAGATCTCAGCCTTGGAATGAGTTCTTGGGTGAAAAAATAAAATAATAATAATAATAATAATAATAAATCATTACATATGTGCAAAATGGCCACCGGACTGTTTTGTGCATGAACAAAATGGTTGCTGCCCTTATCCAAAATGGTGGCAATAGCATTGCTGCCAATTTGGTTAAGGGCAGAAGACTGCGCATATGCAAAATGGCCAGTGTCCTTAACCAAGATGGCAGTGACGCTATTGCTTCCATTTTGCTTAAGGGTAGCAGCCATTTTGTACATGCGAAAAACAGTGCATTGGCCATTTTGTGCATGTGCAATGTTAAAAAATGTTTTTCATTATCTCGCCAACAACTCAGCAAGATAGTCTCGGTTCTTGATTTGTCCAAGATGAACAAAGAACTGGGATTCCGATTTTGACATAATTTCTCGCTTTTGTGAGATTGTGTTTCAGCTCTAGTTTAAACCCATTCCCTCTTGATCTGTCTTCTCTAATGGTGGAGAACAAAGGTTCACCATCTTCTTTGGTGGCATCCTTTATTTGAAAACTGCCATCATGTCTCCCCTTTGTCTTTTCTCTAAGTTGAACATATCCAGTTGTTTCAGCCTTTCCTCATACGGATTGCCCTCCCTCGACTCCCTTTATCATCTTAGTTGCACTCCTCTGAATCTTCTCCAGTTTGTCTACATCCTTCATGAATTGCGGTGCCCAAAACTGAACACAATACTCCAGGTATGGGCACATCAATGTCTACCTCACACATATCTCTCACGAGACTTCTATCACACTCTGCAATGTATGAGAAGCAAGGTTGAACTTCGGGCATTTTTACACACACGTTTCTCCTGCATGTTTGGTGTTACATCCTGAACTTTCTGTGTCTAAATCACTCACTCAGATCTTCAACATCTGGCTCTTTGAACTTCTGCATGTTCTCACAGATTTAAGAAGTCCTTGATCTCTGTGGTTTTACAAATCTGGATCCTGTAACATCTGGGTGTCTCCCAGAACGTGTGTGTGTAAAAGGTTCTCCTGGTAAACTGCTTTGCTCCAGGCAGCTGTGGTCACTTGGTTTCCAGGGCAGCCCCTCACATCCACAGCTGCGGCTACTTTAGGCTGCCTCAGGGCAGCGTGTGTGTGAAGAATGCATCCAGGAACGTACTTGTGGATTTGTAATCCCAGAAGATTGAAAGACCAGCACTTTAAGGTTTGTGTAAAAATGCCCATTCTTTCAGTGGTTTTCTGATATCTATGGACACAAAAGATTTAACCTAAAAAATGTTGCAGAGTAATAACTGATTTGCAATCAGTAAGGACAAATGCAGCTGAAGGTTTAACAACAGAACTTTACTTAAGCTTTCTCAGGCACAGATCCTTAGTTGCATCTAGCTAGTAGTGAGACAAAATGGAGACTGAGATAATGAGAAAGAAGGGAAGAAGGAGTGGTTACACAAAGGAATTCAACTGCAAAACCCCATCTCCCTTCCATGTACACATAAACTTAGCAGCGCCATCTGGTGGCTCTATAGTCAATTACTGTTCTTAATACAGTAAGATGTTGCATATACCAACACCCCTTCTCAACAGACAGAAGTTAACCTACTA
>QEPC01009911.1:2291571-2317999 GCA_003113815.1 Sphenodon punctatus | reverse complement strand
GAGCCTCTGGGGAATGCAGGGGGCGGGGCCGTGTGGCAGCACACTGCGCCGTGCGGCCCCGCCCCCTCCGGGTGTGTGTGCCACTTTAGACGTGACGGGTGGTTGCTTTCACCGCGGGCCATGGTTTGGCGGTCCCCACGGCCGGGGGCAATGGAGCGCACGTCTGTTGGCTCGCCCCTTCACCCCTGGCCGTGGACCGAACCACCCCACGGCCTGTGGTGAAAGCGGCTGCCCGTCACGTCTGAAATCACCCAATGAGAGAGAAGGGAAGAAGGAGTGGTTACACAAAGGAATTAAACTGCAAAACCCCATCTCCCTTCCATGTACACATAAACTGAGTAGCGCCATCTGGTGGCTCTATAGTCAGTTACTGTTCTCAGTACAGTAACTTTAAATTAAGGATGTTGCATATACCAACAAAAGACATTGTGTGACCCCTGTCTCAGGTGGGCCCCATCTGCTTAGGGGTGTAGCTAGTTGGATATGGGCCCTGCTGCAGAAGATGGAATGAGGCCTTATTAAAGGTCCTTGGTTCCAGTGTGCATAGGCATTTGACATGCATGTGGGCCCCCAGGCTTATGGGCTCCCCCGTACAGTTCCACGTGCTGCACCTCCGCATCTGCGCCTGACAGACACCTTGTGGGGAAGCAGGATCTGTTCCTGCCTCAGTCTTTGGAAACACTTGCCCTGACATTAAGGTCTTGTTCCTTGAAAGCCAGTGTGGTGTAGTGGATAAAGTGCTGAATTTGGATCTAAGAAGCCTGGGTTCAAATCCTACACTAGCCATCAATTCACAGAGTGTCTTTTGGACAGGTAGGTTCTTAACCTCAGTTCCCCAACTGCAAAATGGGAATATTTGTGTGTGTGTGCCCCTGTATTCTCCTCACCCTTGTCTATCTCAGACCACCTTCCCCTCTGCACGTATTTTGGCTGCGGGAGGGAAGGCGCAAGCCAGAATATGCGCGGGGTTCAGCTGGTTTGAAAGGCCCCCCACGCGGCTTTGCCAGCAGATGCATAGGGATGCAGAGCTGGATTTCCTGCTCTGTATCTCTCTGCATGTTTGGCTGCAAAGCCGTGCGGGCTGCGTGTATTCTAGCTTGCGCCTTCCCTCCCGCAGCCAAAATATGCATCGGGGGGAGATGTGAAAGTGGTCTTAGATTGTAAGCCCACTGGGCAGGGACTTGTGTCTGACAATCTGTGACTGTAAAGTGCTGCTTACGCCTAGTAGCGCTACAGAAATGCTTAGTAGTATCCAAATACATCCACCTGTCCTTAGCAAAGATCACTCCAGATAGCAGCAGTTTTTGGGGGCTAAAGAAGCATTTTGGACACTAGATGGAGCAGTGATCCTAGACATAGTAAGTGAGCCGATCATGCCTTCTGCTTGTGCTAAACTCTTTCCTCCCCAGCTGAATTTTAAAACTATGATGCTTTCTGTTTTCAATTCAGATGGAATATGATGTTTAGAGGAAAAGAAATGGATACTATTAATTCCAGCCTTCGCTCCACTGCAACCAGTTTGATTCATTCCGCTGAGACATTTAACAATTGGGATCTTCCACCAAGGTGCCAACTCTTGTGATTTTATTGTGAGTCTTGTGATTAAGGGTTTGTGTCGGGTTTTTTTTTTAAAAAAAATCCAGAATCCCAGGACACGCAGGAAATTCATGAGAATCTCAGCTGTCCTTTAAAAACAAGTAATCGCATGCAGCAAACTCTTGAACTAATGAAGGATGGTTTGCTAAATGCAGATGTAAGTCAGTGAGATTTTGGGGGCACAAAAGGGCAATATCTCAGTTCCTGGAACAGCTATTACTGTTGAATTTGGTATCCCTGCTTAATTGGGTCTCCTGCCTCTCTACCAAATTTGTATGAGATCAGCCTGTAAGATCAAAAGTTATTAAAAGAGTGGGAAACAATGGGTATTTTCAGATGTTACACCCTAGGCTGTGGCCACGCTTACCTCAGTGTGGCCATGGGCGTGTCACATCTGCTCCAGATGTTTACCACGGGCCAGGGCAGATGTTAACTGGACTGTGGCAGGGCTAACTTGGGATGTGCGCTGGGCTCCCGGCCAGTGCACATTCCGTGTTAAGCCCTGCCACGGTCTGGGGTAGGCAACCCCGGACCGTGGTAGAGTGGGCTATCACGTCTGACGGCCCACTCCACCTAACCCGGCCCATGGCCGGAGTGGTTCTGGACGGGCGCGGCGACCTCATCATAAGCTGCCACACCTGCCTGTGAGAGAGGAGGCGGGGCCATGCTGAGGAATGCGGGGGGCGGGGCTGCACAGACCCACGTCCGCACATCCGCCTCCCTCTCCCCACCCCAGCCCCAGCCGCCTGAACGTTTGTTCCGTGGCGGGGCTTACTCCACTGCGCGGTGAGGGCTCTCACCCCGGTGTGGGTTTAAGCATGGTGGACTTTTCACCCGTCTTGTCTAAAAGTACCCAGTGCCAAAGGTACGTCAATGTGATTTGCAGGGAATAGAAAAGGGACTGTATCTCCCCTCCAGACGCACCTATTGTAAAATTTGGAGTTCCTGCTTACCTTATGGTCTTCTTCCCCTCTTCCAAATTTGATCAAGATCAGCCTGTAGGTTCAAAAGTTACAAAGAGGGTGGGGGGACAATGCTGAATGTACATCAATGGGATTTGTGGAGGATACAAAAGGGACCAGATCTCCCCTCCAGATGCACCTAATGTTGTAAAATTTGGGGTCTCTGCTTACATTTGGGTCTTCTGCCCCCTACCAAATTTGGTTGAAATCAGCCTCTTGGAGTCGCAGGTCCCTTTTACACAAGATGGTACCACACATGCCCACCCAGCGGATCTGTGTGGGCATGAGTGGTACCGTCTTATGTAAATCCCACGGCTGGTGAGTGGGGTGTGTGTGCACGCTCCCGCAAAACACGCATCCCCATTCACCCCCCATGCATCCCCATGCATGGAGCAACCGGGGAAAACTGAGATTGCTCCATGCATGGGGCTGCGTGAGGGGTGGGTGTGTACCCGTGTGCAATGGCACCCACCTGCTGCCCATGCTGCGGCACACACACCCCTCACCCCACGCAGTTGCGGCCCATGTAGAAAGGGCCAAAGATAGCAAGGGGACACGCACACACTGATTACTATAGGCAACCAGGCTAACAGTAAATATTTATCAATCATGAGACAGTGAGGCTATCTATGATTTGGATATTTCTTACTCTGGTAAAATACAGACTGTGGGATATCGATTGGTCTATTGGTTTCATCGCAGAGGACCGTACCAAGGACACAGGCCGAGACATACGATGTGCCAAAGATTGGAGCAATCTATGGCTATGGTGGCAGGACGTGAAAGAGGGGAGGAGAGAGATCCTAAAAAGAGGGGAGGAGAGAGATTCCCCCCCTATCTCTCTGCCCTGATCTCCCTCCGAAAGACTCTGGTCCTTTTTACACGAGATGCGTGGCCATGGGGGTGGGGGGCGCCTGTGTGACCACCGTGGCCAGAGGGTGGGGGTGCGTGCGTGCTCCTGTGCTCCACGCATCGTCACCCACCTCCACCTGTCGCCTATGCACAGAGCAACAGGTGACAATGGGGGTTGCTCCATGCATGGAGATGGGTGTGCGCCTGTGTAACGTCTGCCCTCCCCCACTGACCCCACACTGCGGTGCACACCCATCCCCCATGGCCCATTTAAAAAGGGCCTCTGTGTAACAGCGTTGGCCCTGACCCGGTTAGTTCCACTCAGGATCAGACCCCCAAGTAGCCAGGTCCGCACCAAGAGTTAGCTCAAGTCCATTTATTCACCACTGCTGTGTTCCTCCACCATATATACACATTATCAGTTCATACATCGCTCCCCACTCATATAAGCCCTCGTGGGCTCCTGGCTCCCTCACCCAAAGCCCAAGCTATCCTCTCCCTTGCTTCTCCAGCAAGTCCTTCCTCTTGCTTCTCAAGCCAGTGCCTCCAGAACCGAATAGGATCATAGAATCTTAGAGTTAGAAGGGGTCTTGGAGGTCATCTAGTCCAGCCCGCTGCTCAATGCAGGAAATCCCCAGCTACAGCATCCCTGACAGACGTCCAGCCTGTGTTTGAAAACCTCCAGCGAAGGAGAGCCCACCCCCGCCCTAGGCAGTGTCTGTTCCACTGTCAAACAGCTCTTACCGTTAGGAAGTTCTTCCTAATATTTAGTCAAAATCTACTTTCTTGTCATTTGAGCCCATTGGTTCTAGTCCTGCCCTCAGGCGCAACAGAGAGCAAGTCTGTGCCATCTTCTCTGTGACGGCCCTTCTGATATTTGAAGACGGCGATCATGTCTCCCCTTAGTCTTCTCTTCTCCAGGCTAAACATACCCAGCTCCTTCAGCCTTTCCTCATAGGACTTGGTTTCCAGACCCCTGACCATCTTTGTCACCCTCCTCTGAACCCGTTCCCATTTGTCAATGTCCTTCTTAAAATGCGGTGCCCAGAACTGGACACAGGACTCCAGATGAGGTCTGACCAGCACAGAATAGAGTGGAACTATTACTTCTCGTGACCCGGACACTAGGCCTCCCCAGGGTCTCTCTCCAGCCTGCCTCCCCAAGCTGCCCTGCTTTAACTGCGCAAGCCAGAGGCTTTTAACGTCTGGGCTGGCTTGGCCACGCCCTGCCCAAGTGTGTCCCAGAGGCCCCACGTTGGCCTCTTAACGGGCCAGTATTGAAATGAGCCTCTGCTCTGCCACACTCTGGCCCTCCTCACATGCCTGTGTGCTGATTGGCTGTCTCTGGTAGATAGGACCTCCTGGCAGGAACAGGAAGCTATTCCTGTGTCCGCTCTGTTCCTGACTAGAGCTTGTTCTTGCCTTCCTAACCTGAATCTGTTGCCTGTTCCTGTCTTGCCTGTAAACTCATTCTTGAGCTGGGCTCTGGCCAGACCTTGGCCTTCAGGGGTGTAGCTACTAAGGAGCAAGGGGGCTCATTTGAATCCTGGACTTTGAGGGGGTACTTGGCAAGCGGCCTGAGAGCCGCTAGGAAATTTTCAGAGTGGGTGGGGGAGGTAGCAGGACTAGCACTCCACCTCCATCGACTCTGAACATTTCCTAGTGGTGCTCAGGCTGCTTGCAAAGGGCCCCATTAAGAAGGAAGTTTTCAGAGTGGGTGTGGGAGGGACCAGGGCCAACACTCTGCCTCTGCCTAGTCTGAACATTTCCTAGTGGTTCCCAGGCTGCTTGCAAAGGGCACCATTAAGAAGGAAGTTTTCAGAGTGGATGTGGGTGGAGAATTGGGGTGGTGCCAGCCACCTTCATGGGTAAGCCCCACCCCCCATACTAGGGACCCTGCCCCCTTGCCAGTAGGGGGCACCCCATAATTGGGACAGGAGACTGAGCTTGCCACAGCCTTGCTACACCAATGGCCACCCTGTTTTGCTCCTGCACTCAAATCTTGTTCTGCTTCACCCCTGTTTCTGGACCCGATCCTATGGGTCTACCCACATCCTGGACTGGACCCTGGCACTTTCTCATACCTGATGAAGAAGTCCATGAAGCTCAGCTCTTGTACCGGCTCACCAAGAAAGGTCACTTGGTTAAAAAATCTCACATTCCTCTTTCTCTCCCTTCTCCTACAATTGAAACAGTGGAGGATGGTCACCTTGTAACTCTCTCACGATGAGTCTCAAAAGATTTGTTAGCCTGGTCTCCAATGCAGTCATTCCCCTGAAATTCATTTCCCCTTTCTGTCCCAGCGGCCTATCTTCACCAATACGTTTTAAATCCAGAAGACAAGTTCAACCCAATTTTGTAGAAGATTGTGCTGCTGGTTTTCAGAGCCCTGAACAGTATACTGGCTCTGGCTATATTCATGACCTGCTCTGGAGCCTTACACTGCACTCTAGAAACCACCCACTGTTTGGGGTCCGGTTCTCATCATCACATCTTAAGTCAGCGGACAATCAGGCCTTTGCTGTGGCGGTTCCCTCAGTATGGAACTTGTTCCTTCTGGATGTCTTAGTTCCTCCCCTCCTCCCCTTTTAAAAAGCACCTGAAAACTCATTTATTCTCTAGGTGCTTTTAGGATCTACTGCCGGTTCCCTTTAATGTAGTCTGTCTTCACCATCCCCCTTTAAATTGTTTTAAATTGATTTTATATTGGTGTTCTATTTGTATGTTTGAAAAGGGCTCCAGGTGCCTTTTAAAGGCAGGGGAGTGCTATAAAAAATAAAATTATTATTTATTATAACATTCAAAATTTATTAACACTAGGCGCATCTGGAGAGGAGATGCAGTCTCTTCTGTAGATAAAATATTGACTTACATTGAGCAGTGCATCCTTTAAATCCCAGACTTTATTAGCTTGGTGGCTGGCTGCAAGGAATGACATGTTTTTCTTTAGGGAAGGTCTATCAATGAGTATAAGGGATTATTTTTTTTACATCAATATATATGCATGTATATTACTTACTGTCTGCCCTCCTCTGCAGACTGCTGCAAACAACCTGACTGTAACCAAGACAAGCACACGCACCTGAGACTTCGCATCCGCCTGAATGTTTGTTGGTCTTCTCCCCTGTCTCACCCACTGTCCCCTCTCCCTGTCTCCCCCTCCTTGTATTTTAGATTGTAAGCCACTGGCAGGGACCGCATCTATTTCTATGTTCTGTACAGCGCCAGGCACATGGCTGGTGCTATATAAATGTTTATAATAATAATAATAATAATAATAATAAATAATAATTAATACATATAACAAAAGATCCACTGGTCTTCCCTCCTTAATAACACTCTTTCCCTATCTCTAACATTAAAGGAATACTTTAAATAGCCCCAAACGAAAAATCAGTTGCTCACTGTTGCAAGTACCCATCAACTGCTCGATCAATTTCTCATTTCTCGTTTTATTGATAATGCTTAACCAGTTTCCCGGGTTACTGTTTACTGTTTGCCACTTTTCCATCAATTTCCGTTCCTGATATAATAGCGACAGTAATACAGTAATTTCTGTCTGTATTCTCTGTTGGTGGAACTGGGTTTAGTCATCCTATCATCAACACTGTTACTCTGCTTTATTCTGTACGTTGCTACCAATGAACGGAAACCCAGAAGTAAAACAGAAATTCAGTAATGCAGAAAATCAGTAACTCGAAAAGATGGAAATGGTAACAGGACAGTAACCGGGAAGCTGCTAAATCACGATGGTATTTTCTGGTATTTGGGGAATCTGAAAGCTCGTATCGCTAAGTGAAACCTGGTCAGGAAATCAATACTGTTTCCTGGAAAAAGTGGACTTTTCCATAAGAACTGAGCTATCTGTTTCAGCCCGTGTGTGTGTGTGTGTGTGTGTATAGACATACATACACACCTATAGGGTGTTTTCACACAAGACACTCTCCACCCACTACCCATCTACCTCCCACTCTACATGTTACAGAGCACCCAGAGGGTAACACTGCAGCCCTGCAACATGTATAGTGGGTAGAGAGTGTCTTGTGTGAAAACGGCCACACACACACACACACACCTGTGTTACGCAACATTTATGAAATTGCATTTTCCATAAAATAAGCAAAATATTTGGTATTTCATGAAACAGGCACTGCCGTTGCCTAATTCATGAAATCAGCAAATTGTTTGCCTAGTTCATGAAAAAGGCTTAGCCGGCGACATTGCTTATGTCATGAAATATGCAATATTTTGCTGATTTCATGAATTAAGCAGTCCCACGTGGTAATGTACCACGTACACGCTTATGCACACACACACACACACATACTCTTGAAGAAGAGTCTTTGACTTGAAACACTTTGGGTTTACAATATTGTTGTACGATTCCTCATCTTCAGTAAAGCTTAGCATTTCCTGTAGTACAGAAAATTGCTAATGCAAAAAGTCCTGACCAGCTCTAGAAGGACACGTCTCTCTCTATTTTTCCACCAGGTGCTCCTAACCCCAGTGAGGGGCAGCGATCAGATCATGCTCCCCACCATCAAGAGGTCACCGAAGGCTAGACAAAGCCTGCCTCATCAAAATTCGGCTACTTTGTGGAGGAGGAGGAGATTGTCTGTTTGAATACATTGGAGAGAGAGGGAGAGGACTCTGCATAGCCGCTAGCTGGCAGGGCCTACTGACTGATAATAGATTTCTCAGCAGTAAGCGTTGGGGGGATTAAACTCTTCTCAAACAGGCCGTCGTCGCGCTAGTCTAGGATGTCATCTGGCCCAAGGGCTGGTGATTTTCTGAGATCAATAGAGTCAGACCTCACACTTCAGAGGCCAAAGGCTTTTTTAAAACAAAAAACAAAAAAAACCCCAAGGACTAAGGATCAGGAAGATCAGGGATCCAGGTCATTTCCTTGTTGCCTTAACACATGAATTTCTCCTCCTCTGCACAATGAGGAAAGGTCAAAGGCTGGGGGATTAGAACGCAAACGGTGATAGACTGAGAGCTCCGGGAAGGCCAAGCAAGCACCCGGCTGTATATTCTTCCTACCTTTGTCGCTGACTCGCTAGCAGCCAGCTAACAAATGGAGACTGCGTAGGGACTGGTCACAGCCTAGGCTGTGTGCTCTCCTCTCCTGACAATAGCGTCTACATCTGTAAGACAGTTATCGAGAACAATTTGTTATTCAAAGAGCTCCAGTAATCATGAAGGATCCCAAGGCAACCATCAGACCAGCACACAGACAATTGGCTGATCCTTGCAGCCTCTCATAATGCTACCCTTCCAGAACGTGTTTCACAGCCCGTTAAAGCTGACTCTTTGGACTGGGCCCTCCATGGAGTCAATGGGCTTGCCACCAATCTATAATCTGAAGGATTTGTTTAAACCATCACTCCCAATTTTAAAGCAGAATGTTCCCTTCTCCAGAAATTAGGGATGGGTATTTTTGGTTTCGGATAGAACCGAAAATAACCGTTTCGGATTAATCTGAAATTTTGGATTTTTCCAGTTCAGGTGTTTTGGTTCTTTTACATTGATTATGTTTGGGTTTTTTTTTGCATTGCGCCATTTGTTTGCCCCCCCTCCCCCCATTGCAGCTTGTTCCCATTGACTTCAATGATAGAAAAATATCCGAAACCAAAAAAATCTGAAACCGAAACGAGCTCTAAAATTCATAAAGAACCCAAACCAAAAAAATCTGAAACCGAAATCCCCCCTGGAATCCCATCCCTGCCAGAAATAGCTTGCGGTTTGCAAGCTGTGATCATCGCGGAGCACCAGCTGGATGGCAGGTAGGACTAGATTGTGCCTTACAAATTCCAAACAATAGAATTTTGGGGCTTGGAAGAGACCTCAGGGGTCATCTAATCCAACCCCCTGCTCCAAGGCAGGATAATCTCTTCCTACAGCATCACAGAGAGATGCTTGTCCAGCCAGATTTTGAAAACCTCCATGGAAAGAGATTCCGCAATGTCCTTGGGCAGTTTATTCCATTGCTCAACAGTTCTTACTGTTGGGAAGTTTCCCCTAATATTTAACAGAAAATCTACCGTGTTGCAATTTAAACCCATTCCCTGTTGTTCTGCCTTCAGTGACCATGGTGAAAAATATTCACCATCTATTTTGGAGGCATCCTTTTGGATATTTGAGAACTGCTACTACGTCCTCCTTTTGTCTTCCTTCCTCTAGACTGATCATACCCAATTCTTTCAGCCTTTTCTCCTATGGCTTGTCTTCCAGACCCTTAACATCATAGTTGCTCTCCTCTGAATCTTCTCCCATTGGTCTACATCCTTCTTTAGGTGCGGTGCCCAAAACGGACCACAATAATCCAGGTGAGGTCGTCTCACCAGCGCGGAGTAAAGTTGCACCACCACCTTCTGCATCTTAGGGTGAAAACAGGCATGACGTGGAACCGCTATGGCCTGCTGTGGCCCAGTAGTCATCACGTGTGTGGTCCTGTGCTGCCAGATGCTGGCCTGGGACTGCCCGGGAGTGGATAGGCAACTGACCTGGGATGGGTCCTGGGCCGGATCCTGAGTGCCCATTACAGGCCAAGGGCTGCCCACGCAGGCCAACTCAGGCCACAGCAGGCCAACACTTCTGTTCGGCCCTTCCATCCCTGCCACAGGGCACGGGCCACCATGGTTGGTCACCGTGGCTGTCTGTCATGGCAGGGGGTGGGGTGGGGTGGGGCTGGGGCTGGCTGTCCGCATGTCTGTTGCGGGCCGTGCTACCTGAGTTGTGCAGGCAGTGGGACGGCTCTCTCGGCGGCTGGCACGTTTGTTTAGTGCTGACCGCCGACCCAGAGTGTGGCCACCGCTGTTTCCTGCCCTGGGCCAGGTCAGAGAGCCCACACATCTTTTTTCACCCGTGCAACTGTTTATGCAACCCAAAATGGCATTTACCTTTTTTGCGACGGTGTCCACATTGTTGACTAATATTCAGTTTGTGAACCACCATCACGCCTCTATCCTTCTCTGCAGGGCTACCCACCATCAACCTTGGGCCAGTCACAGATCTCTCAGCCTAACCTACCTCAGGGTTGTTGTGTGGATTAAGAGTTGAGTTAATTAGTTGTTAACGTTACCGTTAATAAGTTAAAAAATTGTAAGCCACCCTGAGCCTAAGCGGTAGAGTGGGATGAGGAAAAAATAATAATTCTAAATAAATAAATAAATCTATAAAGTTCTTGAAAGTAGGCCCAGGCCCTTTTCCCATAAGGGCAGTGTGGAACAGCTTCCATATGAGGAGATGCTAAAAAGACTAGGACTCTTAAGTCTTATGGCAGCGATGTCTAAGGCCAAACATGACAGAGGTTTATAAAATTAGGAAGGGTACCAAGAAAACAAAGGGTGCCAAGAAAGTGAACTACTACTTGCCATTTTTTGTAGTGAATATTTTCGTTTGTTGGAAAACAAAACATTTTTGGTACAATTTGGACACCAGACACCAAATTTCTTCAGGCTTTTCAACCCCAAAATTTTCATGCAAGTGGTGGTGGTGGTGTTTTTTTGTTTTTTTTAAAGAGCTTGTTTTGAAAACTGACAAAATAATCTGACTTTTTCTTTGCATTTTTTGGATTGATTAAGAAGATAAGAAGTGCCAGACTGGGTCAGGCCAGTGGTCCATGAAGCCCAGCATCCCGTCTCTAGCAATAACCACCCATGGTCACTTCGAAGAAGCGCTCAACAGGTCATAATGGAGTGATCCATTCCTTGCTGTTCACTCCCAGCTTCCTGATAGTCAAGAGGTTGCATCCCCTGACTTACTTGACTAACCGCCATTTATGGACCTATCCTCCAAGAATGTATCCAGTCCTTGTTTAAACCCCCAGCTAAGCTACTGGCCTTTGCAGCATCCGCTGGCAGTAAGTCCACAAGTTACTTGTCATGGGTAGATGGAATGAAGACACAGAGGCATAACTGGAGTTATGGGGCTGCAATGTTATTAAAGAACTCTTAGCATAAACTCCAACATGGGCCTCACCAAACCATCCCGCCAGCTATCCCAGCATCCAAATATCACCCCCTTTGGGGCCTCAGTGTGCTCCCTAGGGTCTGTCTCCCTGGTACAGTGCACACCACAGCCCACCTGCCCTGGCCAGCCAGCCCTCAGCATCTGGCAGGCTGTCTTGATGGCAGGATTGCCATCTAGTCTCACTTATCATGGGCCTGTCAACCACTCTTCTGGGCTATATGACTGGAAGGGGTATCAAAAGGCAGGAGGCATCTCATCTACTGGCCGGGGAGCCCAGTGAGCCTTACCTCCTACCTACCCTGGCATCAGGCAACACTACCCCATGCTGGGTGAGTATGGGGTAGTGTTGACCCTCTCGCCACCATCTTATTGGACGTCTTCCCTTGCGTGCATACTCAGTCTGATCCTTCCCTACTGAGTAACTGAGCCAGGACACCAAGCTTCATCCCAAAACACTGAACCAACCACTTCCTAAATCTTTATGTAGGATGGATTGGCCGCTGTCCGAGACCAGTGGTGGGCTCAATGGGCCATAGGTCTGACCCTGTACGGCACTATTATGTTCTTACCACAAGGGGCACTAAACAAACTGCTATGAAGAAGATGAAAAAACTTCCCTAACCGTGGTCAGTATGGTGAGGTAGGAAACATTTCCTTCCCAGCCCCTAATAAGGCAGTTATCTAGACCCGTGGCAGAGCCGTGCAGAGCCCCATCTATCACCAGGCCTAACCAACACTTCACTTACTAAGGGGTGGAGGGAGGGTGCTTTGCCCCACTGCTGCCCAGTGGAAACCTGCTCTCGGGAGGGAAGGAGGCTTATATCCCCAGCGCACTCCTGACAGCCACGCGGGCAGAAGCCCATGAACTCGGGAATGTAGTCAACAACTATTCCCGCTCAAATCCCCAATCCTTCCCCACACTTTCACTCCCCTTCTCCCACCCCACCATAGCCACTGCCCGGGTGAGGGAGAAGGGGAGGGGGAGAAGGTAAACCTCTTCACCCATCACCCCCCCAAAATTGCTCTCCCTCCCCCCCTCGAGTAGGGGAAAGGAGCACTGTGTGTTGAGTGAAATTTTTTTTTAGACTTTTTGGGTGGCAGATTTTCTCCTGGTTGGCCCAGCCTAGTGCTTCCCAAGATGAGATCTGACAGTAGCTTAGCACAGGATAATCTGTTGATGGGGAGTTCGAAGAGGGGAAGCTCTGTCCAACATATTTGGTTTGAATGAACAGATTTATTGCCTGTGAGACAAGAGAAGTGATTGTTTCTCTCTCCTCAGCCCCGGTCAGGCCTCATCTAAAGTCCTGCATCCAGATTTGGTTCCCAGGGGGCTTCCATGCCCCTCCTCCTCGTGGTGGCTTGAAGTGGGGCAGCTGGGTTGGGTCCCTCTGTAGCACTTGCAGCTTTAAGTGGGTCTCTCCCTCAGTCAAGCTAAGCCCTGCCCTCCACCTGGAAACCCTGCCCCCTTTCTCTTGCCCATATGTGTGTGGAATGAGCCAAATGTGGTGTAATGACTAAGGGTGCTTTTCCACGAGCGGGTCGCAGTTGTGTGACCTGCTCGCATGATTTTGCAAAATCCCGCAAGGCGGGATTATACGCGACGATGGACGCGATCATGTGCATTCAAGGCGGTTGACCCGCTCATATAAAAGCAGCCTAAGCATGCAGTACTTAGACTGCGTGGTAGCAGGGAACCCCAGTTCTAGTGTGCCCTTTGGGCCAGTCACAATATTCTCACAGCCTAAGCTAACTCACAGGGTTGTTATGAGGATTACAACTGTGTTAAACTGTTATGTGTAAAGCGCTCTGAGTGCTATGGCAGGGAGGCACTATATTAAAAATAAAGATAATGATGATTATATTTGGGACCTGATCTGGGACTCTGCCCAGCCATCTTACATCCCTGCTCCTCCCTGGTGTCCATTCTAGGATCTAGATTGTAAACTCCCTGCGGTTGGGACCTGTCTCTAATTCATGATTGTACTTTATTAATAATAATAATAATAATAATAATAATAGCAGACTTGAACATAGTGGGTGGTGGAATAAGGTCCCCCCCATGAGACATTGTGCCCTGGGCCTCCAGGACCTCTGGGCAGCCCTGTCTATAAGCACTAAGCAGCATCACTCTCTGAAACACGCTGGGTGTTCCTCGCAGCTCTCCCAGCTAGGCCTGACCTTCCTTAGCCGGTGAGAGCAGTGCCTGAGGTGCTGTGATTATCAGCTAAACCTGCTACCTGAGGCTTTCCTGCTCTCACGCAGACATACCAAACACCTCAAAACGTCAGTGTCCACCTCAGACATGAGAGTTTCCTGGCTTGCTGCTTGCTTATGCATGTTCTCCCTTCTTTTTTCTTCTTCTTCTTCTCTGAGTCACGCCTCAAAGCTCAGGTATTTTAGATTTGGTCATTGCTAGCTAAGCCACCCTAGCAGTACAAGAGGCTTGCGGCCGCGAAATAAGCGCAAACTTAAAGCTTCATCCCCCTTGGGTCTGCCGCACGCTGCAAGATTGTGCTTCTGCTTGTTTTAAGAGGTGTGTGGTGTCTGGGGAACTGGGGAACAGGGCAGGACTTGGTCTTCTGCCTAAAAACAGACATGTATCATTATTAATTATTTATATAGTGCCAACACTGTGCCTGGCATGGAACGGTTTTGATTATATAATAGGAATAAGAAGATTAATCTGATAGCGCCTTGCCCTTGCACCCCTGGCAAGATGGCACTCAGAATGCTTCACAACATAAAAATACCACAAAACTATGTGAAATCCATTTAAATAGAAATCCATTTAAAAACAATTTAAAAAGGGAAGATAAAGAGGAAGGATAGAATGCATTAAAGGGAACCAGCAGTAGATCCTAAAAGCACATGGAGGGGAAAAAAAGTCTTCAGGTGCTTTTTAAAGGTGAGAAGGGAGGGACTGAGATGGACGTGTGGAGGGAGGGAGTTCCACACTGAGGGTTTTCAGATGTTAGGATAGTCCACATTTCCATGCTTTGACCTGTGTGGAAATGCGGGCTATCGTAATGGCAGAAACCGCCGCCAGATGTTAGCCTGGGCCATTCCCTGGGCGGTGGTGGCACTCAGCCTGGGCTGTGAGTTGTGGATTTCCCCAACTCACAGCCCAGGTTAAGTGCCAACACTGCCCAGGGGACAGCTGCCCGACCGCGTGCAAAGTGCGCTGTCACGTTAGAATGGCTGTTGGGGTGGCGGTGGAGGCTGGGTGCCATGGAAGCCGTCATTGACGTAGTGTGGGGATGGGGATATATGGCTGCATGTCCGTGCCTCTCCCCTTCCCTTCCCTGTCCGCCGTAACGTTTGTTCGGCGGCCGGACTGAGTCCCAGCCAGAGTGACAGCTTCCGCCACCTCCCAGAGAAGTCTGTGGCAGCAGCAGGACCCATCATATTTGAAAGCACGCACTGAGGGGCCCACCACAGCAAAGGCCCGATCGCCTCCTGACTTAAGGCACAATGGCAGGATCCCCAAGCAGCAGGTGGTGTCTGAGCGCAGATAACCATTAGTGTGAGGCTCCAGGAGCAGGTCTCGAATACAGCACAGGCCTGTATCATTTAGCCGGCAGCACAATCTTAAATTCGCTCCGCTGCTCCACAGGCAGCCAATGCAGAGAACGCAGCCAGGGCGGGCATAATATGATTGCGACTGCCCAAACCAGTAAGCACTGCAGCCGTGCTGCAATATTCTGAAGAAGCTGCATGTGATGAAGAAACACCACTGGCAGCCCGTAGAAGAGAGAGTTACAAAAATCACCAGGGCATGGGTTGCTGCAGCAAGGTCAGCCTGGGATCAATAAGGGCGTAGCTTACACAGATTACATAGAGAGACAGGTCCCTGCCCCATGGGGCTTACAATCTAAAATGGGCAAGTAGAGGGGACACAGGGAAAGGAACGGGAATATATTATATATTATTCATGAAGTGGAGAAGTCACAAGTGCATGTGCTTAGCTTAGTGACAATGGAGGTGGTGGATCCTGAAGGATAAGACAGTGGGTGTTTTTAGACACACATTTCTCCTGGATGTTTACTGTAACATCCAGAACTTTCTGTGTGTCTAAGGCCGCTATTAGACGAGCGGCGCGCGATTGTGCGTCACCATTGCGCATATTTTGAAATGCCCGCATGAGGTAATTAGACGAGACGGTAGTGGGTTATTATGCGCATATTGCGGCGGTTGCACATTTTTAAAGTTCGCGAATTCAATAGCTCGCAATCGCGCGCCGCTCATCTAAAAGCGGCCTAGATCACTCATCCAGATCTTAAACATCCGGACCTTTGAACTTCTGCGTGAAACTTCTCCCAGAACTTTTGTGTGTAAAACGTTCTCCTGGTAAACTGCTTTGTTCCAGGCAACTGTCATCACTTGGTTTCCATGGCAGCCCCTCACGTCTACAGCTGCGGCTACTTTAGGCTGCCTGAGGGCAGTGTTTGTGTGAAGAATGCATCCAGGAACTGCCTCAGGGCAGCATGTGTGTGAAAAATGAATCCGGAACTTACTTGTGGACTTATAAACCCAGAAGACTGAAACATCCAGAACTTTAACGTGTGTCTAAATTTTTTTTATTTATTCAATTTATTCAAAACTTATATCCCGCCCCTCCTGCCCAAAGGCAGCTCAGGGCGGCGAACAACATGCACCAAAAAAATAATAATTCAGCAATAAAACATTTAAAAATAAATCTACAAATTTTAAAACAAGTAATAAAAACACACCCTCCCTCCCAAACCCCACCTCCCTAACCCTATCCCGCCCTCTCGCCAAAAGCCTGGCGGAACAGCCAGGTCTTACACAAACGTCGAAACGACAGGAGGGTGGGGGCCAACCGAGCCTCCTCCGGGAGTGAATTGCACAGCACAGGGGCGGCCACTGAAAAAGATCTCACATCAGTGGCCACCCGCCTCGCCCAGGTAAGCTCCAAAAAGGCCCCCACGGACGATCTCAGGGGTTGCACGGGCACATGGGGAGTGAGGCGGTCCCACAGATAGGCAGGGTCCAGGCCGTGAAAGGCTTTAAAGGTCAAAACCAGCACCTTGAACCTGGCCTGGTGTTTTATAGGCTGCCAGTGCAGAGCCCAGAGCACAGGTGTCATGTGCTCCCTGCGGCCCGCCCCAGTAAGGAGACAGGCCGCGGCATTCTGCACCAGCTGCAGCCTCCGGACCAGCTTCTTGGGCAGCCCCATGTAGAGCACGTTCCTGTAATCCAGCCTCGAGGTGGCGAGGTCACAGTCTGAGAGATATGGCCGAAGCCGCCAGACAAGATGTAACTNGGGCACCCGCCTCACCCGGGGAACCTCCAAAAAGGCTCCCACAGACAATCTCAAGGGTCGCACGGGCAGACGGGGAGTGAGGCGATCCCGCAGATAGGTAGGGCCCAGGCCATGAAGGGCTTTAAAGGTTAAAACCAGCACCTTGAACCTGGCTCAGTGCTTTATAGGCAGCCAGCGCAGAGCCCGGATCACTGGTGTCATGTGCTCCCTGCGACCCAGCCCCGTAAGGAAAGAGGCTGCGGCGTTCTGCACCAGCTGCAGCCTCCGGATCAGCTTCTCGGGCAGCCCCACGTAGAGCGCATTGCAGTAATCCAGCCTCGAGGAGATGAAGGCATGGATGACAATGGCGAGGTCGGAGTCTTAGAGATACGGCCTAAGCCACCGGACAAGATGTAACTGCCAAAATGCACTCCCCACCACAGCCACAACCTGAGATTCCAGGCTGAGCCGTGAATCGAGGAGTACACCCAGACTCCGTACTTGAGAAACCATGGGAGGGCGAACCCCCTCAACAAGAGGAGATTCAACCATTCCCAGGCCCCCCAAGCCCTCGCCCACCAACATCACCTCCGTCTTGCCAGGATTCAATTACAGATGGCTCAGCCTCATCCAAGCCCCCACAGCTGACAGGCACTGGGAAAATAGGGAGACTGTTACCTGGGTCGATGGAAAAGGAGAGGTAGAGCTGAGTGTCATCAGCATACTGATGACACTGCATGTCCTGAAACCCTCTCACAATCTCCGCTAACGGCTGCATATAGATGTTAAACAAGAGGGGGGACAAAATGGCACCCTGCGGGACTCCACAGGTGAGGTCCCGGGGGGAAACATACACTCCCCCAAGACCACCCGGTTAGTTCTCCCGGCCAGAAATGAACGAAACCAGTCCAAGACCGTTCCGTCAATCCCAGCATGGTCCCGCAGGCGAGTCACAAACACTTCATGAGCATACCTCTTAACCACCCCCATCTCCAACTTCTAACAGCAAAGAGGCAGGATCTCCAGGGTAAAGGGTGGGACTTAGCTTGGCCAGGGGAGAGACCCACTTAAAGCTGCCACTGCTATAGAGGGACCCCAGTCAAGAGCCCCATTGCAAGCCACTGCGTGATAGTTGTTGTTGGTGGTGGTGGGGTGCAGATTGCTGGCCCTGCTTTTGCTGACTCCCCACCCACTCTGAAAATTTCTTAGCAGTACTCTGGCTACTTGCAAAGGCTTCCGTCCCCCCAAAGTTCAGGGTCTGGGCTCGACCGAGCTCCGTTGTTCCATGGTAGCTATGCTACCAGAGGAAAGATGAGGGAGAGGGAAACATAGGGAGAGACAGGGAGACATTCAGAAGTCCCCCTTTGCCACCAAATGGCGGCGATGGGTATTTGTCGTGCCCCGCTGGGGGAAGGCACGGAGAGGAGGGGCTGCGGCAGGGAAGCATTCTAGAATGCTCCCCTGTGGGCGAAGAAAGATTGCCAGGGGCAACCACCCTCAGGTGCGCATGCGCTGTGGGCGCCACGCGCCACGCGAGGGGGAGAGCAAAACTCCACCCCTTTTAGGAGGGGCTGATTAGCTTTGAGCCGCGCTGCAGCGGCATTCTGAATGGTAATGGCGCCGATTCAGCCCCACCCACCTCCCCTCTAGCACCGGTCGCCGTTACCGGTCATGACACTGGGAGGGGTGCTTTAGCTCGGTTAGTAAAGACATGGACTGTCTTCATGCCTGGCGGGCACTTACCTCTTTACTCATGCCCAGAGTTGGGCTTGTCCCCCCTTTTTGGCCAGAGCCAGTGCGCTGTCGAAGGGAGGAGGTTCACGGTTGATTGAACTCAGACGGAAAGGCACATCCCGGTCAGTTCCAGAGTGAATAAGTTGAGTTAAGTAGCTAGCATACTGGACCCGAATTGCTTATGCAATTACCCACCGTCCTTATTTGGATTTGTTGAATTAAAGAGTGCGGCCAGTTTTAAACCCATCTATGGTCTCCGTGTCTCATTGGGGGATGCGTCGACAAAGTGGAGATGTCTCAGGGGTATGTGTTTAAGTTAGTGACAGCAGGGGAGAGGGGGACCCCCAAACAAAAGGACAGTGGAAGGAGCATGAGTGAGCAGTCTGTGGGGATGAGGCGCTAAAGAAAACCTGATGGAAGCGATAGGTATTAGGAGAGATTGGAAGGTTGGGAGAAGAAGAGTGCATACGTTCAGGGAAGGCGTTCCAGGCTTACGGGGCAGCATGGAAATGGGGGCAAAGATGGACCATGGTTTCGGGAAGAGGAAACTCTGGGGCAGGTTGAGAGTTGAGGCAGTGGAGGAATGAAGTTCTTGTGTGGGAATGTATCAGGAAATGGGGGAAGAAGGAGCAAGGCCATGAAGAGCCTGGAAAGTGAGAGTGAGCATCTTGTTCTTCGGAGTTTGTTTTTTGCCTCAGTAATTTTGGTCATTTCGGTGTTTTGGCAATGGTGCATCCGGGAGAGTGGCATGTACTGCCAAAACAACATCACCGAAATACTGGAGTGACCGAAATCCCAAAATAATGAATCCAAAATGTAATCACCAAAATGGAGCACAAATGGATATCAGTTATTACCTGAACCACCCTTTTCGGTTCAAGTAGTGTAGATTCTATAGGCTTTCCTGGGTTTTTTTTTTTGGGGGGGGAGGGAAGGAGGATATCTGTTTCAGCCCCTTTCCCTGCAAGACTAATGGCATTAACCCCATTTTCCAGGCTGAATCCTAGTTTAGGTAACCCTATTTTTCTTCCCCTCACCCCATAGTTCTAACTGGATGTGGAGTTGTGTCTCACATCCTGTCCTGACTTGCTTGCATGTGGTTGCTGAACAGCATTAAACAGCTGATGCTTTCCACCCAAGTAGTGGCTGTATTTTAGCCCCGAGGATTATATGATTCCAGCAGATAGTCTGCTTCGGGGTCCTCCAGGGCAGAAGGCAAGGGATTGGAGATTAAGAGACCATTTTCTAGTCAATTACATGCTGCAGGCAAAGCACCGTTTCTTCTCTCTGAGCAAGGGTTTTGTTACGGCACTCAAAATGCGCTTAAAAGCAGCCTCCATTTCCCATGTATTTTCTCCCTCTCTAGTCTCCCATTTTCACTGCTGGGCACTTTTGTAATTTTCTCCTTCAGAGATGACATGAAATAGCAACATGGGCCGAACAACCATCCCTTGTTTTTCAAAACAGTGCTGTAAACAACCCAGTTATCCTGCCATCCCAAATGTCCTGGGCGTGCACTGGTATCAGCACGAGCCCCATTCACTTGTGCCAGCAAAGCTTAGATCCATACATAGAGTGATCCGGAGATCTCAGTCTGGTTGGGCATGGGATGAGATCACGTGAGTGGTAGGGATGAATGGATCACTCCATTCTGACCTGTTGTGCACTTCTCTGAATCAACGGAAGTGGGAGACAGGATGCTGGGCTGCTTGCTCTGATCTGGTCTGGCAGTTCTTATGTTCTTAGTATACAAAGATTGCCTTAGAATGGATCAATATTGGCCCGCGTGGCCCCGGACTTCTCCTCCTTCTGAGGATTGTGTAAGACCCGGCTGTTCCGCCAGGCTTTTGGCGAGGGAGATGGGGTGGGGGTGGGGTTGGGGTTGAGGGTTACGGAAGGGTTTTTGGTTGTATTTTTTGTTGCATTCTGTGGCACCCCATTATGTGGGTTTTATTGCTGTTTTACATTTGTATTGTATTTTATATTGTTTATTTTTATAGATTTGTTAGCCACCCCGAGCTGCTACCAGCAGGAGGGTGTGGAGTAAAAATGTAGTAAGTAAGTAAGTAAGTAAGTAAATAAATATTAATTAATTATTATTATTAATCATTATTTTATCACTGATATTTATATAACGCTTCCAGTGTTCAAAGTGCTTTACAGTCCTTATCTAGTTGGCCTTCATAACTACCTTGTGAGGCAGGCCATTATTATTCCTATTTTACAGATGAGGAACTGAGACTGAGAGAAAATGACTATAATATACAGTAAGAGATAAGAGCCAGTGTGGTGTAGTGAAGAAGGTGCTGGACTTGGATCTGGGGGCATTTTTAGACGTTACGAGATCACGGTCAACCACAGTGAATCCCCTGTGCTGGCCGTGTTTCCCGTAATGTCTATTTGATTTCCGCCAGATGTTCATCACCGTGAATCACTGGCGGGAATCAAATTGACCACGATTCTGGACCTCCGGCCGCCCGGAGGTCCAGAATCGTGGTGGGATCGGACCCAAACTGTGATCACGGTGGCCATGATCCGGGATGGGCCAAAGGTAACATCTGTTACCTCCAGCCTGCCCGGACCGTGGTCCCGACCACAGGACGGGATCGGGCACAGCGGCCGAATTGGCTGCTGCGCCCTCCCGTGTCCCGGAAGGCGGGTGGCCGGGGGAGTGGGGGGGGGGGCAAGGCTGTGCGACCGCATGTCACACCACACAGCCCCGCCCCCTCCCTGATCCCCAGTAGGAATCAGGCCGGCACATCTGATGGACGGCCGGACTGATTCCTGAAACGGATCCCGGTCCGTGATTGAGCATGGTGGGCCTCTGGGCCCGTCACGTCTAAAATTACCCTGAGAAGCCAGGGTTCAAATCCTGCCCTAGCCATGAACTCACTGGGTGCCCTTGAAGAAGTCAGAGCCTCAGTTCCCCATCTGTAGAAGGAGAATATTTGTGCATCTGTCTGTCCCTGTGTTCCCTTGTTCATCTTAGATTGTAAGCCCATTGGGCCGGGCCGGGACCTGTCTTAAAAAATCAATGAATTGGTGACTGTGAAGTGCTGTGTATGCCTAAAAGTGCTATAGAAGTGAAAAGTAGTAGTGATTTGCACAGAAAGGCTGCCCAGTACGTTCATGGCTAAAATAGGATTTGAACCCTGGTTTCCCAGGTCCAAGTGTGATAGAGTGATAGGAAGGCTAATTGGCAGGCTGGATCAGGAGGGACATGTAAGTTAGTTGGCTGGCTGGATCAGGAGGGACACTTAAGTTAGGGGCACTCATGGAAGAGGAAGGAGCAGGTAGAGAAACAGCCAACAACGTGGATGGGTAGATGAAAACAAGGTAGCATTGTCATCCTCTAGGACTTTGCGCTTGCTACCAAGAAGTAGGAATTCATGTGGAGAAAGACATGTGTTAGAATGGCATCAGGAGTCAGGTTTCATACCCACTTGAAACTTTCATTTTGGCCTTATCTCACGGTCATCATGCCACCTGTTCTCAGCGCCTGCCTGCCCGGTCAATATGGGACAAGTGCTTTGCATTTGTACTTCTGGTGTGGAATGTTTCTTATCTGCCCTGCCGTGTTGCCTCTCTTCCTTATGCCACCTTTACATACAGGTGGTGCATTGTCATTGCGTCTGCACTTCACTCGGGAGCAGGAGGGAAGCCCTTATCAGCTTCTTCTCTGCATCCACCTTCATGCCCACAAGTCAAGTGGGTTTGTACAACGCTCTGCTCGAGCAGGGGCGTTACGGTGGCGAGAGGCACTAATCTCAGCAATGCGCACCATGGAATGTGCCTTATCTGAGGGGCCTTCTGGATTTTCCCTTCATTCCTAAATTGCGTTGCCAGAGGTCCCTCAGTTTAAGGGAACGTCTCTTATTCCAGAGCTCCACAGAACATAATGGATGCCAATGCCCCTTATTTCACAGCCCCCACCCCCCAGCTCCATGCCCCTTATATCAGAGTGTCTGCATCTGCTCTGTTCTCCTCTTCATCCACCCTGCGGCACCCTGTTCCATTTTGCCTGTATCCGCTTCACCCTGCATCTGCCCCAAGGCTCTGTTTGGACCTGGGATGAAGCAGACAGCAGTCCCTTTAAGGAAGCCTGCTCATTGCCCTAGACCTGCCTCCTCTGGAGGCTATAATAACAATAATAATTTATTATGTATATAGGACCTTCAATGTGCCTCGTGCCGTACAGTCACGATAAGAGAGAGGTAATAATGCGGGTAATAATGACCTACCTCACCGGGTTGTTGTGAGGCTGAGCTAGGTAAGGAACATAAAGCACTTTTAAAAAAATTATTATTATTATTATTATTATTATAAACATTTATATAGCGCCAACCATGTACCTGGCGCTGTACAGAACATAGAAATAGACGCGGTCCCTGCCTGTGACTTACAATCTAAAAGACAAAGAGGGAAAGGGGACGGTGGGAGAGACAGGGGAGAAGACAAACAAACATTCAGGCGGATGCGAAGTCTCAGGTGCGTGTGCTTGGCTTGGTTACAATCAGGTTGGTTGCAGCAGTCGTGTCTGGATCCAGAGTCACTTCGCTGTGTTGACCTGGGGTCCGGCTGACAGAGCGTCTTTGAGCAGTTTCGTAACAGTGTCCAGATACGGAATCACTTTGAATACTGAATCACTATAGAAACGATAATGACAACAACAAGGAGCTTGGTGCCTGCATAATAGGGGCGTGCAATTCGTATTGTTTTAATTAAACACGAAAACAGAGTCCCATTCGTTTTTGTAACAAAGGTAACCAAAACAAATGAATAAGTAAACAAAGTTAGATTTCTTTCATTTTCATACTAGTTTTTTTCATTTAATTTATTAAAAATAATAAAAATGGGGAAAAAATATCACCGCACAGGACCGTGCATGCGCAGAACGGCCCCGGCAGCCAGTTGCTCGTTCACGGTTATTTATTTTTATTTTTAATAAAATCAAATGAAAACTATTAAATAAATGAAATCATAGCGTCCTTCATAAAAAAAAGCCCAAACCAAAATGAAGGGGCTTATGGAAATGAAAACAAATGCTGGGCCTTCTGCACCCCCCTACAACCCAAGCCCGTACAAAGCACCTGATGGGGAGCTCTGGAGAGTCAGGCCTGTGATGGTGGGACAAGAATGAATCCAGAAACCCTCAACCCATGTACCAGCTTGGGTAGGGCGGCTGCTGGGACTCTTTGTGTTCTCATGTTCAGTGGTTGCACTAGACAGGGGTGACAAGATGTGCCATTGGAAAGACCCATTAAAAAAAAGAAATAGAGTAATAATAATAAAAATAATAATAAATTTTATTTTAATAGCGCCCCCCTGGCTTGCGTGGCACTCGGAGTGCTTCCCAGAATATAAAACAATATAAAAATAGAAAATAATTTAAAACAATTCAGGTCTGTTTAAAACAGTAATAAAATACTTTAAGATAGGGGGAAGTAAAAAGGGAGGACAGACGAGAGTACAATTAAGGGAACCAGCACTGGATTCTAAAAGAACCTAGCAAATAAATAAGTTTTCGGGTGCTTTTTGAAGGTTAAGGAGGGAGGAACTGCGACGAACATCTGGAGGGAGGGAGTTCCACACTGAGGGGCCCGCTGCAGCAAAAGCCCAATCACCCGCTGACTTAAGGCGCGATGGTGGAACCCCCAAACAGCAGGTGGTTCCTAAGCGCAGATCCCCATCGGTGTGAGAGTCCAGAAGTAGCTCTCGAATACAGTCAGGGCCTAAACTGTTCAGGGTTCTAAAGACCAGCAGCTCAGTCTTAAACTCAATCTATCGCTCCACAGGTAGGCAATTCAGATAATGCAGGGCGAGCGTAATATGATCATGGCTGCCCAAACCAGTCAGTAGTCACACTGCCGCATTCTGAGCAAGCTGCAAGCGACTGATAACCACTGCTGGTAGCTCTTCACTCGGGCTTCATGGGGTGGTGGCTTACCCTTGGGAGGGCCAGTCCTTGTAGTCGCTTATTACACTAGGGAGTGGGCACTGGGCAGCCCTAGCCCTGATCCCACTCCAGCCTGACCCTAATTTTGCACAACTCCTGGCCCTGATCTCCACAGACCCTGACAATCACTGCAAATAAAGGCACCCAGCTGGTGAAGAGAGAAGCAAATCTGGCCTGCTTTATGGCACAATGGGGTCCCTGAATCTGCAATGACATATCTTGGCAGTCTGGCTATTTAGAGGTCCAGTCTAACCTCTGGGTGTGTTTCTCCGAAGTGCTACTGCTCAGTAAGTTTTCTGAAAGCAAGTCCCTCAGGGAGAAAGATAGAGCTAGAGTCTTCTGTGGTGGATTTTTTTTTAAAAAAAAAAGTTTTTGGGAGAGCCTTGCATGACTGTGGAATGACTGAGCAGAAGATTGCGTGGAATGTGACAAGCCCGTTCTCTCTTTATTTGTGCAGACCAGTAGGGCTTATTCTCTTTAATCTCAAAGTGCACACTTTAAGGTCCTTGCAAAGCAAATTTACTTTTCCAGAGTGCAAGAGCAAAAGCTATGCAGACACCACAGGCTGAGTCACGGCAGAGGGTGCCTCTGTGATGGCGCAGTCCCGTGATGCAAGCTTGAAATGAGAGGGTTTGGAGGGGGAGGGTGGGGAGGCTGAATTAAGTTGATTGGCATGGTTGGTAGTTGGTAGTTGAGCTTGGGTGCCCCCACACAAGCTGCGGCGGCCTCAGTCCCCATGCATTCTGTGGTGGGCAATTGCTACCGCCACACTTCGGGGCCAGTGCGGGGAGCAGGACAGCTAGCCAGATGCCCCCATGGAACCGCCAGACAGGAGGTCCACTGTTGGCCATCCTACCATGCCCCATGGTGGGCCGAGGCACCAGCCACATGAGTGGGCACCTGCCCCTGCCCCACCTCCCTCCCCTGCCCTGCCCACTATCCCTGCCGTGATTGTGATGTGTCCGTACAGGACTGGAGCTAGCGCCTGCCGCTCAAAGCCCTGCAGCGGACATGGTGGGGCAGATAAGGACTGGGCACATGAGTGGCAGTGCATTACTATACCTTGGGCAGCCTTACCCCACTTTGGGTAAGGCTGCTACGTGCTGTGTCCTCAGCCATTTTCCGAGGATACAGCGCGTAGCAGCCAGCTGCCCGCCCCGCAATAGGGGGAACATCGTCCGCCAGGCATGTGATACACCACATCACGTGATAAGACTGCCTGGAGTGGGGTAAGGCTGCCCAAGACACGGTAAGTTCATCATGTGGCTGCATCCCTTGTCTTACATAGAACCAGCCCCTGAAGAGTAGAAGTGCTTTGAGGAACACTGAGATTCTTAAGATTTCAACTGGGTTTGCTTTAAAATGGTACAGTTTCAATGGAAATATAGCAGCTTTCATCTGAGGGCGAGTTGGTAGAGCTGGAATGGGTGCATTTAAAAACAGGTATATCCATCAAAATCACTTTCCAATGGACTGGGGGCTATAATAACAATAATAATTGTTACACTTTCCAATGGACTGGGCATTAAACAGTACCCATTTAGTACTTGATGAGTTATTCAAGTTACTGAGTTACCATTTCCCATTAAGAACATAAGTAGTGCCGTACGGAGTCAGACCAACAGTCCATCAAGCCCAGCATCCTGTCCTCTGACAGTGACCAATCTCAATCGCATGGGAGAAGAACCAAGTCACAATGGGCAATTCATTCCCTGTTGTTCACTCCCAGCTCTCGACAGTAAGAAGTTCATCCCGTCAGCTACTTGGTTAATAGCCATTAATGGACCTACTCTCCAAGAACCTATCTAGGCCTTTTTTAAACCCAGCTATACTACTGGCCTTGACAACATCCTCTGGTAACAAATTCCATAAGTTAATTATGCGTTGAGTGAAAAAGTACTTCCTTTTATTTGTTTTAAATCTGCTGGCAGCTAGTTTCATGGAGTGTCTCCTAGTTCTAGTACTATTTGAGAGGATAAATAACCGTTCCCTATCTGCTCGTTCCAAACCACTCAAGATTTTATAAACCTCTATCATGTCCCCTCTCAGTCTTCTCTTCTCTAAGCTGAAGAGTCCCAGCTTGTCAAGCCT